>CM072513.1:35605427-35662927 GCA_036898135.1 Oncomelania hupensis
CGCTCCTTGAGTCAGATCTATGAATAGGGCTCCTATATCCCGTATTATTATACAGTTTTTCTTCTTCTTCTTCTTCTTCTTCTTCTTCTTCTTCTTCTTGTTTGGTCTTGGTATTGGACGCAGTCAATGTAAAATTTCAAAAATAAAAATTGACTTATATTCTGACTTTTGTAATAGCGATCTCTTCAGATCGCCGCGTTTTGAGTTCGATTGAAGAAAAGCGCGTGATAGCATCCTGTATTATTATTATTATTATTCTTATTATTATTATTATTATTATTATTATTATTATTATTATTATTTATTTTTTTCTTCTTCTTCTTCTTCTTCTTCTTCTTCTTCTTCTTCTTCTTCTTCTTCTTCTTCTTCTTATTATTATTATTATTGATAGTAGTAGTAAGCCTACAACATCTGAATATATAGTTTTGGCTATTTTGGCACTGGATTATCAAATGGGTTGCCGCCCAGTCTCCAGTAGATTCATTGGCATCTGTCTGAGAGCAGCCCCTTTCAACATCACCATCATCTGGGCCAACACACCAACAACAGACTATGACGACAGCGATGTGAAGGATTACTACTGGACCAAGTGCCGAAGAAAGACATAGTCATTGTGCAAGGCGACTGGAATGCCAAGGTTGGCCAAGATGCGCATCACCACTGGGGAGACACATGTGAACCCCACTGCAACAACGAGACAAATGACAGAGGTATAAGACTCTTGAATCTGGCAAACACGCTTGGTCTCCACAAAAAATCCAGATGATGGACATGGCACAGTCCCGGAGGGGAGCATCACAACCAGATTGACTACATCATGATAAAGACACGCTTCAGATCAAGCATCAACATTGGCAGGACACGCACTTTTCCAGGAGCAGACAAGGGGAAGTGATCACGATCTCGTGATGATATCTTTCCGGCTCCACTTGAAAATAATAAACACAGCAAAATGCACCAGACTGAAGTACGCCCTGGACAAACTATAAGACTCGGAGGTGGCAGAGATATTCCAAGCCACAATTGGAGGGCAATTTGCACTACCACTCAGTTTTGGGAACTGGTGAAGCTAATGTCAACACCATTACCACCAACGTCAACTCAGCCGTGTAAGATTACGGCCACTGAGATCCTTGGCAAGCACCGCCAAAAGAAGAAACCTTGGATCACACCTGACCTTTTGGATCTGTGTGATAAACGAAGAGAGATCAAAAAGAAAAAGAACACCTTACAGGGATGTGATGCCTACCAATAAATCAACAATGACATCCGAAAAGGCATGCGCAAAACAAAGGAGTACTGCAAAGAAGATCAATGCCAGAAAAAAGAGAACAGTCTGAACAAGAACAACAACAACAAGGCCTATTAGACTGTGAAGCAGCTGACAAGTGTTAAATAGCAAAAGATCTCCACGATCCAAAACAAGTATGGCATATGCCTTACAGAAAAACAAGAAGTCTTGGATAAATGGACAGAGTACTGCTCTGAACTTTACAACCACACACCAAACGGAGACCCATCAGTTCTCCCATGTTCCCAGAACAGAGAAGAAGAAGAAGAAATCCTCCCAATTCTTCGAGAAGAAGTTGAGGCAGCAGTGCAATCGCTGAAGAAGGGGAAGTCATCATGGACCCAGTCGCTTGTCATCACTGTTCCCAAAAGGGTAACCTTCAGGAGTGTAAAAATTACCGCACCATCAGCCTCATCAGCCATCCCAGCAAGGTCCTCCTGAAAATAATACTCAACAGGTTGAAACCCCAAGCTGAACAAATCTTAGCTGAAGAACAAGTGGGATTCAGGCCAGGACGAAGTACCACTGAACAGATTTTCAGCCTCAGAATAATCTGCGAGATATACCTACAGCACCAACAACATTTATATCACGTGTTTGTAGACTTCAAGAACCGTTTGAAAGAGTCTGGCGTGCAGCTCTGTGGGCAACAATGAGAGCGTACAACATCAGCACTAACATTATTGAAGTCATCAAAAACATGTATAACAAGACTACCAATGCAGTCCTCCACAACAGCGCCATCGGAAACTGGTTCAGAACAACAATCGGATTGCGTCAAGATGCCTACTCTCTCCAACACTCTTCACCATCTCCTAGAGCGCATCATGTCCGATGCCCTTGCTGATTACGAAAGCACAATCAGCATAGAGTAGTCTCCAACCTCCGTTTTGTGGATGTTATTGATGGATTGGCTGGAAAGGAACAAGAACTTGAACAGCGGGTGCAGAGGCTTGGAACCACCTCCAGAACCAATGGAATGGAAATAAGTGAAGAGAAGACCAACATGATGACCAACAACACCAATGGCATCAACACGGACATCAAGGTCCAAGGCCAATCCCTCAACACAGTGCATAGCTTCAAATATTTAGAAGCCATAGTATGAAACAATGGGTTCCGGCAGGACGTCCTCTCCAGGATCGCACAAACAATGTTGAAGCCCATTTGAAAAGACAGGAACAGCAATCTACATTCTAAGGTAAGGCTGCTGCGCTCCCTTGTCATCTCTATCTTCCTATAAGCTTGCAAAACATGGACCTTCTCAGCAGATCTACAACGACGAATACAAAGCATGGAGATTATGTGATACAGAAGACTTCTGGGCCTTTCCTATACTCAGCACATCACCATTGAAGAAGTCCGACAGACTATCACACAAACCATTGGACAACACGATGACATGCTCACAGTGGTGAAGAAACGGAAACTCCGATGGTATGGCCACGTCACTAGAGCATCAGGCCTTGCAAAAACCACCTGCAAGGCATGGTGCAAGGAGGCAGAAGAAGAGGGAGACAGAAAAGGGGTGGGAGGAGGCTGGCTTGACACTCAGCGAAGCCATAAGGGTTGCTGAGGACAGAGAAAAGAGGTGGGAGAATAGACTGGTTTGACACTTAGCGAAGCCATGAGGGTTGCTGAGCACAGAGAAAGATGGATCACTCTAGTTAAAGGACCATCTGTGATGCCCCAACGACCTTTGAGTTACGGGATAAGATAGGATAGGATAGGATAGGATAGGATGATCAACGGATAGCTGATAGTATGGCACAAGGGTCTTACGGTTTTTAAAGAGCCATTATAACTCGTCCACAGGACTAAAACCTAGGTCTGACGACGAACGTTTTGATTGCAATCATTGGGAAAATCATTACTTGAGTCACTGATTTCATGAGACTATCACCGAGTCATCTCAGTCACATCAGTTTGCAGCGTGATTTGCGATGATTTTCCATGTTTAGAACATGCCCTAATGTCGACGAACTGATTGTGAGTGCCACAGAAGGCTAGATTTAGACCCTGCACTAAGACTTCTCGCATTAGCTCAGCCTGCTGTAGCCTTTGTAAATTAAAGTCGATGCCAAGCAGACGGCGCAAGTCAGTTGTGTGCTAAGCATGTGTAAGCTAACGCTGGCTCAGTTAGGCACTGACCTCAAACAGCTGACGTATGGCCAAAGACACCCGCTAGAGGCGCCTCTTGTAGTACTAGTTTTCGCGGGCTTTTGCCGACCACTACAATAGGTAGTCATTCTGTGCCTAACTCTCACACAAGACGGAGCAACGCTTTGAAAGATCGCTAGCAGAAGACTAAAGCAGGGACGGGTGAAATTCAATTCAACCTAGTACAGCCACAGCCTGACACTGTCAAAAAGGTAAATGATCTATCTTTTGTTTCATCACGCTTTATTTATATTATTGCTGTATTATGTTTGTAAAGTTTTGCCATGTTTAGAATTGTGAATGTTAGTCAAACTTTGCTTGACCACGTGGCGGACACTCGACCGGTTTCGCTACCATGAGGAATGCCCCACGGACCCACAGTTGTTTCTCATTCATATATTATTGCAGATCAATGGCTGTACCAGAGAATATGTATATTGTTAATTACTTCTCCATCAGGTGTTTAGTTTAGCCATGATGTGTATATGTATAGGAATTAGAGTGGAGATTCCAGTGGACCACGGATATAGAAGATTGTTCGTCGCTTATATATATATATATATATATATATATATATATATATATATATATATATATATATATACAGAGAGAGAGAGAGAGAGAGAGAGAGAGAGAGAGAGAGAGAGATAGATAGATAGATATAAGTGGAGCTATCACTGAGGGCTGTTTCTGCTATCAGTGAGACGCTCTGCACACCCATAGTAAACACGGTGTTGCAGAAAATTCGTCTCATATTTTGCAGATGAGCAGGCATCGTTGGCCCGAGGCAGGAGAAAGACCACTAAGCGTCAACCCTGACATTTGGCCTGCAGTGGAGCATCTAGCACTGAGCTACGATAGCCCAATAGTCTACCACCAAGGAGGAGACACCATCACCACATTTCAAACTGCAGTTAAGTGACACCAAAAGCGTGCACCCACACTAACATAGAAGGACTGTGCGGTAGTCCACTCTCCTGAAACCAACATGAGGCCAACCAGAACAAATAGCCCAATGATGAGACAGTAGCAAATATCAAGAACAGTAGCAGCATAGACCCATCAAGGATCGAACTATTCAAAGCGAATTTGGACATTTAAGTTAGTGTAGAGTGTATAGAGAATAATGTATAGAGTAGAGGAATAAATGTGTGATATTTACTGTTAACAAGTGGCTGGACTACATATGTTTCATAGCGGAGTGAGAGCTAATGTGTCATTGAAGCTATTACACTTTTCTCCCTATCTCTGTAACCCTATCCGCACACAGGCCGAGCTAAAGTTATAAATGTATTAAGATTAGTCACAGGGTGATTACACTAGCCGAATCCCGCAGACAAAGACGAGTGGGTAATAGCATTCCATTGTGCAGAGCCCAGTAACAATAGACCCACCGTCATAGCGAGTCATTGGGCATGGAAACTAATGAAACGCGCTACTTTGATAACGTGATCTTACAAAAAATGGCTAAACTGGCTCGCTAGGAACGTTGAGTGGGAAAAGTACCTGTGAAGGAACAGAGATGACACAGTCACATGAATGTTTTTGTGATATCGTCTTTTTCTCTGAACTTAGAAAAAAAATGCTACCATTAGGGATCTTTCGAAAGCGGGTGAAAGTGAATGTGAATCGGGACTACTTATTGTTGTGACGTCAGCAATTTATGTGACGCTTTAACTTCCCGTGGTGAAAGGTCACGAAGTCTGCCTACCACAAGGAATAAAACTTCGTGGAAAACCTGATTTCCACGAACTAATGTTAGTGAGTACATTTTGGTTATTAAATCGTTTGTAAAATGTCCAAAAATGATTTGAATTTGTATATGGTACATTACTCAACCATTTTAGAAGGAATAATGGGGATCTAAACTCGGTCTCAGACTTAAAACGTATTTTGAAACGAGCTACTGAAAAGCCGTCATGGCTGTCTAGAATCTATCTATTCTGTATCACCAATCAGCAGTCCAAAAACTGTTTTATGTGACAAAAATGAAACTCGAAGCTAGAATGTAAAATATCTTCAATGTTAGAGCACTAATCCATCTTTAAAGTTCAACCTAATCGTTACATTCGTGTCAAATCATGATTTGTTAGAAGAAGCCTTACGTAGGCATAATAGTGCTCTGCCTCTGGGCCTGCCCTGTGTGTGCTCAATAAAATCACAACGAAACTAGGTGCTGGAATCGAAAGCGCACAGAAACACGTTCGTTTCGTTTCGTAACGCGGCGTAAGAATCTCCCGGCGTGCCTCTCGTTGGACGAAACGAACACACAATCACTTTCACTTTTACCCGTTCCGAAAGACCCCTATTAATGCCAAAATTTCTTCGTCGCTGCTTTTCAAACATTTTGACTTTCGGCGCAGCGAGAGTAACAACTCTGGTGCGTTTGTTTATGCGCAGTGACTGTGCGTCTGTTTTTGCAAAATCAAACGTTTTAATGTCACTACTGACGACTCGCAGCGTCAATCCTCCCATTCAAACCATGACTCGCATACGTTCACTGTCATTATGAAGCAAAACGTTCGTCAACGGGTTAAGTGACCCAGTAGTCCGTAGTCCGCCAGAATGTTCAATAGCCCGCAAACAACTTACACAACATGACACTAACAAGGTCTGCAAATGATAAGAAAGCGTGAGAAAATTAGACATTTGCAATGGGAAAGGGTGGGATGAGTGGGCAAGCAACCTAGGTTGCCCGACGGGTTCGAGTCAGCTGTAAAGTTTATCCCTTTCGCACAACTCTTTACTCCCTCCGGGTTCTGCAGTTCTTTCAGCACAAGTAGCATTGCCTTTCCCCCACTACCCTCCCTCCCACCCACCCACCAAAAAACCCCCACCCTTTATGACGACGGTAAAGTCGACGACAAACCACTTCAATGACCGTGGCGTCGAGGGCTGCAAGTGTATGATGAAGATAAAACTTCGGGTAAAGCGTATCTTTTTTTTATTAGCAAATCGAAGGAGTGGGGAGAATAAAACTTTGGTATAACAAGACTATTGCACACAAATTGCAGGTCTTCTGTCGGGAGAAAATTGTCCAAGAAACTGCACGCGGCTTACGACCATAATCGGCGAAAATGGACGCACGGACCGTAAAGGACGGCGTAAACGGGGGTCCGCGAAAAAATAAAGCCAGTGCCGGCAAAGGTCTTCCAACTCTCTTATCTTTTATGCTGGTGCTTTGGCCGTAGAGGTCCAAGCTGCGTTCTTCCCATGAAAGAACGTTTGTGGAAAGCCAAAGTGGTATTAGAGTTCGGGGGGCCTGGGTTTTCTGTTGTGAAAAAGAGTGGATGATTTTGGTTTGAGGGAAAAAAAGGGGAGGAGAATGTGGGGAGGGTGAGGTGAGGGAGGGGGAGAGGATAGGAGAGGGTTAGATTCAAGCTGTGTACTTCCCAAAAAAACGTTTGTGGAAGTGGCGATATAACTGCTGGTAGCATATCTATGTTCCCCAAGAGCTTTTGTCCTCAAGGTCTTAATCATGCACAATGGTGTAGTGGTTTGGGCACAGGCTACCAATGTTTCGTGCCAAGCTACGTCAGGGGCGGGTTAGTGCTTGGATGGGTGACCATACCTGGAAGGCCACCACCAAAGCACACA
Organism: Oncomelania hupensis; assembly: GCA_036898135.1. NCBI lineage: Eukaryota > Metazoa > Mollusca > Gastropoda > Littorinimorpha > Pomatiopsidae > Oncomelania > Oncomelania hupensis. The sequence continues at coordinate 35,612,476 of CM072513.1, forward strand.
AAAACACTGAAACAAGCGCGCGACCCTCACCTAGTCCATCTAGCTGTGAATCTGTTTAGAACCGGAGAAGGTTAAGCAGCGAGGGAGAGGAGATAGGCATCGCCTTCATGAAGCTGGCCTAGAGAAAAAGGAGGTCTCAAAATACTTCCTTCCACAACGACCGAAAGGTTACGGGAACACCTTTACATATGTTCCGCCAGGTCTTTGTATCATCACGTATATTTGTGATTAAACGGTAACATATTTACACAGTAAATATACAGTTTAATAATGTGCGTCTGTATGTGTGTGTGTGTGAGTGTATTTGTGTGTGCGTGTGTGCATGTGTGGGCATGTGTGTGTGCATGTGTGTGTGCACCTGTGTGTGTGTGCATGTGTGTGTGCACCTGTGTGTGTCTGTGTGTGTGTGTCGTTGTGTGTCCATTTTATATGTGATAATGTCATTGTGGACAAGTTGTAATTACTGTAAATATCAACAGCATTATCTATTTTCAATTTTATGTTACTATAATAATTTAATTTATTTAATTGTTTTGGAATTGTGTATGCAGATGAAACCTGCACATAAATCTTGTAATGTTTATGCGGACAATAAAAGCATTCTGTTTGTATTCTGTTTCTGATGTCCGTTAAAGAAAAGTGTCGCTAATATTCACTGTTTAATGATAGAGGGCTTGGATCTGGTTGTTTGACGTTAGAGACACTGCGCTCCTACTCCTTTGGATGAGAGTATAAACAGAGGTCTAGTCTGTGCACGCACGCATTCCATCGCATGGACATTAAAACTCCTGACACTAATGTGCTAGACGGATGAGTGCTTGCTACACAAATACACCCAACACGCACGCCCATTAATTCCCTTCTCCCCATCTGGGCGTCAGACTATTTGCTCAAAGGCATACGGGCGGTTTGAGTTAGATCTTTATCGGCCAGCGCCTTGAGCACCTCTTGAGCTGAAAATGCGCTATAAAAAACGATTAAATAAAATAAATTATTGGAGGAAGTGGGCGCGGAGTGTGGGTGTGCGATGATGTGTATTATTTGTGCACGAGAGGTGTGTTCGATGTTGTCTTAATGAGCCAAAAAAAACTCCACCTTCGGGGAAGACAATCCGATAGAGTGCGCCTAGGGTAGCGTACTTCCGGTAGTAAATAGGCCTACGTGATCGAGCCCCTTGTAATAACTGTACACCGCGTTGCGTCACGCCATGTGGGGCCGGGTAGCTCAGTTGGTAAGAGCGTCTTGCTAGTAACCGAAAGGTCGCTGGTTCGAATCCCGGATTGGTCAACGTGTGATCATATTATTTTCCCCTTTACCAACAACTGGCCCGCTGGTGTCAGTATTAATCGGTCCAGTAGTCACCTATATGCGAAAGTGTCGTGTGACTATAATCTACAAACAACAACAACGTCACGCCATCTGCTGGAGTACCGAACTCTATAAAAATTTGTTATTATTAATATATATTATATGACTAGACTATTAAAAAAAATATTATGTATGATTTCAGACTTGAGTCGTATGATCGAAATGACAACTTTGGCAAAGGAGACATAGCAACACCGGAGTTCAAACTGGAGTTACCACCTATCACTTGCATTATAGAAGTACATATACCTAACATCAGCACAGAGCAGGTTGCAGCCTTTTTGAATCCCATGAGCAAAGATATAGACAAAAAAGCTGAAGATTTGTACCAGAACAAATATGTCAATTATGTTAGAGCTTGCATCCAGTCATCAGTTACTTACATTCATGCTGAAGTTCGGGCTGAAATGAAAACTGGTCTTATGTACAAAGTTGACATTTCTTTGACAGAAAAAGGAACAGTTTTGGAATGTCAGTGTGAATGCGCTGCAGGCATGGGGCCTTCTGCACACTGTAAGCATGTAAGATGTGTCTTGCTCGGCCTGACAGACTTTTCACAAAATAAATCGTTTGTAGTACTGACAACATGTACATAATCGCTCCAAACATTTCACGAAGAAAAAAAAACATTTGGGGTCGCCTATGAAAGCTGAAGATATATACCGACATAAAAAAGACCTAAAACTGTAGATTTTGGAAGTACGCGACTATTGGCGCACCTATCGGCTGAACATTTGCATATTCAAGGGAAATAATTTTAATATTTTGGCCCATTGGAAGGTTCGTGGAGTTGCATAAACTTCTTTTTCGAGGTTTTCAGATCCCGAACTTAGGTTGTTGAACTTGTATTCAAAAACATTTTTTTTCGAGGTTCACAAATCCCGAACCTAGGTTCCTGAACCTTTTTGTTTTGTCCAAAAGGTTCAGCAACCTAGGTTCGGGATCTGAGAACCTCGAAATAAGGCTTTGAACCTCCACGAACTATCCACGACTTTCCAGTTAAGAATGGCTCGCGAGTGCTGCTGGTTTGAAGTAAGAGGAAGTAGTTGTGGGGTGCTTGTTGTGAGGAAGTGTGGATTGGTTAACCTGAAAGTCAAGGTCTAGATATCGATATTTGTGGTTCAGAAGGTTTTGGAAATACCAACAGTGGGTCGTGGATACTGTTCACATGAGAAGGTGTGAACTGTGTGGGTTTAGAGTAGATGTGGATTGCCATTTGGAGTGTTTGAGTGAGAGAAGATTGGAGTTATAGTGGGTCTGGATTGTGGATTGTTTCATGTTAGAAAGAGCGAGTCCTGACTGTTTGAAGTTAAAGTGAGTATTGACAATGGTTGGAGTAGATTCGTTTTGTATTGCAAGAGAGCTGCAGAAGAATGTTTCTCTCGTCTTTATAGTTTTCCTTTTTTCCATTTTCGAATCCTTGCAACTGAGATGCTAGCTCCGGTTTTTTTCCCCCCATTCAACTGAGTCCTCTTCTCTGGCGTTTTATCTTTTCTTTCTTTCCTGATTTTCTCATCACTTCCAAGCCCCTCTTCCTCTCTTTTTTTTTCTCTGTATTTTCCCCCATTCATCTCTTGAAATCCCAACTTCCTCAGGTTTTCTTTTCTTTTATTTCCCTTTCTTTCCTTTTCTTCCACCCTGCGAAGCCCCTGAATCGCTTTGTTGCGCAATCTCAATGTGAAGGGACGAAGTCCTGATGGTCACTCTTGCAGTTTGTCTTTTCACCCCAATTTCGTGGCATTATTTTTTCTTTAGTTTATTTTCATATCTAATTTTGTTACTTTGTATCATTTGAAGCTCACCGTTGCAGTTTGCCGTGTTTCCAGTTTCCTTTCTTCTTTTTAAACCATTCTTTTTTAATCGCGATATATATTTTTTCTGATTTGTATTTCTGCTAAATAATGTTCAATTTTTTAACTTCTCAGTAACAATGGCAGAGTTATTCTCCTGTATGGACTCCACTATTGAAAATGGGGGTGAGAGAAAGAGAGAGAGAAGTAGTAGTAGAAGAAGAAGAAGAAGAAGAAGAAGAAGAAGAAGACCCATCCTAATTCGGGTTGCACATACACGGTGACGCATGGAAGCGCACCATTCCTATAACTCATCTTCACTGTATGCTTGGTTACCTTTCTGTCCTCGGAATGAAGTGAGGTTGCATGCCTTTGTGTCATCAAGACTCCTCTTCATCTCTCTACGGAATCTTCATCTTTTAGCCCAGCACAACCACTCCTTTAAGCCCTTTCGCACCCTCTCCCTACTCAGCGCACCCAGCCACTGTCCCTCTCTTGTTGCCATTTCTATAAGCCCTGTTGACTAAGTAGTTTGTTATGTATGTGTGGATGCACAGGAGCCCAGTGCAGCCTGCCGCAAGCGGGAAATGGTTAGCCGAAAGCGTATGGTGAATTCCGTGAAAAATATAGTTTGCCCACAGGCACACAGTTTTACCCCATCGATCGATTTTTAAATATTTGCAACTCTTCTCCCCACTTCTCTTTAAGAAAACATATTCCAATATACAGGCTAACATATCCTTGAGATGCATTCTGTCTGTGCGGCAAAATTTTCATCACACACTGTAAAAACGAAAAGCACAAGAGCTTCGTTTGTTACTAACCCAACCAGAAAGAATATCATCTGGAAATTTTCGAATCAGCTTAAAGCGACTTTTTGGGCGCTGTTCTCTGCCTGTATGGATCTTTCTTCTATGTCTCTCTGTTTCTGTTCTTCCTCTCTCCGTCTCCGTCTCCCTCTCCCTTACACACACACAGCCTCTCTCTCAGCCTCCATCTTTCTCTCTCTCTCTCTCTCTCTCTCTCTCTCTCTCTCTCTCTCTCTCCCTCTCTCTCTCTCTCTGTCTCCATCTTCTTCTCTCTAATAATTTAATTTAAGCTCAATCCTTGTATAGTTATACGGATTATTCTCCGAGAGTTGACCAACTTTCTCTCAACGTATTCAGTTGATGACTTTCTGGCTTCCTCTGTCCCCATTCAAATCTTCTCGGTAATGTCTTATTTTGTATGCGTGGATGAACAGGGAACCAGTTCAGGAGCAGTGTATTGGAAATAAGTTAAGTATAGCAAGGGCGCGTACCTTGGTCAGGGAAGTCTGGAAAAGTCTATGGTTTATTCTCTGCCGTCGGCACATGTACCTATTTTACCCACTGAAGCTACATGAACTAGACTTGCAGTTAGTTAGTTAGTTTCTTAGATTAACGTCCCTGGAAACCGAAGCTTATAAGGGACAGTGAGTACTTGCAGCTTTTCGCACTTACTTTTATATGCAGTCTGAGTTTGTTAAAAGTCTAAATCTCTCTCTCTCTCTATCTCTTTCCCTCTCTCTCTCTCTCTCTCTCTCTCTCTCTCTCTCTCTCTCTCTCTCTCTCTCTCTTTCTCTCTCTTTCCCTCTTTCTCCAACCGCCCTCTCTCACCCTAACTGACAGTCTCCATCCTCTCTGACTCTTTCTCGGTCTTGATTCTAGATGTTTGAGTTTTGGCATTATTCGCCCACGCATTGAAAACTTGGGATGGCTCTTAACACGCATTGCCTACACTTAATACTTCCAGCTAGTTATGCACAGGAAGAACTACCAGGCTGATTGGAGCATTAAGACGGCCATTGTTGACAGCTATTATAAAGTTTGTGGAAACAAGAATCAACCCAATCTCTCTTTCTTTCTTTCTCTGCCTTTCTTCTCTCCCTTAGCCCTCTTTCTCCATACTTCTTCCCACATCTCCTCTCTCTCTCATCCTCCCTCTATTTACCCCCCCCCCTCTCTCCGTCCATTCTCATCTCCCTCCGCCCCTCTAACTCTTCTCTTCATTTACCCCAATCCTCTCTCTCTCTCTCTCTCTGTTCACCCAAATTTTAGCCACGTTATTGCTTCTTTTGCCATCTATCTCTAAAGCTTTTCCCTGTGGCCCACAGTGCCTTAAATACACATTTCCTGCATTATAGAGAAAACTATTTTTTTCATTTCGGACGCTGTGGTTAGCGGACTCCTAAAATTCTTTGCAGTGTTCACACCCTCATACATTCTTGGATATGCGGAAATCTATAAGACTTTTATGTATTGGATACATTCAGACGTATGTGTAACACAACTTAGTTAGCCATCATTTATCAGGAAGACGAGAAAAATGCAGGTTGAAAGACACAAATCACACCAGATTAATAATTTTGTTGCCTATAAATGTATTTTGCGTAGCATCGACAGTTCCAGGCTTAGTGTTGATTGTTCCAGGCTTAATGTTGACTGTTCCAACTACGGCTTTTCCCAGGTTTAGTTTCAGTGTTGGCGCAGTCAATGTATACATTTCTACAACAGTCACACATCCTATTGGACGTGTACAATAACAATCCGAATCCAATCCACCAAAACCCAGACTAGCTTTTCCTGTTAGTTTCCATTCTTTTGTTCTGTCCAGTTATGTCATCCAGATCGTACCCCTTTCTCCGTGCAAACTGCGTATTTAAGCATAGACCCATGTAGCCATTGATAATTTGCCATACTTAGGTCGTTCCAGTACGTCCCTGTATAATATCATTTCTTAAGCCTATTTCTTTCTTCAAGATTTACCCTGAATTTAATATACAGAGCAACATTAATTCTTTTGGGTCCAAGTTTTCCGTTTTTTGTGTTTTTTTTTAAATTTAATGCTTTTCTGCATACTAACCTAGTACTAAGCCTATTTCCTTCCTCGAGATCTACTTCGCTTTACTGGACCCCACATTGACCACTCCTCCTTTTAAGATTCACAGTGGGCGTTGCCCCACTAGAAAATAAACTTATACCAAACAAAAATTCCTTCGAAAGCATATTTATTTTTCAAATGAATAAATTCCGTAGTTTATTGCCTATTAATAGCAACAGCCGTTGGCTAGCCAGCCATTATTGTGGAGCTAAAAACAGCAGCTACCAAAGTCGGCAAGAGACAGAATCCGTAAAACAATTGCTCGTAAGGGTTTGGTTGTAGGTTGATGAAATAGATCCTACCCTACTTCAGTCACCAAAGACGCGCACTTCACGCCGCGTGATTCAATCAGAAAAAGGGTTAAAGAGCAGTTAAAATAACTCCCTGCCAGAACCGAAATGGAACTTTGGCGGTTGGTTTGAGCAACGAAAGTCCAATTTATTACTATTTAATGTAATAACAACGCAAACTGTAGGGTAAACCCGGTGTCGCCAAAGGTAAAGAAAGCCTTCGAACTGGGGCGTTTTAAACGACAGAACAAAATCGTGGTACATAACCTTTTCCGGCTTTTGTTATAACTAGCGTTTTTTTGTCTCCACTAAGTTTGATCTCTTTCTCGTATTTTTTTTTTTACAATAGGCCAATTTCCACTAAACACTAGGCCAACTTGACACTCGCTGATTGTCGGAAATCTATCATGCACAAGCTGTGAGTAAGCGCGTATGTTTTCAATAGCCTCTGACACTCAGCTTGGTCCCGAGTCACAGCCCTACAGGGGCCAAGGTCCATTGTAGAAAGTTCACTTCATCAACGGTCGTGTCTGCAATTTCTGAATCGTCTCCTCAGTTGAACTGCTAGTTCGTCTCTTTCTTTCTTTAATTTTTTTTCTTCCTTTCATTCTGGTATTTTCTTTCTTTTTCTTTCTTTATTTCTGGTATTTTCTTTCTGGTATTTTCTATTTTCTTTCTTTCTTTCTGCAATCTTTCGTCTTTTTTGTGCTAACTGTCTTCGGCTTATGGCTCTACTCTTTATTCAAATCATCATGATCATGATCATGATCACGACCATCAGCAAAAATCATCAGTCATCATCAATATCATCAACATAATGACCACCACACCATAATTATCACTATCTCAAAAACCGAAATCAGCGTTCTTCTTTTGTAATGTTTCATTGCTGTCATCCCCAATTTAACTTTTCTCTCTCTTTCTCTCTCTCTCTCTCTCTCTCTCTCTCTCTCTCTCTCTCTCTCTCTCTCTCTCTCTCTCTCTCTCTCTCTCTCTCTCTCTCTCTGTGGGTGTGCGTGTGTGTGTGTTTGTGTGTGTAAGACCTACTCTGCTTATTTCTATCAAAAGCATCAAACTGACCAATTTCTCGATCATTATAATTAATATTACGCGCATTAACAATATATTTTCCTCTACTTTGCTCTTTTTCTCCACGTAGCAATTTCTTTATTTTTATTCATGCACATAACAATTTTCTCCTTTCCTTTAGCCTTACTTCGTCTTTTCCGGGTACAAATACAACAACAGCGACAACAACAACGACAACGGCGATAACTGGCATCCTCATCAGCGTGGAAACAACGAGCGATCAATGATAGAAAAGAGCGTAAGGGTCCCAATCACTTGTTCCCTCGCGTCTGCACGACCGGTCAAGCGTCTTTCGCATCAATCTAGAACTCCTTGATGGACTCTGTACTCTATATGCCTTATTCCTCCCCAGTCTCAGCCTACTCCTCCTCCCCCTTCTTCTTCTTCGTCTCCTTCTTCGTTTCTTCCTTCTTCTCTTCTTGCTTCTCTCCTTAATTCTAGTACTATTCTTATTTTATCTTCCTCCCTCTCCTCGTCCTCATGATATTCCTCTTCCTTTTCATCTGCCTGTTTCTTCTTATCCGACTCTTCTTGAATCTTACAAACAGCTCAAAACTTTAACCCATTCGGCCCTCTGATTGCCGCCAGTATAATTAGACGTACCTCTACATATTTTAACGGACTGCACACAGGCTGTTCGTCCTCTTTCACACTTTAGTCAACTCAAGCTTATTCTTCTCTGTCTGTCTGTCTCTCACCTACAATTCATTCATCCGCCTCCTCCTTCCCTCTATCACTGATTCGTCTCTCTTACTTCTCACAACCTCTCATTTCTATATCTCTGAATCCCCCGGTGGGGGTATCGGGGATTTCTGTATAAATAGTATCCCCACTTTCTGGAAATTTAGCGCTTTAAATTCCCACTGTCGCTAGTAGTAATATAGGGAGCTTTAGAGGTGGGTTTTTTTTTTGGATGCAGCTGACACGGCCGGCTGACGGTCATGACGTCATAGGTGCACATGTACTCTTAGGTGATGGTCTTGTGCCCCTGTGAAAAGCGATGGATGACGTATGGCCTGGGGGGATATAATTTTATTGATAGTGCGATCGCAAGCGTGCATCTGGATGAATAGATATATGACTCATTGGTCTGGGCGTGAGATCAAGCACCCCAAAGACAGCAAGTGCGCATCTTGATGAATAGAGAATGACTCATTGGTCTGGGCGTGAGATCAAGCACCCCAAAGACAGCAAGTGCGCGTCTAAGTCAAAGACAGCAAGTGTGCATCTTGATGAATATAGAATGACTCAGTGGTATGAGCGTGAGATCAAACATCTAAAGGCAGCAAGTGCGCGTCTTTTTTTGTATTTATCAATTTTTTTTTATTTAGACCAAGCACACAAAGCTTGCAAGTGCGCATCTCGGCGAATAGAGAATGGGCGTTAGATCAAACATCCAAAGGCAGCAAGTGCGCGTCTCACTCAAAGACAGCAAGTGTGCATCTTGATGAATATAGAATGACTCAGTGGTATGAGCGTGAGATCAAACATCTAAAGGCAGCAAGTGCGCGTCTTATGGTTTTTAGGATCATGTTTATACAGAGCCACATAAGAATATATGATGACTCACCCAGCTAGTTTTAAGCAAATGTGTAATGATAATTGGGGTGAAAACATCAACCAACTCTTGTTTTAAACATGTAGACAAAATCTTATGAGTAAAATTTATTATAGCTTCTTGTTGTGTATACATGCAACATAAATGTTGGCGCTGCGATGGATGGTTAATTCTGCATCCATGACATTTAGACAAAGCATATTCATCCACTTTTTGACATATTTTATCAAAAAAAGTTTTGACAGCATCACTATCCATATTGATAATGAAAGAAAATGTATTATACCAACCGCACACACTTAAATATATACACAATATATACAATAGACACAATATAAAAATGTCACTTTTTTTTCACATAAATCGAAAAATGTCACTTTTTGTTTAGTTGTATTCAGACAACTTTTGAAGAAAATGTCACTTTTTTTAAAAGTTGCAACAGCTTTTCACATAAATTGAAAAATGTCACTTTTGTTTAGTTGTATTCAGACAACTTTTGAAATGGATATTGGCTATCCAACGGCAATCTCTTGGATGTAGAGGGTGAATACATAGGCTTTTGAAGAGCAGAGTTCATTCGCTGATGCTGTTGATTATTAAGCACAGTGGTAGTTTTTGTTGTTTCCTTGTCATGAATTATATTTAAGAGTTCAGAGGTGTGAATCAACAATTCGTCGAAAGCAGCAGGCGTCAAAGTGATTCCCCGTCTAGTTGGATAAAGAGGTAAGTCTGAAGTTTTTTCTTCTTTTTCGTCTTGTTTTAAAGAGGATTCGGTTTTGAGTCCGGGCACAAAGGCACGTATATGAATAAACACCTGTTCATTAAACGTAGTAACACAAGCAAAGAGACTATTTCCCAAAGGAAATAATTTTTCACCACTAACAGATCTTTGAATAGCTGAAGACATGGTAGCAAAGTGAGTAACCAGTGGCTTTTTATACTGGAGGGTATGTGAGAGAGCCTTTTATATACAATGCTAGAGTCACTTCGCGGAGTCTACGAAAAACAAGTCTAAACACGTTTAAATTTGTTGTCCATGATATTTCATCAAGAAACATTGCATCAGCCAACATACCTCATACAAGTCTAAACACGTTTTTATCAGCAAACATTACATCAGCCATTTGGTCAGCATACAAGCAAGTCTAAACACGTTTTATCGGCAAACATTTTATCAGCCATTTGAACAGCATACAAACAAGTCTAAACATGCATTTATTTTAGGCATCAACATTGCATCAGCCTGCATATCGTATACAAATTTAAACATGATTTTAAAAAAAAAATAATATATACAAAAAAAAAATCAAGTTATTTTTGCAGCGGGTGCGATAGAAGGGTTAGGTAAAATATAGCCTAGACAAGAGCCCAATAATGCAATCCATAAATTGGTGTCTTTATGACCCACAGTGAGATTATATATAGAAGTGATGACGACCATAAAAATGATCACCATTTGACATCCAAATACAATTTCACCCCTAGGTACTTCACGGCCAAACACATGCCACCATCGTGAATTACGATGAGTGACGCGCATTGTTATGTTAGCTTCTTCTTCTTCTTGAGACATAATTGTAAAAATATCCGATATGGATAGCATACAACAATCAAATGAATACAGCACAAAATCAAACGCATGCTTTATATAATACAATTAAAATGCAAACGGAAGCCGGGGAAAATAGTTTTGTACAATACTATATACAAGGGCATCATTAAACGGAGTACAAAGATGATGAATAATATCTTCAAACAAAAAGCCTCTACATCGTAACATCAAATATACCACACAAAATTGTCCACAAACGAGCGTATCATCTTGTAAAACAATATCATTATATGTAAATGTACTAGCATAAGTCTTTAAAAATTGTTGACATTCAGGAAAAGGGCTCAAACCATAAGAATCAAAATATTCTGCTGTATTGTGTTTGGGGTCTATATACATTGATACCCAATGAGAACCAGGAAGTACAGACGGATCTAAATTAACCACAAAAGCACTAGGTTTAGTCCATAAACACTTTTGGGTAGCAATTTGATCACGGGCATACACTCCTTTAAAGATTTCACGTGTAAATACATCAAACGTCAATAGTTGATTAATCTGTAGTGTATCCATTATGTAGAAAAATCTACCATAACATTACGATGCTTATCAATCTCTAGCAAGTTATGAAATTCGGCGATGGGCAACTATATTAATAGTGTCTGGCAGCGCTTGAGCAAACTGAATTTCCAATCTCATTGTACCGTGTTTTATGAGTTGGCTGTGTGTAGAGTCAGCAGCCTGATCAGGGGTCAGATCAAATACAAACAGCGTGTAACCGCGACCAAATTCATCATAAGTAATATCATTCGCTTCATCTTGCCATGCTTTACCCAAACCTTGAAACATAGAGAGATAAGAGCGAGCATAGCGCCGTCCTTCAAAATCAGGCTTTAGTGGCTTAGACGGTATACTCCGGCCACCCACATGTAAGCATATATAATTTATACTAAAGTGTTGAAAGTTAAAGGGGTTTAGCGCATATCGACCATGAAAAGCGCCATTACTGATGAGCCCTATGACAATGCGGGTGGGTAATTGCCCCAAAAACAGATTTTCTTTATTGACTTGCATGTTTCCCTGGGGTATGGCAAATATTTTGGTAACACCTCTTTTTAGAGGATATTTGGCATTTTCGTTTTGGAGCGTTTGAAGATGTGCCATCTGAATGTTTGGATTAATTTTAACTTTCCTTACAAAAAAGCTCACGTCTTGTAAATTAATTTTAAACCCAGCCCCGGCCCCGGCATGAAGACAAAATTCATCCGAGTTTCGTATTAGACGTAGTTTTAAGCTAACACCATTCATAAGTAGTTTTTCTTGTTGACACATGTCTAGATGTAATCGTCCAATTAACTCTGTGGCGCGACTGGCGGCGATCGTTGTAGCACGTCTCTGTAGACCGCTGTTGTGATTTGCCGCCGCATCCATATGTCCTGCACTATCTTTATCCCATAGGGATAATTGAAGATGAGTTTGTTTAGCATCACGACCATGAGACAAGAGTGTTTCTAAATAAGCTCTATAGGCGTAGGTGTTGCTGGATGATGTCACCTGTTGATCATTGAGCGATAGATCAATTTGACTCCATAAAGAGTGTAGCAATAAATTTTCCGGGCCCACAGCGGCATCACCAGCAATATTAGTGCCATCCGCATTAAGCACACGAAGTTTAACATAAAGATAAGAGTTACTGAGATCAATGTAGTCTGAATCACCACCAGACACATAAAATTCAATGGGACCGGCATCAGTGATCGTTGAAAGCGGTCTGTGTTCTATATCTTGAGATTCTATAATGGCTGTTTGAGTCGGCGGTAGTTGAAATAAATCCAGTTCTGATTTTAAACAAGGACACGAGTTTTGATGAATGAGTTCGCTCATGATCGGTAATTAATCAAATATATCTCTTCGTCTTTTTTTTCTCAAATGTGTATTGAGAGGTCGATGTATCGGTTGTCGTCGCTTGTGAGGCACTCCTGGAGGTGGTGAAGATGTAGAAGAAGTAGAAGGTGAATTTATAAAATCGTGAGCTACACGCTGTACATGTTCTAGTCCTCTATTTTTTAAAGAGGTAGAGATTTTTTGTCCGCCCACAACATCTCCTAAGACATCTGCGCCAAAACTAACCAGTCGTTTAGGAACCTCTCTCTTTAATACCCGTCCAAGGGTAGGTAAAACAGTGGTTCGCATGAGACTACTAAATAGACTTCCGAGGCCATGACCTCGTTGATGTCGTGACCCCCGCAAAGTAAGGTAATCCTACACCTCCGCCTGCTTGCGATGTATAATAATCGAGATATATCTTTGGAGAATGATCCGCATAGGGGTGCCTCATTTTTGTGGATCAAACTAGAGATCGTCGTCGCAACTGAAGTGTTAAGATGACCTCTCCACGATCAAATGGGATCAATTCTCCCGCGCCGTTTCTTATATTTACAATAATATTATCAAAACTATTAAATTTAATCGGAACAAAATGAACATCATGATAAGTCTGAAAGACAATGTCAGAGCTAGATCCGGTCAAAGGTACCATTCTTAATAGTGGAGCCCTCGCGTCTCCCACAATACGATCCTCGGCAATATTGATATATACATATAAACACGTTAGATTGCGGTTAACGTCCGCTACATGTTCTCCATACGCATGTCTTCCTCCATGATATTTGAAATGTTTAAATCCTAACATGTCAGCCAGAGGTTCGTCCATCTTCACCTCAACATCAGTATCCAAAGTCATCATGACTTTGTTAATGTCTTTATGATAATAAAACAACTCTCCCCATGCACCATTTTTGTCATATATAACAGGCAGTGGGCGTGAAGGCTTAAAGAGTGGTCGGATTCGACTGTTGATCCAATCCACTATTTGCTGTAGGCTGTCGTAATGTCCCGACGTCACCGTAATGTGTTGAGTAGTATCTATCTGGCCAGCTTTTTTACGCGTTATTCGTAAATTCATATTGTTTGCGTTTACATTGATCCAAGACCGTGGATAAATAATTTCACACAAACCCACTTCATATGGACCTTGAAGATCCAAAGGAGGGTCTAATTTTGTAGTAAATGAAGATAAGGTATTGTCAGGATAATGCGCCATAGACGCGTTGCTAGGGAGAGTTATATAAAAACTGCTCATCTTTCTCTTGTGGATATTTATCCTATGAGCCTTTGTATCGTGTGATTTAGCTTTTATACTGACCGATGTTAGATGCATCAATCCAGCTATTAAAGGCATCTGAATATCCCAACCATTTGACAAGCACTTGGCGACCTCTACGACGTAATATTTTCTCAATTTTATAGATACCGCTGTCGATCACTTTTTGTAGTTCTAATTCATAAAAGTTCCTTGAATGAGCTGTCCATTATCGTCTCGTATTTTATATACATAAGGGAATGTTTTTAAATGTCTTTGAGCGATAGTAAACAATTCTTGTGACCATTTAGGTAAATATCCTTTATGAAACGTACGTCTAGATTCCGCAATGCGAACTCGATCACCTACAGAAAACTTGGGTAAAGAAGATCTGACAGGCTTATTGTCCAAAACTTTGGCATACAAAGCTTCATAAACACGATGAATGTTATCTGATGTCACGAGGCGCGGCTGGGTTTTAATAGATCGATGATAGGTTGAGTTATAACTATCTAATAACTCTTGTAACACATCTACATAACGACGTGTATTGTGATGCGTAAAATATCGATACATTTTTCCTTTTAATGTACGATTAAATCGTTCCACCACGGCTGCTTTAATGTCCTCATTTTCTGAAGTAAAATGATGAATTTTGTTTTTCTTTAAAAACATTTGAAATGGTTTATTTTTAAATTCTGTTCCTTTATCAGTTTGTAAGTGACGTGGAGACTTTGGGCTTTGTCGTAAAATGTCAGCAAAAGCCTCGATTAAAGCAGCGCTCGTTTTATTTTTGATGTGCGCGAGCATAAGCTACTTTAGAAAACACATCAATGACTGTTAAAATATAGCGATGACCCGAGTTGACGTTTTTAAAGCGAGATAAGTCACACAAGTCTGCTTGCCACTGATCATAGGGTCCAGAGACGACGATGGATCGTCGAAGAAACTTTTGTCGGGTAGGATGATGCAGAGTGTACGTATCTTGCTGTTGAAGCCATTGCTTTAATCGGGGTTTGTGTTGAGGCAAAGTCGAGGCATGACGTAAATAGGCGCTGGCTCCGCTATAAGCCCCTGGGTAGGCTGGATGAAAATATTCTTTTTTCCATATAGATTCTATGGACTTTTGGGCTGCATGTTGTCGTTTTCGAGCCATGATTCCCAAGCCAAAGCTTTTTTGAGTGTTTTTTTGGCTTGTTTCTTTTTCTTTTTGGTTGAACTTTTGGAGGTATCATTGTCATCAAATATAGATGATGGAGAGGGTGGTGGTGTAGCCCTGATGTCGTCAGCAAACACTTGATGATACCGTTGAATATTTCCTAAATATTGACGAGGGATGTTGGTTTGTTTTAAACCTTGGGCAAAAACACGCCAGCCCGCAGGGGGTGGTAGCAACTGTCTCGCTTTGGTCGAATGTAAAACATCATGAACTAGATCTACGATGTTTGTGTTAGGAATGATGTTGTCCTGCCACACCAGATTGCCCTGACTGGTATATGTCATCACATCATTGTCTTTTAAATGCTGCATCAATTTACGCCCTTTGCTACGAAGACTAGCGGGAAGGCTATGAACCACTTCTTCGGTCATATCAGCTAGTGTTGCTGGTGTTGGGAGTGATGCAGCTGCTGACGCTGTTGCTGTATCTATGGATGTAGATGGTTGAGACTGATAGTGATACTGATCTTGATAAGAAAGATATCGTTGCAATAGTTGTTGATACGCTCGCAGTTTTTGTTCCGTATTGAGCGAAGAGGATTGTAATATAATAGTCATTTGTTGATCCAAATCACTCAGCTGATTTACAAGAGGGGGTGTAGGAGGCTCCGGTCGCAACGGTGTTGATGAAGGTATCATGTTTTCACTCGCTGGAACGAGTTTCATTTTGATGGCGTGTTGCATTTTTTATTATTGTGGTTGTGGAAATAACCCACCTAGCAGTTGTGTAGCTAGTGGTAGCAGCAGTTGTAGAAATCCTCCTTTTTGTATTAATTTTTGTCGTTTGACTGTGTTTGATTTAGGCGCTATCAAACGGCGAAGCTTGTGCTTGTGACGAGCCCATCGTTGTTTCTGACCACGCGATAGTTTAACATGTCCTTTAAGTACATTATGTACCATCTCACACAAACAGTTAATAACACGAGGTTGTTTCAACAGTTGTTGGCGCTGATGTTTTTTTTTAGCACGTAATAAAGGAATCAAAGGTTGAAGTCGAGTCTGAGCACGATGTGTCTTCGCCATGGTAGTCTTTTTTCATCTGAATGTCTCATAACAGATAACACCTGTTTTATATAATGTTTTTAGGAATATAGACGATCGGATGTGGATCAAAAACATGAGTGCGCACACGATAGGTTTCAGGAGTTTGTTGTTTAAAATCTAAAAAGAGGTATCCGTAAGCCTCTCGGGTTGCATCTTGATAGGCCTCACGTAAAAAATGATGTCGTTTAGGAAACGTTTGCATAGCCAGGTGTAAAATTTGATCCGCAGATCGTGGATTTTTACCCAACCACAAATAATGTGCATTTAACGAAATCGTCCGATGATGTTTGCTGGTATGAAATATATTTTGCACCATATAAGCCATACTTATATTTCCGTGATGACATTTTTTAATAAAAAATTCAGCCACACGCTGTTCCATCACAGGATTATCCATATGATCGTCGACCACCAATAAGGTTGCAATAGTCGAATCAAAGTCCACTCCATCTAAACTTTCTACAAAATCAATAGATACGGGACTTGTATCTCGTAGCTGTCCAAATAAGTCTTGATATTGATGATAGACATACACCACTTTTTCAATAGGCGGTTGAATGTGAGTTTTACAATGTTGAATCAATTGTGCAATAAAAAATGTTTTACCACATCCTGAAGGACCCGCGAGAAGGATCGAGAACGGATGTTGTAAAAAACGCACATCCATGATATGTCACTCTATCAATGTCAAACAAAAAAAAAAAAAAAAAAAAAAAAAAAAGTTAGAGATCAAGTGGTATGGTAGAGACACCGTCTGACAGTACTTTTCTTTTAGTGTAGAGATAGGATAAACCTCTTTTGGGTTGGATATAAGTTCGCATCACATTTTGTGCGTCAAGACGAAAACCTCGATTAACCACATGATGCGGCGTTTGTGCCGTTAGTACGGTTTGAAAGTTGGCTATGGTTAATGGATTGCACCTTTTTTGCACGCCTTTGCAAGACACCTTAGTGGTTATATGAGTGCTACATGCGTAGCTTTTGGGTGCCAAAGAGATAATTTTATCAGCTTTGGCTTCCAGCTTCCATAAACCTGGTTCACGCGTTTGGTGTTTATGTGCTGCAGCACAGCATGGGGGTGGTGCTGATGGTGGTGGTGGTGCTGATGGTCCCTGCAGAGATGATGTTGATGGTGGAGGCGTTGGTGTCGATAGTGATGGTGGTAGACTGGCGTTGTTTTTATGCGTTTGGCAATATTGAGTAGGCAACCATTCGTCCCGATGTTTGTTGAAGTGATCCCTCCGATCGGAACGAATGACGTCTTCTAAAGTGTCCCCACTCAATGCCAAATACAGCGAGTCGGTGTCGCAGGTGATGAGCTGATAGTCACATCGTTCAACATAAAAGTCGATAAAGTGGTAATAGAATTGTAGAAGCTTGAGTTTTGCGTACCCGTACACAAATAATCCGATGTGTAGAGGTAGATTTTGGTCGATGCTGGTCAATCGGCACTCTACCTCGTAATAATCATTTTGTACGGGTACGCATCTTTTAAATCGTGGATCGTGGATCGCTTTGGTGGCGCCCTTGGCATCCGTGATGAACGCCTTCGTGTGACGATCACGCCTCATCAAGGTTCGGCCATAGGAGCTGTTGCCCTAGATCAAACAAAACAAAAAACAAAAAAAAAAAAAATGAGTCCCCTCAAAATAAAATATAAAAAAAAAACATGCGCGCACACGCACGCGTGCACGTGTGTAGACACTTTTAGCAATGCCCGGACATGGTATCTTGGTTGCATGGGTTGCGTGTTTTTGTTTTCAATGCATTTTATTGTATTTTGCCATGCACTTTTGAAAATTTGATCGTGCAGTGTATTAAAAATGGGCGTGCATGGTATTAAAAATCCGCATGTTTAGTCGTTTACACATGCGCGCACACGTGCATGCGTATGATTTTATCGTTGCACGGACATGGTATCTTGGTTGCATGGGTTGCGTGTTTTGGTTTTCAATGCATTTTATTGTATTTTGCCATGCACTTTTGAAAATTTGATCGTGCAGTGTATTAAAAATGGGCGTGCATGGTATTAAAAATGCGCATGTTTAGTCGTTTACACATGTGCGCACACGTGCATGCGTATGATTTTATCGTTGCACGGACATGGTATCTTGGTTGCATGGGTTGCGTGTTTTGGTTTTCAATGCATTTTATTGTATTTTGCCGTGCACTTTTAAAAATTTGATCGTGCAGTGTATTAAAAATGGGCGTGCATAGTATTAAAAATGCGTACACATGATAAAAAAAAAGACTCACCACGAGTTTGTAAGCTGCGGCGATGATGGCCTTGTCGTCATCCAAGTCTGCTTCTCGTCGGGCGCTGGTCACCTTGTCTGTGAATTTTTGGAAGCAGGGCTGTTTGTTGTATTGAATCACCTGATGGATTTTGGTGACTCGTAGCCCTTGTTGCAAATACCACTGGAGTAGGGGGGTGATAAGTAATATTTTTTCTCCACGAAAACTGGAAATGAGGGAGCGTTGTGGTTGTTTCAAAAAGCCATGAGCTTCCGCAAACGCCTTCATGTGAGGACCGATGTCATTTCGGCCGATGTTGATGTTTTTGAAGATTGGTGGAAATTCTTCAAATCGAGGTTTGAGTTGATCCGGAACCTCAATATCAACTTCCACGAATCCAAACATGGCCCCAGTCCTCACATGCTCCAAGATCTCCGTTTCGGTCATGCCCCCACTGTAAAAGGCGGGTCCAGACTCAACTCGAGGCGCCCAATGTGCTACTTCTTTTCTGTTTTTCTTTCTATAATCTTGCCATTGACACTCTCGCATGATGCGTAGATTGACGCCGATTTTTTGTAGATATGCATCTTTTTCCTGTGTGTCGTCGGCTCTCTTCTTTTTTAGGTCGGGGTCCAAATTTTGTGTTAGGCGACAATCATGCCCATGCCAATAACAGCCGTGAAATTGAAATGCCGTGTTTGATTTTTGGTCCCAACCATCCACAGGAAGCTTTCTTCCTCCTAGCCTTTTTTCTACTCCCCTATTATATTGGTGTTGGATGTCTCTCTTTTCTTTAGCTGCTATATATTCTAACCATTCTAAACAAATCTTACTCTGTCGATTTTTCTTCCAATCTAAATAAAATCCATCTTCTGCCTTTCTTCTCAAATAAAACCCTACCGGCATAGGTTCTGACATACATTTCAGATATAGGCTATTTGCATCATACCCCTCAATGGTTTTGCAGAGTTTTGGAGAAATGATGTTGGGGTCCGCCGATCTGATGTAGGTGACGTCTTTTTCATGGTATCTATGAAAAACAATGGCTGGACCACCACACACCGAATCCCGCATTGTATAATACATATCTTTATCCTGCTCATCACAAAGCGCAAAAAAATTGCGGCAACTTGAATGTAAAAAGCGATCTGTTAGCCCTGGTAGTGTCACGCCGTCATAGAACATGTCTAAACCCAAGTCTTGAAAAAAATGCGTCTGCTTTTCAATAGCTTCTAAAAATGGCACACAGTCCATGTTATTGTAATGTATGAGCCATTCTCGTAATGTGCTCATCTTTTGGGCATCCCATTCCACTTGACAGCTTTGATACTCCTCTTCCGTGATTGTACTTTTGGTTAGATCACTAAAAAAGGCCTCTCTGGGAGGTAGCTGTGGCTCATCCAATTTGTCCAGTGATGTGATATATTGATAAGGAAAAAATGATTTCTGTAGAGAGCACTTGTAGGCTGCTAAATATTGGCGATAAGAAAAACCAGGCGCCAAATAATTGGTGATGTCTAGAAATCTTAATTTAGCATTTGAAAGAACCAAAAACTGTTTCCCTTTTTTGATCATCCGATTTTTGGAGGTTGGTTTTGTTTTCTTCTTTTGTTTTTTCCACAAAGACGCCTTTTTTCTCTTTCTTCCTTCTGGTGTTATTTCTTCTTCTTCTTCTTCATCATCCTCTTCTTCTGTTTCCTCCTCATCCTCATCTTCATCCTCATCTTCAGCATCATCCTCTTTCTCCTTATTTAGATTCACGCCAGGGTCGGGCTCAGTTTCACAAAAATATTTAGCCAAATACGGTTTCAAAACATTTAAATCGTATTTCCCGCTGGAAAACCCAATCACGGGGATGCTTTCAATAAATGTAGATAATCGATCTTTAAGTTCATTGAGGGGGTGAAATTCAACATGTTCATCAGTTTCGGCGATCACTTCTAAACGCTTCTTGATTTTTTTAAAGACAGGTTTGGCTACCTCTTTTAGAATGGAATGTGAGGCTTTTTGGATGGTGTATAGTGCCTCTATGGTTTCACGCACCAACTCTTCCGGGTTTCCTGTGGTGATGAAACATTGTGGTTCTGTAAATCCAGGTACATTGCTACATATACTGATGGAAAGCGGTACGTGCTGCTCTAAAAATGTTAATTGTGTAGGGTTATCCTGGATATTTGGTGTATTGGGAAAATATGTCTCTATATCATATACAATTCTATAGGGATGAAACTGCAGTTGTAGTGGCAATTTTATGTTTTCATCATCTAATCTCTGTCTTAGTGTGGGTGGCAGTTTATAGATTCCTCCTGGAAATTTTTCACGGGTTTGAGCCCCTTTACATTTCACAAAATGACAACACAATCTATTGGATGCTCTAAAATGGCGATCACATTTGCTGCAGCTATAGGTCTTTGCATACACATTCAAGTTTTTAATATATGAAAAATGATTTTGAAACTGATTAATATATAGTGTCTCGGAGTATCTGGTTAATGAGCGTCGCACTAATTGTGCTGTAGGTAGCTCGGATTCTTCGTCTTTTTGCAGACTAAAGATAGTCACATTGACTTCAAAATGTTTCTCAAATCTGTCAAGGTCCTCTAGTTTAACACCTTCAAATGTTTTGGGATCACCCTGAGGTAAAAAACTTTTAAATAATGTCTTTGCACTTCGTTCGCAATTTTTATCCGGGGCTCCTCTTTTTAGCGCTAAGCAGCGAAATAAACACAAATTATCTTTGATAAGATGCCGACCATCACGTTTTATGAGAGAAATAAGTCCTCGATTTTCTGCTAAAAATAATGGAAAATCGGCGGGTGGAGCTCCCAAAAGCCGATGTTGACGTTTAAATACAAAAAATTCAATATTGGTGATCCACTCCAGAGTCCATTCTCTGCAAAATAAAATAAAAAACTATAAGTACTTTTTTTCTTTATCTCAAACAAACAAAGCAAACAAACAAACAAGCAAACAAACACACAAAAAAATTTTCCTGTCATAAATATTTAATGGTTTACTTACGTGTTTTCTCTTTGTATGGTAGCGAGGTTCTGGTAGTCGATGTTGTCAAGGTCGCTTAGGAACTGTTCCCAGTCTTCACGATTGTTTATAGAAATGGGATTTTCAAAGAGTGCGGCATTGTTCACACATGCATAGTGGTACTTTATTTCTCCTGAGCGTTGATTTTTTAAAATCACTCCTAAGCTGGCATTAATTTTAAAACAAAAGGTCTGGTTTTGATAAATGGAATTATTTAATTGTTCGTGGGTCAACAAACCGCTTTCAAAACCAAAATTATAACGTTCTAGCACAGGTCCACGGTAAATATAATTGTTTATATATCGGCTATTATTCACATAGCACTGAAGAATTGGGTCGTGGTCTCCAATAAAATGTACTTCTTCTAAAAGACTGTTAATAACAGCGTCT
This sequence comes from Oncomelania hupensis, assembly GCA_036898135.1. Lineage (NCBI taxonomy): Eukaryota > Metazoa > Mollusca > Gastropoda > Littorinimorpha > Pomatiopsidae > Oncomelania > Oncomelania hupensis. The sequence goes on from CM072513.1 coordinate 35,634,092, forward strand.
GAACTATTATTTACAAGCACTTGATCCAAGTCGTTGTCTTCAAAATCATCCCTGTTAATAACAGCGTCTGAACTATTATTTACAAGCACTTGATCCAAGTCGCTATCTTCAAAATCATCCATTTTAAAAGGCTTGCCATTTCAAAATTCTTTTCACAAAATATGCCACCACAAAACTCGCCTTTACTTTTTCTTGGATACAACCGCTCTTTATATACCCTGTGCTTGTGTCGGCTTCTTCTTGAGCCGCCCCTTTCATTAATCCTAAATATGCCTTCTAGATATATATAATACATCATTTTGACATTTATGCGAGGTACTAAAATTGTGTTGGCTGCTATCGGCTTTTGATCCGTCCTTTCGTTAATCCTAACTATGCCTTCGGGATATATATAATACTTTATTTTGATATTTATCAGTGGTACTAACATTTGGCTGGCTGCTATCGGCTTTTGATCCGTCCTTTCGTTAATCCTAACTATGCCTTCGGGATATATATAATACTTTATTTTGATATTTATCTGTGGTACTCAAATTTGGCTGGCTGCCATCGTCTTTTGATCCGTCCCTTTCGGTAATCCTAACTATATCTTCGGGGTATATATAATACTTTATTTTGATATTTATCTGTGGTACTAACATTTGGCTGGCTGTCGTCGTCTTTTGATCCGTCCTTTCGTTAATCCTAACTATGCCTTCATGGTATATATAATACTTTATTTTGATATTTATGAGTGGTACTAAAATTTGTTGGGCCTGATAAAAATTAGATCTCACACCCATTAACCCATGCTTTTAACCATTCGCCCTATTTATATTCAAATGCTTACATCCGATATTGTTAAGCAGGTCTTTCCATACTTTTCCATAATTATCCATACACCATCGAGGCATATTTTACTGCTCAGTGTGTCTAGGTATACAATCACAAAAAGATGCACACTTGCTGTCTTTGGGATGTTTGGTCTAAATAAAAAATAAAAAACTAATAAATACAAAAAAAGACGCGCACTTGCTACCTTTGAGTGAGACGCGCACTTGCTGCCTTTGGGTGTTTGATCTCACGCTCATAACACTAAGTCATTCTCTATTCATCAAGATGCACACTTGCTGTCTTTGACTTAGACGCGCACTTGCTGTCTTTGGGGTGCTTGATCTCACGCCCAGACCAATGAGTCATTCTCTATTCATCAAGATGCGCACTTGCTGTCTTTGGGGTGCTTGATCTCACGCCCAGACCAATGAGTCATATATCTATTCATCCAGATGCACGCTTGCGATCGCACTATCAATAAAATTATATCCCCCCAGGCCATACGTCATCCATCGCTTTTCACAGGGGCACAAGACCATCACCTAAGAGTACATGTGCACCTATGACGTCATGACCGTCAGCCGGCCGTGTCAGCTGCATCCAAAAAAAAAACCCACCTCTAAAGCTCCCTATATTACTACTGTCGCTGTCTTTCTCATTTGTTTTTTTCTCATTCCCACTCTGTCCTATCAATCTACTATACTATCTTCTACTTCGGGAGACCAGTCACCTACCTTTTTTCTTGAACACTCTTCTGGGACAAAACTCCTCATTTGTGTGTGAGGTCTGTTGTATCAGCTTGGTAAAATTAGACGCTTTCTGTCAAATGGTCACTAGTGCTCTAGGGCTTCCTATGATATTATTTAGCAATGTAGGCATTTTATATGTATGTGTTTTGTTGTTATTGTATAATGATGTTTAAATTCTATTTTGTTTTTGTAAACGGGGGTTCGATAAATTAGAGTATAGCCTCAGCGTCCCCTGTGTGGGATGCCTTTATTGTTAAGTGACCGGCTGGTGGAGTGTCTTCAGTGTTACCACATGGGTTGTTTCAGCAGATCTTTTATGCGGATCAGGGGTGAGTCCTCTTTGAGCCAAGTTGTGGTCTTGAGTTTGTGGTCCTGATTCGGCTCTTTGCAGTCCGCTGGACATTGTAAGCAATGAATAACTAACTAACTAATATCTCTGAATAGAAAATGTATTTCTTTCTTTCCTCCTCCTTTACCTCCTCCAACTCTTCCTTCAATTTCTTCTTAATCCATGAACACCTTCCCTTTACACCAAAAAAGCCTGTCTTCGCGTGTATTGGACTCTTTTATTTTCCCTACTAGCTATATAGCATGACTGACTGTAATGTCCCCACTCTCACCCCAATCTACCTCATCCTCTTTCAAATCTCCTCTCCTAACCCATGAACACCACATTACCCCCTACAGAAAAAAGAAGTATTTTAACGGCCCCAGGTTTTTCTCTCCTCTCTCATTTTGTTCCTACCATTCATCGAAGCACAGTGTACCTTTCCTTTTTGAACTCCTGTTCAAGTCTAATAAAAGTTAACAACAAAAACTCTAGCTTTTAACGTTCCCCAGGCGTGCCTCCATCCTGATCCCACGCAATGTCAGTTTCTAATTTCCATGACTATCAAGTTTACGAAAAGAAACAGAGACGCCATCATCTCTATCATGTACTCCTCCCTCCATGAAACCCTCCATGAAAGGAAGGCGCTCAAGCGCATTAAGTCCATCCTAGAGGACGCAACTCACGCGCTGCACCAAGACCTGGCCGCACCGAGGTCGGTCAGAGAGACCTCAGAGAGACTGAGAAGCCTCAGAAGCAGAACTAACCGCTTACGCCAGTCCTTGCCCATGGCTGTCCGGCCGTACAACCAAAGCCTGCGTGTGTGATCTGTGATTTTGAGTGGTGGTGGAACGCAGCTCAGTCTGCATATGCGAGGCATTCTGTGTGACCTTAATGCTGATTCTTTCTGGGATCAATGACTGCTGTGCGTGCATGCATGGAGTGGGAGGTGCATGGGTGGGTCGTGAGAGAACCAAATGCCATACCGAGATTGACGTTTTCCTTATTCCTACTGTTATCTACAATGTGATGTGTTTGTTGCAACTGTATGTATGTAATCGTTTTGTTCGGTTCGTTCAATATAATCAAAGTCGTCATAGATTCATTGTTTTTGTCCTCTTTCTCATCGTTGTCATTAAAAGCATAATTTTTGTCGTTGTCATCATCATCACCGCCGTCGATGTTATGACCGCCGCCGTCGTCATCATCATTATTATCCCCATTCTCATCATTGTCGTCGGCGCCATCATATCATAAGCATAACCTTTTGTGGTCAGTGTTATTCCGTCGTAATTTGTTATAGTTCAAAGCACTGGTCGATTGTTATTCTTTCTGTTTTGCACGGCCGGAAATAATGTTTCTAATGTAATCCTGTGGGCGAAATAATTTCTTATGTCTCATCCTTATCCCTTTCTTCCATCAACAATGGAAACATTATTTTATCTATTTCATTTCCATGTACTCTTCCCTCCCATGTTATCTCCTCTGTTAAACCATCCCCACCCCTCTCCATCTCCTCCTCTAATTCACCAACTTCTCACTGAAAAGATCCCTATGCTATTATTATCAAACAATAACTTTCTTATTCTGTTTCAATGTCAAAAAACGTGTGGGTGCGTGCGTGTGTGTGTTCCTACAACCCGACAGTGAACCTAAAAATGACAGTAATTAGTGTCTGTTCCAAAGATGTCTGAAGTAGGCCTATTCATATATACTCTATTATTATTATTATTATTATTATTATTATTATTATTATTATTATTATTATTATTATTATTATTATTATTATTATTATTATAGAAGTAATAATGAGGCATGGACAGAAAAGATATTGGCAAAGAGCCAGGTTTTGATTTCAAACGTCCATCTTGATGGGCTCATTTGCACTGCATCTTCATCGCCTCATAAGAGTTAAGGGATCAAGGCAATGATGATCATAACGATGATGATAATTAATATTGCGCCTTGAATCATTTTTGTCTCTGTGAGAAATGTGCGCGTCGTAAAGCCATGTATTTCTTCTTCTCCGTGTATGTTGGCACAGATTCCGCGCTTTGAGCCTGATCGGTGACTTGGGGAAAAGCGCGTATATAGTATCCAGTATTCTTCTTCTATTTGTATTTATTTATTTATGTATTTATGTATTTATTATTATTATTATTATTATTATTATTATTATTATTATTATTATTATTATTATTATTATTATTATTATTATTATTATTATTAATTATATATTTATTTAATTAATTAATTTATTTCTTTTCCTGCCCTCGAATGGCGCGTAAATATTGTTGTTCATTTCTTTGTCTTGCCGTGACTGATTATTATTAATAATCCTTGCGAACTTTCCTCTCAGCCTCTTCAGCGTATTCCCCACCTATGCCCACAACCTCGCACAACCCAAACCCAGTTTTCCAACTTGCTTAAACCCACCACTGCCATTATGGCAAATCGTATTCGCTGGTTAGGATGTTGAATTACACAGGGCAAAATCGGAAGTGCAGTCTATTATAGGCAGCCTGTGTACTGCTTCAAATGAGAAATCTCCGTTTAAAGATTGAATCTCAAGAACATCCTATATAATTTTAATAATAATATAATAATAACAGGCAATTTCTACAGCGCTTTCCAAAATCACAAAGCGCTTTACAAAAACAAATGTAAACACGAATGCGTACATTGGTCAATATCACGCAACCACATACACATGCCAACACAAAACAAAAACAAAAACAAAAACAAACAAAAAACAAAAAACCAACTTACTCAGGGAGCCTAAGAAAATGCCTCTCTAAAAAGATACGTCTTCTTTAGATAAACTGCGCAATGTATACGCAGATGTTTAGCTTGTTTGATAAAGTTGTACACTCGAGTTTAAAATGCTGCTTGTTTTTAAGAGAAAAGCAAAGTGCTAACTTGACATAGCCTTATTTTCCAATACTATCAATGCGAACTCCGATAGTTCCTTCAATACTTATGATTATCCCAACATGGTGAATCCTTTTCAAGTCCTATATGAGCTGGGAGCCAAAAACACAACAATGACATCCGAAAAGGCATGCGCACAGCAAAGGATAATTGGATAGAAGATCAATGCCAGGAAAAAGAGAACAGTCTGAACAAGAATAACAGCTTGAAGGCCTACCAGACTGTGAAGCGGCTGACAAGTGTTAAACAGCCCAAGGTCTCCACGATCTAAAGCAAGTCTGGGATATGCCTTACAGAAGAACAAGAAGTCTTGGACAGATGGACAGAGTACTGCTCTGACCTTTACAACTACACACCAAACGGAGACCCATCAGTTCTAGCATGTCCTGAGAACAGAGAAGAACAAGAAATCCTCCCAATTCTCCGAGAAGAAGTTGAGGCAGCCAGTGCAATCGCTGAAGAAGGGAAAGTTAGCGGGAGTGGACAACACACCCGCGGAACTGCTTCAATCATTGTTGTTGTTGTTGTTGCATCAATTTTTATTCATCAGATTAACATAAGTTGTACTGATAATGAAAGTTGTTGTTGCATCAATTTTTATTCATCAGATTAACATAAGTTGTACTGATAATGCTTCAAGCATGAGGAGAAGCGATGATTGACGCACTCACCATTATCTGTAACAAGATCTGGCAGAGTGGGGCGTGGCCTACACCATGGACACGTTCGCTTGTCATCACTCTTCCCAAAAAAAGGTAATCTTCAGGAATGTGAAAATTACCGCACCATCAGCCTCATCAGCCATCAAAGCAAGGTCCTCCTGAAAATAATACTCAACAGGTTGAAACCCCAAGTTGAACAAATCATAGCTGAAGAACAAGCAGGATTCAGGGCAGGGCGAAGTACAGATTTTCAGCTACAAAATAATCTGCGAGAAATACCTACAGCACCAACAACATTTATATCATGTGTTCGTAGACTTCAAGAAGGCGTTTGACCGAGTCTGGCATGCAGCTCTGTGGGCAATCATGAGAGTTTATAACATCAGCCCTAAAATTATTGAAGTCATCAAAAGCCTGTATGACAAGGCTACCAGTGCAGTCCTCCACAACAGCGCCATCGGAAACTGGTTCAGAACAACAATCGGTGTGCGTCAAGGATGCCTATTCTCTTCGATACTCTTCAACACCTTCCTAGAGCGCATCATGTCAGATGCCCTTGCAGATCACGAAATCACAGTCAACATAGGGGAAAGAGCAATCTCGAACCTTCGTTTTGCGGATGACATTGATCGATTGGCTGGAGAGGAACAAGAACTTGATCAGCTGGTGCAGAGGCTTGACACCAATTCCAGAGCCTATGGAATGGATATAAGTGCAGAGAAGACCAAAATGATGACCAACAACACCAATGGCATCAACATGGACATCAAAGTCCGAGGCCAATTCCTCAACACAGTGCATAGCTTCAAATATTTAGGAGCCATTGTATCAGACAATGGGTCCCGACAGGAAGTCCTATCCAGGATCGCACAAACAACCGCTGCCCTGGCGAAGTTGAAGCCAATTTGGAAAGACATGACCATCAGCCTACATTCCAAGGTAAGACTGCTGCGCTCCCTTGTCATCTCCATCTTCCTATACACTTGCGAAACATGGACCCTGACAGCAGATCTACAAGGGAAGAATACAAAGCATGGGGATGAGGTGCTACAGAAAACTTCTGGGCATTTGCTATACCCAGCACATCACCAACGACGAAGTCCGACAGACCATCACACAAGCCATTGAACAACACGATGACCTGCTCACAGTGGTGAAAATACGGAAGCTCCGATGGTATGGCCACGTCACCACATCATCAGGTCTTGCAAAGACCATCCTGCAAGGCACAGTGCAAGGAGGTAGAAGAAGAGGGAGACCGAGAAAGATGTGGGAGGACAACATTCGAGAATGGACTGGTCTGACACTGCGCGAAACCATCAGGGTTGCTGAGGACAGGGAAAGATGGAGTACGTTGGTTAAACGATCATCTGTGGTGCCTCTACGGCCTCCGATGTACGGGATAGGATAGGATAGGATAGGATATACTCATTAATTTATAAGTCCCCACGCAACGATATACGAAGTTCACAGGCAGGATGTGAATAGTAGAAAAGTTCTTTCCTTGTTATATTCGGATTATACAACACAGAACAAAGCCATTGATGATCTCAGCTGGTGCAAAGTACCGTCACAACGCGGGGTGACCTCGTGGCGCAGTGGATAAGTCGCCGGTTTCCTATGCCGAAGGTCGCGGGTTCGATTCCCGCAAGGGGCGATCGTATGTGACTTAGGTACGAGACTATTGAGGTCACCGAGGGTTTTCTCCGGGCACTCCGGTTTCCTCCCTCCCTTCAATAATGGTACTGGATGCAGTCAATACACAATTTTCAAAAATAAAAATTCGATTTTCTTTCCGTCTTCCAATAGCGATCTCCCTGCCTTTACACCACCTGTTTGAGTGATGGATGTGTATTTGTTGTGTGTGTGAGTGTGGATGATACAGGTGAGCGTGTATGTTGGTACAGATCGCCGCGCTTTGAGTCTGATTTATTTGGGGAAAGGCGCGTACATAGCATCCTGTATTATTATTATTATTATTATTATTATTATTATTATTATTATTATTATTATTATTAATAGGGATGTGGAATGTGTGTACGGGACCTAAGTGTCTAACTGTCAGAAACAAAGAATATAGGTGAACTTCTCCCTATAACTGCACACACTCTGTCACACAATCATATCCACCCATAACGTCTAACTCTTAAGAAGTATTTGTTTATCCTGTTACTACTTTATACAACCAAAAACAAAAGAGTAAATAAAGAAACCACAACTCTCAAACATTTAGAACAATTAACCAACTCCCCAATCAATGACCAATCAAACACATCCATCACCTCACTAACTTATTTCAGTCTAACTCAAAAGTCAATACAGTCCAGAAATCCCGTATCCGTAAATATTGTTACCCTGGGGTCAAATATAAAGTACGCCTACTAGTGGATCCACAACTAGCTTGACAGCCCTCTCTATTCACGATCTCGATGCAACACTTCGTCGTAAGGAAGACACGACGAAGGAAGAAAAGGGGCAAGAAAAAAACAAAACAAAACAAATATTATTCATAAAATTAACTTAAAGTTTTACTGAAATTGTAGACGACCAAAAAAAAGACAATGGTGACAAACATAAGAAATAATAAGCAAATGATCGTGAAGCGAACCAATTGAATCCAACAAAGTCCACTTGGACAGTGCGCACCTCCATACCCAATAGGCGTGCTCAGGACGTCGACAACATAGTTACTGATGTGAGGAGAGGTGGGTCTTGTTGGAGTTTTCTTCCAAGCGACTGCACATGAACTGGTCGACTGGTTCAGTTCTTCTGGGAGTGGTGAAAATAAATATTTCACAAAGGGAATTCCATACAATCCTGAAGCATGAAGCCAGTATGATGAACTTAATACTTAGGGTGACGAGTTCTCTTTTTTGCCTTACTACTCTAGGGATAATTCGAGCTGTAGCATTTTACACTGTGTGCAAGTCGTTCATTTGTATGCATGCTTATCAGCACACCCCAGAGAGCACAACTGCAGTTACCTTATCTGGGCAGTATATTCGAATCTGCAATCGCGTTAGACAAAGGACTGAAAACTCAAAGAAACGTGATCACAAGGACAGTCCCAACCCAACTTTCTGCAGTCTTTGGTGTTTTTTTTCAAATTGCATGCAAGCGCATCCCACTCTCAGCCTTTGTCCTCGCTAGCCTTTTGTAGCCATTTGTCTTTGTCTCCCTTTCGTAACGAAGGGAAGTAAAGAGACGCTGCGTCGCGGCAGATTTGTTCCCCTTGTCTTAAAGCTCGTCTTCCTTGTTTGAACCTCTTCAAATTGGATGGATTTTCTCCCTTCACGTTCCATTTCCTAGTAAACAACCCCTTCCAAAACAAGAGTGCGCAAGTGCGGCAGAATTGTGCAGTGTACATATTCTTTGAGGCTCACTTCCCGTTCTCTCGTTAGCGGTGATGATGGGGACGGGTACAGTAGCCTATAGCTGATCGTATTATCCTACTTCTTCTCCATCGCCCCCTCTCGTTCTCATCTTCCTCTTCATCTTCATCAACTTAATTAACTTCTTCTTCTTCTGCTTCTTCTCCTCCTCTTCTTCCAACAACTCACTCTCTAACTATAGTGAATCCGCAAGTAAACCGAGGCTGTCAAGACACGCGAGGGAGTTTTTGGGGTTACGAAGTTTATATGACGTCCGCCAAAATCTTCTTGGATTAACCATCTCTTTGAATAAGACCCGAAGCTACGCTCTCTCTGTCTCGCTCTCTATCTGTGTCTCTCTCTCTTTCCCTCTCTATTCCTCCTCCTCCATTCTCTCCCTCCTCCCCTCCCGCCTATTCTCTCTCTCTCTCTCTCTCTCTCTCTCTCTCTCTCTCTCTCTCTCTCTCTCTCTCTCTCACAGAGACGCACACACCCAGACGAACACACACATACAACATTCAGATACTTCCATCTACATCTTCATCCGAGTCGCTCAAGCTCTGCAAGTACTATTCGGATAGATGAAAAAGTGCGGAAATCGCATTCATCCTGCTACGTGGTTATAGAAGTATCGATACAGAGTTTCAGAAATGTAATTATTTCCCAGTTCTGTCATGGCCAGAGAAGAGTTTCATTTTTTCTCTGTTTTGGCTAGGATCATCATCATCATCATCATCATCATCATCATCATCATCATCATCATCATCATCATCATCATCATCATCATCATCATCATCATCATCATCATCATTCTTTTTCTACCCCTTCCTTCCTTTCCTTTCTCTTCCTCCTTTGTTCTCCTCCTCAGTTCTCTTCTTTTTACTCCTCAATATTCATCAACATCATTCTTCTTCTCCTCCTGTATTATCTCTTCCTCCTTAGTAATCACCATCTTCTTCTTCTTCTTCTTCTTCTTCTTCTTCTTCTTCTTCTTCTTCTTCTTCTTCTTCTTCTTCTTCTTCTTCTTCTTCTTCTTCTTCATTTCTTTCTTTAAGCACACTTGCACAATATTGCCCAAGGAGAATAAATGGATTTTGTATGTCTTTTTAAAATAATTTATAGAAACACAGGATGTCGAGTAAAACCGGGTGTGAACGAAACAAGAAAGAAGGGGAAAATACCCAGAGTGAAAGCGAGAGAAAGAAAGAAAGAAAGAAAGAAAGAGAGAGAGAGAGAGAGAGAGAGAGAGAGAGAGAGAGAGAGAGAGAGAGAGAACACCAACACCACAACCAACAACAACAACAACAAGCAAACAACAATACAAAAGGAAAAGTGGAAACTAACAGAAAATAAAATAACAAATATAAAATAAAACTTAGAAAAAATAGATAAATAAGAAAGTGAACAAACAAACTAAAAATCACAATACATTCAAACAAACAAAAACAACAAACAAAATACCCCGGACAAATGCACACATTGTTGCAAATCCAGATTAATGCTTTGTGTGCAATGTGTTTCCTTATTCTCGCGGCAAGCTCCATCTTACACTATTTAGAATAAGCTGATGCAAGAAAAAAATAAATGTGCATACTAATCATCATCATCCTCATCCTCATCATCATCATCATCATCATCATCATCATCATCATCATCATCATCATTTTCTTCATCTACTATTACTGTACTACTGTACCACTACTACTACTTTGACCCACATTGCAAAATGTAATGTAATTTATTTCATTAAACGTCTATAAACGTAATGATCTTAGACCAAGAACATCAACAGCAACAACACGGGGAAAATGATCTAACATTAAAAATGTTACAATTTTAACCAGTGAATGAAACTACCAGCTTGTAAACAAACTGCAAATGTTAAAACAGAATACATTTTTACAGTCCTCTTCTATTTCTGCTCTTTCTCTACCATTCCGTTCTCCTTCTTGTTCTTCTTTTTTCTTTCTAGATTCTCGTTTTTTTAAGTCTTTCTAAGAAGGCTGCACGCATCAAGCTTCATAGAAGACGAAGGTTAATAGCAATTACTAATTTGATTATGATATTAACTTCATTTAATTATGATATTTATTTCATGCCATTATGATATTAACTTAAATTTGATTATTCTATTAACTTAATTTAATTTTATTAATAACTCAAAGGGTCAGGATATACAAAAGCGTTTGTTAATATGTGTCCGGTGACAAGGAGTTTACTTTGGAAATTGAAATACTGTCACATAAAAAGGTAATATAACGGGCAGTCGTTATATATACATGTAGCTATATATATAGATATATATAGATAGATAGATAGATATAATATAAAGATATATAGTGCGCGCGCTTTACTCAAAAATCTACTACTAAACATTGTTGTATAGTGTTTTTTTTTTAATTTTATCAATGATAAATATGCAAACACTTTTTACAACAGTGACGAGGAAATTAGGTCCAAGACGAATATTTGCCGATCCAAACCGAAACAGTAAACTTCGTTGTTGCCGTATTTTAGAAACACTTTAGGATTCGTACAGCCCATACATTTAAAAAAAATAAATATTTATTTATCCTGAAACGGTCAGCAGACTCTTGGACGCGAGTTCATGTAAAAACTACCCGCTAATTAGATAAGATTTGTATTTTCCATGAACACTTACTGCAGCGTTGAAGGCGCGTTCATCGTTCATCGCTCCAAAATGTATACCCCTTGAAAGGAATGCAACCTCTGGTCTTTGATACTTGTGTGGAGGGATTATCGATGTTAGAAGAATTGTTCCGAATTAAACATTCCGGTGTTCGGCTGTCCAATTTCTGGCATGCACTAGGCTTCATATTTCTTTTAAAAAATAGGCCTTTTACCCATCATCCTGCATAGGCCTAGGCCGACAAAGGCAGTTAGAGATAACGACGAATAAACACCTCAAGATCTACAAAGTGTGATTATTACCTTTAATTTGGCAATATCGATGCAAGAGTTCCTTTGTACAAATAGAACTTGGACAGATCGTCACACTAGCCCGATGTTAAAAAGTCCAGTCTACTAGCTTGTTTTTACATGCACTGAATCTGATTTAGTGTCCAACCATGACGAAATCTAGAAGCGACGAAAAGCAACCTAGATCTATAAGTATACTGTAATTACTTCCCTTGATCTGATGGCGTTCTAGCGTGTACCTGATCAAAGGGGAGTAATTTAAGTGATCATGTATTTCTAGCCTGTTGCTTTGTAAGTCCTGGGAACCCATAGAAAATTGCCGCCAAACAAAGATGAAAGGAAGTGGGAACAAGACCCGGATGGAATTCAATTTTAAACTGGCGGCTGTGCCTTGATCACGATGAATAACTAAGAGATTATTTATCGGGCCTGCGCATGTATCTCAGGGGCCTTGTGACGGTGGGTCTATTGTTGCTGGGCTCTGCACAATGGAATGCTATTGCCCACTCATCCTTCGTCGATGGGGATCGCTAGTTAATCTCCCTGTGACTCAACTTGATACATTTATATGTTTAGCTCGGTCTGTGTTTAGGCTGAGGTACAGAGATAGAAAGAAAAATGGTAAAAGATCACTATCACACTAGCTCTCACACGGCTATGAAACATAGGTAGTCCAGCCACTTGTTAACAGTAAACATCACACATTTATTCCTTAACTCTATACAAGATCTGCTAAGTACGATACTAACGTAAAAGTTCAAATGTCTCTTTGAATGGTTCGCTCCTTGATAGTTCTATGCAGCTACTGTATCATCATCGGGCACTTGATGCGTTCTGCCCAAAGGGTCAGAGTTCTGGAAGGTGGACTATTGATGTCCTTAGCTAACAGGTTTGGTGCGCGCACTGGTGCCAAAGTCACTTAGCTATTGTTCGATGAGCTGTGTTGGGGTTGATTCTTTGATGTGCTGTGTTGTTGTGGATTCTTCTCCTTGTGGACAGACTGGTGGGATCTCGTCGCGCAGTGCTTGAGAAGCCGATGAAGGCCGACTGTCAATGAACACTTTTTCTTGTCTTTCGTCTGGTCGGGCCCACGATGCCTGCTTCGTCTTTTTGACAATGTTAGGCCGTGGCTAACTTGGTTGAATAGAGTTTCAACAGTTCCTGCTTTAGTCTTCAACTTGAGAGATCCCTTAGAGGGTAGCTCTGTCTTGCTGGCAGTCTACCACTGTACACCAGTGAAATTGGTTTTCTTAATAACGAACGGACAGCACCACAGACTTCAAGACTTTCATCTTGAGGACAGAAGTGTGCCCAAAAAGGCACAGCAACGCAAGCACAGACGTCTTCATCCTCATGGCATACCCCTCACTGAACACCTCCCTGAAAATAATAAATGCAATAAGCCCTGGATGTCCCTCTCCGGAAAATCTCCTTGTGAAAAACAACAAACCTTGTCTGCAGATTAAAACTTCGAACTTAATTAGTAGTTTAAGAATGTGAGGGGAGGGAAGGGGGGGGGGACCAAAAATGAGAAAAGGTCACAACTGTAACCCCTTTAAATTCAATGGTTAAAAAAATTGCAAGTGCAAATAAGGCTCGCAAAGTTTAAAACAGTTTCGGCAAGTTTTACATGCACTATCTCATGCAATTTTAAATGCTGCGGATGTCGTGACAATCGGCAAGTGTACCGCTGGTACCTTTCTGTACTCAGCTGAATAGTTCTGAAAAGAAGAGTATTGCATGTATGCCCAAGAACAACAACAAAAACAACAAAAAACAAGAGGAGAAGGAGGAGAAGAAGTAATAGACACCTTTGTCAGGCTTTGAAAATGAATTCTCCGACATGCTTTGCTTCTAAATTTCGTAATTTGAAAATGTCATGTCTGCTGTCAAATCATATAGAAGATACAATTACTTCTTTATTTTTAAATCAGACTTTGGTAACAAAATGTCGTGTCTTACACCAATAATTAGATACATTTTCAGTTTTGACGTGACCTGGAGTCAGGAAGCTTTACACGTTGTATGAATGGTCATTGGTGTTTGGAACTGTGTCACTATCATTCAACAGTGGCGCTAACAAAACACCGTGCAATGAATGGTATCAAACTTTCAACAAACCCCCTCACCTACACCCACACCCACATCCTTTCCTCGTATACAACATTTACCGGAGAACATTGATGTTTCTGATAACAAACAAAAACTATGTCCGATGTACCTCAAACGAACTCAAAAGCAACAGATATTCAAGAAGAATCTGTCTTTCTCCATATACAAGAGCCACTACAGCCGTACATTAATTACAAATCAAATGAACCAAATGACCGTTGGATGCAGTTCGAGGAAAACACGAAACAACAGTTTTAAAAGCATCTATATCTACGTTCCTATGTAGAGCGTCCATATATGTTGCGCAGCTGAAATTGCTGGCTAAGGCATACACAAAATACGCCAATTTTGCAGCTCCAAACTGTTGGATTACAAGCAACACTACAGGCCTCAGGACGTTGACTACAAACTGAACTTCAGTAGAAATTGAGTTTAACACTAAGTAATAGCCAGTGGGCTGAAGGATGCTGGTAGGGAAGAAAGAAAGAAACCAAGGAAAGACAGAAAGAAGGAAGGAAGAAAGAAAGAAACCAAGGAAAGACAGAAAGAAGGAAGGAAGAAAGAAAGAAACCAAGGAAAGACAGAAAGAAGGAAGGAAGAAAGAAGAAACGAAAAGAAATATGATAGTGGTGGTCTAATGACGATGCATAAAAAGAAAAAAAATCACACACACACACACACACACACACACACACAAGGGACATGCACACTACACACATACACGCTTTATTCACCCTTACCACCCCTACTCCCCACCCCCACACACACCCTCTCACACACAAGGGACACGCACTACACACAAGGGACACAACACACACTACACACATACACGCTCTACTCAAGCACCCACCCACCCACCGACCTACACACACACGCACACCCACACATGCCCACACGCACACCCACACACACACACTTTTCCGCGCTCTAAACACACATCACAAAATGCATGAACAGATAGCCGAACGAACAACGCCGACATAATTCAATTTTATTATTGAACAAACAGTAAGAAATCTCAAGAGGACTGTGCAAAACACCACAGGCGCGTTCCCGCAAACATCAAGTAGAAAACAATATCAACAAACGGAAAAATGAACTCCTTTTCCCAACATGTCTAATAAATCCATCAGGCAAAAACCTTTTGTTCACCGATAATACTCAAATGAACAAATCCTTATTTTCAGCCTGTTTTTTTTAATTGCTTACACGGACCCTCTCTCTGCCCATGTCCCCTTGGCACATCCTTTTAACATTCACAATGAATGTTGTCGTACTGAAAAACATAGGCTGACAACAAAAAAATAACCCTACTGAAAGCATAGTTATTTTTTAAAATAATACATTCCGTAGGTTTTGTGTGCCTATTAATAGCAACATGAACAGCCGTTGGCTAGCCAGCACAAATTCTGGAGCTAAAAATAGCAGATACCAAAGCCCTGTAAGAAAGCTGAATTTGTGAAAACAACTGCTCGTAAGAGTTTTTGTTTTAGGTTGATAAAATAGACTCTACCTTTCCCCCCTACACCAAAGACACACACTCCCAGCCGCGTGGGTCACTAAGAAATAGGGTCAAAGGTTACAATGTTAACGTTACAAACAGGGGAAATAACTCCCTGTCAGAACGGAAATTGAAATTCAAACTTTAGGGGTTAGTTTGAGCATTACATTACGCGATTATTGCTTTAGGTCCAGCGGACTCTTCCGAGCCAAATCAGGACCGGACAACCCCCAATCCGCATAAAAGATCTGCTGAAACAACCCTGGTGGTAACACTGAAGGCTCTCCATCAGCCAGTCACTTTACAATAAAGACATCCCACGCAGGGGACGCTGAGGCTGTACTCTAATTTATCGAACCCCCGTTTACAAAAACAAAATAGAATACAAACATCATTATAAATTATCAACAAAACACATACATATAAAATGCCTACATTGCTAAATAATAACATCATAGGAAGCCCTAGTGACCACCTGGCAGAAAGTGTCCAATATTCCCAAGCTGATCCAACAGATCTCACGCACAAACAAGGAGTCTTGTCCAGGAAGAGTTTTAAGAAAAAAAAGGTGGTTGACTGGTCTAGTGAAGAAGAAGATATTATTGCAGATCGATAGAACAGAGCAGGAATGAGAAAGAACAAATGAGAAAGACAGCGACAGTGGGAATTTAAAGCACTAAATTTTAAGAAAGTGGGGATACTATTTATACTGAAACCCCCGGCACCCCAACGGGGGAGGTTGGTTTGAGCAACGAAAGTCCGCTTTATCAATTAATGTAACAACAATGCTAATGTTAGGAAAACCCATTTTTGCCAAAAACAAAAAAAGCCTTCGAATTGGGGCCTTTTAAAATAGGACTTTTTTTTTTTTAAAGATCGTAATCCATTGAAATGTATTTCAACGTCAATAATATTGATTAACAAACTCTTCTATGATCATAACATCTAGTGTAAAAAATGACGCCAGACGCCCTTTAGTTTTTACTGTTATTGTATATACAAAGACGGCGTCAGCCGGACCACCACCGCATCGGGTCATCAACCTTTCAAAAGCATTCGTTAAAAGTACATCTTTCAGCATGACAATACTTCACATTTCAATACCAAGCTTTTTTTTTCTCAGTGACAAAGAGAAACGAATTTTAATATACCAGCAGCACCTGTGGCAATTTCAGAACTCTTGTTTACCATAGTATTAAATTTCAAAAATAAAAGCGCCAGCTAGATTATAAAACATTCCAATTAGTAATAACCAAAGTGATATTGCAATAATTGCTTTTGTTTCGTTTTGTACCGACTTTGAAAAGTGCACGAATACAATGAAGAAAATACTATAAACGTTTTGACTAATGTGATTCTTTACACAACATCTAAGTTTACTACTCAAACAAAACAAAACAAAAGAATCAACAAGCAGAAACAAAAGTTTTACAAATTGTTTTGTGTTTTTTTCGTTTTCTTTCTTTCTATCTCGTCTTTCGCTTTCCCGTTTTTCGAAATTTAATTGTCAAATATCGCTGCACCTGATATCCGATGGATGAGCGCCCCATTAAAAAATGGTCTTAAACAATAACAACTATCTCAGTTCAAAAAGCGTTGTAAGGGATGGAAGTGTTCCAGGTTTATAAGTCCCAGACTTCATAGCACCAGTCTATGCATCACAGTGACGGTGTCCATACACCCTTTGCTGTCAGCTCATATTTTCGATGGCAATGTTGCATTTCAACCATTGCGATTTCCAAAACGTTTTTCCTATTCATTGCACGTTGTGAGCCATAAACGAACAAACAATGTTCAGTTGTTGTCACAATAAAATGTAATATATATTGTTGGTGTCCTTGGATACGTGCGCTACACAAGACTATATCATCATCATCATCATCATAATCATCATCATCATCATCATCATCGTCATCTTCATCATCATCGTCATCATCATCATCTACATCACTATCCATCAGCACTATCCATCATCATCATCATCATCATCATCATCATCATCATCATCATCATCATCATCATCATCATCATCATCATCACTCCGATTTTCATACTTCGTTAGGGGTAGACTACCGCAGCGGCGCGTGACCCACGTTCTCTGTGCGTAGTGAATGAAACAAAGCGGGAATATTATTTTGTGTGCGTGTGTGAACAGACAAACCAAAGAAATACAGAAAACAGTAACCAACTAATCTCCTCTTTTAACATTTTGACAAAACTCTGCAAAGCTGACGTGACAGGATTTTAAACAAAATTTCGGGGTGTGTTTGGAGAGGATTACACCGCCATGGCCAGAGGAGTGCCTGCAACATGTCTCTGTGCGCTAATTAGCTTAATTTGTTTCCCTACCACAATTTCTTAACGCACCGTTTTAATATCATGCATATATCATAACGGACTTTAAAGATCCTGACGCTCATGTCCTAGACGGGTGAGTGCCGGTAACAAGAACACACCCAGCATGCTCTAGGTCCTTCTCCCCCATCCCTGGCTGGGCAGGATAGTGCTCAGTTGTCCGGGCGTCAGACCATGCGCCCAAAGGCTGCGGGTGGGCGTCTCGGGCGGTTTGAGTTAGATCCTGTATCGGCCAGCGCCTAGAGTCTGGTCAAGTACGGCGAGATAAGTGCGCTATAAAAATCCTCAATAATAATAATAATAATAATAATAATAATAATAATAATAATAATAACAATAATAATAATAATAATAATAACAATAATAATAATAATAATAATAATAATATATTTATCTATATATATCTATCTATATATATCTATCTATATATATCTATCTCTATATCTATATTAGGGGTGTCGGATAGCGCAGTGGTTGGAGCACTCGCTACTGTGTCGCAAGTTAAGCACCGTGCAGTGCGGTTAGCACTTGGATGGGTGACCGCAAAACGTGATGCGACAAATAACAACGCCCCCAGTTGACTCAACTGTGACCGAGTACCTACTCTCTTGAGGGTGGGGAAGGTAAAGCAGCGAGGGAGAGAGATGGGCATCACCCTCATTACGCTGGCCCAATATAAGTGTGATCTTCAACATCACGCTCCCCTACGGCCACAGGCTATGGGACTATCTATCTATCTATCTATCTATCTATCTATCTATCTATCTATCTATCTATCTATCTATCTATCTATCTATCTATCTATCTATCTATCTATCTATCTATCTATCTATCTATCTATCTATCTATCTATCTATCTATCTATCTATCTATCTATCTATCTATCTATCTATCTATCTATCTATCTATCTATCTATCTATCTATCTATCTATCTATCTATCTATCTATCTATCTATCTATCTATCTCTATTTCTCTCTCTATATAAGCCTATATCTTGTGCCAAATTGTTTCCCAATTATTACTTGGATTCACTGCGAAATAGGTGGCGACATGTGATCTCTGGAAGTTCAACGTTTTAACTTACAGTTTCTGAGGGAAGATTATCCTATATTAAACTAGTTGTCAAATCCGTGGGTGCCGGGCTCACCCCACTAAAATAATACAATAAATTTGGATAGGCATCTAAACCATTCCAAAACTTGCCCTGATCCCTCACCACCACCCTCCGCCTCTTTCTCTCTCACTCTCTCTCTCTCTCTCTCCTTTTGTTTTTCATTTGAATTAGTTTTGGGCTTACACTTTATTTCGCACGGTTGTTACATTAATGCACTTCGTAATTAGGTTTTAAATATTATCTTTTTGTGCTTAGGGTGACCTCGTGGCACAGTGGGTTCGATTCCTGCAAGGGGCGAACGTATGTAACTTAATTACAAGAGTAATCAGGTATCATCAGGATTCTCCGGTTTCCTCCCTCCCTTCAAAAATGGTATTGGATGCAGTCAGTACAAAATTTCACAAATAAAAATTCGATTTTTTTCCCGTCTTCTAATAGCGACCATTCTCCTGCCTTTGTACAACATTTTTGAGTGATAGATGTGTTTGTTGTTTGTGTGAGAGTGGGTAAAACATGTGAGTGTGTACATTGGTACAGATCGCCATGCTTTGAGCCTCATATGGTGAAAAAACGCGTATATAACATCAAATGTTATTATTATTAATATTAATATTATTATTATTATTATTATTATTATTATTATTATTATTATTATTATTATTATTATTATTATTATTATTATACTATATTATTAACGATTATTTTGCCAAGGGGTCATTTAAGGTTCTTCCAAGTCTGTAACATCTCTCATTGAACTTTAAAAACATAAAAAAACACATTAATTTCCTTTTACATTTTACTTGTCCGTGACATGTCAACGAGGATTTGGGAGCTATAGAGTCTCTTTGACCGGACGAAGAAAACATTAGGACTTTCAGACAGAAGACTCCCCAAGGACATTTTTAATTGAATCAAACGAACAATTCACAAAGAAGAAAGAAAAAAAGGCTTAGAGAGAGAACGAATGCAATATGGTGCCTGTTTGAAAATAAAAAAGGTAAAGCTAAAGGTAGTCCCATAGCCTTGTGGCCGTAGGGGAGCGTGATGTTGGAGATCACACTTATCTTGGGCCAGCGTAATGAGGGTGATGCCCAACTCTCTCCCTCGCTGCTTTACCTTCCCCACCCTCAAGAGAGTAGGTACTCAATCACAGTTGAGTCAACTGGGGGCGTTGTTGTTTGTCGCTTCACACCTTAGCGGTCACCCATCCAAGTGCTAACCGCACCGGACGGTGCTTCACTTTCGACACAGTAGCGAGTGCTCCAACCACTGCACTATCCGACAATGTGAAAATAATATAAAGAAACAATGAAAATAACACGATTTTTAAAAAGTTTAAAATAACCATCTCTACCACCTCCATCACATTCCAACTCTGCCACCATCACCACCACCAACAACAACAACAGAACAAAACGGAAAACAGCTACAAAGAAATATGACTTAGTATAAGAAGAACTAGCGAAAATCCATGGTACATTGCCACATATCATAAACAATAAAAACGTGCTTTTCTTCTAAATCAGACTGAAATCGCGACGATCTGTACAGCATATACGCTCAAATGTCACACACACACACACACACACACACACACACACACACACACACACACACATCCACACACAACACACACATATGGCTGAAACTTCTGGTGCAAAAAGCCAAGGAAGACTGCAATGAGAATGAACGATATTTGGACGGGAGATAATCCTGTAAAAGAGAGAGAGAGAGAGAGAGAGAGAGAGAGAGAGAGAGAGAGAGAGAGAGAGAGAGAGAGAGAGAGAGAGAGAGAGAGAGAGAGAAACAAAGACAGAAAGAGTTAGTTAGTCATTATTTATACTCTATAGGGTCCAGCGGACTGCAAATAGCCGAATTCTCGAATCAGGACCACAACTTGGTTGAAAGAGGGCTCACCACTGATCCGTGTGACGGTTGGTCCATTGTTGCTGGGCTCTGCACAATGGAATGCTATCACCCACTCGTCTTTGTCTGCGGGGATCGGCTAGTTTAACCACCCTATGACTAATCTTAATACATGTATATGTTTGGCCCGTTCTGTGGTAGGATAGGCTTATAGAGATAGGGAAAAAATGGTGAAAGATTCACTGACACACTAGCTCTCGCACGGCTATAAAACATAGGTAGTCCAGCCACTTGTTAACAGTAAATATCACACATTTATTTCCTCTACTCTATACAAAATTCTCTAAAACACTATACTAACTTAAATGTTCAACACGTAATATATCTGGGATTAACTTAACAGTCCAAGATTTCACTTCAAGTGGTTGCTCCTTGATGAATCTATGCTGCTACAGGTCTCGATATTTGTACTACTATCTTCTCATTGGGCTATTTGTTCTGGTTGGCATAATGTTGATTTCAGGAGAGTGGACTACCCCACAGTCCTTCTAGATCAGTGTTAGTGCGTTTCTTCTTGCACTTAGCTGATTCGTAAAGGTGTGGTGATGATATCTCCTCCTTGGTTGTTGACTATTGGGCTATAGGAGCTCAGTGCTCGATATTCCCCTGCAGGCCGAATGTCAGGGTTGACGCTCAGTGGTCTTTCTCCTGCATCGGACCAACAAGCCTGTTCATCTGCAAAACATAAGACGAGTTTCTGCAACGCCATGTTTAAAAAGGGTGTGCAGAGCGTCTCACTGTTGGCAGAAACAGCCCTCAGTGATCGCTCCACTTATATAATAATAATGATGATTATAATAATAATAATAATTTTAAAAAATAAAAATAAAAATAAAAATAATAATAATAATAATAATTTTAATAAATTGCATTTATACAACGCATTTTTCATTCGAATAACAACTCAATGCGCCTACACACATCGTTCGTACGCATCATCACAACATTCGCACTACATCATGTACAGCATCATTGAGAAAGTATTATTACTGTTCATACTATTTACACAGAAAACGCCTTGCGGAACAAGTGCGTTTTTAAGCAGCTCTTACAGTAAACAAGGTCTGTACAATATCCTAAACCAGCAGGCAGTGCATTCCAAACCTTGGATGCTTGAAAACTAAAAGACCGCTCGCCAACTGTTTTAAGCCGACGCTAGGGCGTTTTCAACAGTTTTTCATCTGATGAGGGCAAAGAACGGGTTGTAGTGTAGGTAGTGAATACCTCAGACAGATATGGTGGAAGTGACTAGTCGAAGTGACGGAAAGCTAGGACAGCAATTTTGTATTCAATGCGGAACTTGACAGGGAGCCAGTGGAGCTGCACTAAGAAAGGCGTGACATGATCACGCTTCCGTTTTTTAAGCACAAGCCAAGCAGCACAGTTCTGTACACGCTGCAGTCGGCTAACTTCATAAATGGGCAGACCAGCTAGAACTGAATTACAATAATCAAGTCTGGATGTCACAAAAGCGCTGACCAACTGTGCGCATGCATCCCTCAATAGAAACTGCCTCAAGGACGCAATATGCCGAAGCTCAAGAAAGGACACACGACAGATGGTACTAATGTGGGCATGCATGGACAAAGAACTGTCTAGCTTGACAACCAAATAGCGAATAATATATACAAGCGACGAACAATCTTCTATGTCCGTGGTCCACTGGAATCTCTAACCTAATTCCTATACATATACACCTCATGGCTAAAATAAACACGGGAAGAATTAATTAATTATATACATACAGCCACCGGTCTGCAATAATACACATAGGAGAACCAACTGTTGGACAGTAGAGGCTACCTCATGGTTTTCAAAACCGGTCGCGGGTCAGCCACGTGGTCAAGCAAAGTTTGACTAACAGTCACAATGATAAAGCATGGCAAGACTTCACAAGCATAATCCAACAATATTATCAATAAATCGCGATGAAACAAAAGATTGATCATTTACCTTTTTGACATTGCCAGGCTGTGGCTATACTGCGATGAATGACTTTCACCGTCACCTGCTTAGTCTTGTGAGAGAGATCTTTCAGCGTGCGTCCTTCTCGGTTGAGATTCAGGCAAAGACTGACTACCTAAACCCTGTGGTCAGCTTAAGCCCACGAAATCTCATGATACCTGGGCGCCTCCTAGCGGGGGGTTGTGGCTATACGTCAGCGGGATGAGGTCACTGCCTACCCTAGCGAGAGTTAGCTTACACATGCTTAGCACAGTCCTGACTTCTGTCGTCTGCTAGGCATCGACTTTAATATACAAAGGCTACAGCAGGATGAACTATTTGAGGCGAGAAGCCTTAGTGCTGGGTCCAACTAGCCTCTGGTGACAATCTGTATAAAAGATTTGCTGAAACAACCTTAATGGTAACACTGAAGGCACTCCACCAGCCGTTCACTTTACAATAACAACATTCCATGCAGAGGACGCTTAGGCTATACCCAAATTTATCGAATCCCGGTTTACAAAAACAAAATAGAATATAAACATCATTATAAAATATTAACAAAGCACATTCATATAAAAGGCCTATATTGCTAAATAACAATACCATAGAAAGCCCTAGTGGCCATTAGGCAGAAAGGGTCCAATATCCCCAAGGTGACCCAACCGACCCCATACACAAACGAGGAGTTTGGGAATTTAAAAGAAAAAGGTAGGTGATTGGTCTAGCGAAGAAGATAGTAGATTGATAGAACAGAGTAGGAACAAAAAAGAACAAAGCAGACAGCAACAGTGGGAATTTAAATCACTACATTTTTACAAAGTGGGAATACTATTTATTCAGGAGGGAGGGAGATAGAGAGAGAGAGAAAGAGAGAGAGAGAGAGAGAGAGAGAGAGAGAGAGAGAGAGAGAGAGAGAGAGAGAGAGAGAGAGAGAGAGAGAAGACAAGACAACAAGATACTAAATTTTCACAAAGTGGGAATACTATTTATTCAGGAGGGAGGGAGATGGAGAGAGAGAGAGAGAGAGAGAGAGAGAGAGAGAGAGAGAGAGAGAGAAGACAAGACAAGACAACAAGATAAGATAAAGATAAGATTATTCTCTGTTTTTACCTTAACAAGGTAACAGAGTATGCACTGGGTGTGCTTTTTTATATCTTGCTCCTGGGATTTGTAACAATAACAATTGTAGTATAACTAAATAACTTTATAACAATAACATCATAATGTAACAATATAATCAAGATCTGCGCGCCCTCACACACACACACATATACGCGCTCATGCACACACACAACTCATGTAGAACTCCTACTAACCAGCTAATTAACTAATTTTAATGTGCTGTAAAAGACGTTTTCTAATGGATGTGCATTTAGTTACTGCACCGCGGAGAACTTGAAAGTTATTTTATAAAGTGGAACCTCAATATGGCACACTGGTTTTAAACAGATCAATACTTGGAAATTGGATGTGTATGTGTGTGTGTGCGTGTGTGTGTAATAGAGAGAGAGGGTGAGAGAGAGAGGAAAAAAAAGAGAGTTTACGCTTTGAAGGGAAGATTAGAATCTTTTTGGAATACATTTCTAAACTCTATAACAGGAGGACCACTGTTTAACAGCAATGTGTTTTACAGCTGTTTCAATCTTAGAAAGTCGTCATAAGACACACGCTAGGTCAACTCTGCTGAAATGGTGTATATATATATTTTTTTGGGGGGGAATAAATTTACGTCCCCGGACACATTAAGCGTATAGGGGACGGGTGAAACACCACGAGGTATGGTGTGTGTGGTGTATATGGCTCGAGTACAACATGAAATAAATACGGCGCAGCGCAGAAGTAAGCAGCAGAAGGTCTGCGTACGCAGAACTAGCTCCAAATCTTCGTTCCAGTTTTAAAAAATGAAGATATTTAATTATACAATGAGGAAAGATGAGTTACTACACATTGTTGCGTCTTATCGTCTTCATGGTATTATTATTATTTTTTTATTTTTATGTTAATAAAACAACCAACCAACCTTGTTGCATAGTTTCCATATCTGAGGAGTTTTACACCACGTCAGCAGAATTCTGGAAGTTCCACCCTAATGTAGCTCTGGGATGTAGACAAGGGCGAAGGGACATACCTGCAGCTACATCGACTATACCGTATATGGACATGGGAGGTAACTTGTCTTTTTTGTTTTTTTACCTAGAATTATCCGGGTGGACAACATCGGAGCACTATGAAAGCTACCCCGAGCTGCAAGCTTTTCTTCTTGAAGGTTGCAGGGCAGAGCAAGGCCGAACTAACGGAGCTAGTCAGGATTGTAACTGAAATCAACCTTTCGACTGATTCGTAGGGTTTGATGGAGGACAGAGTAGACATTATAGTTAAGAAACTGTCTTCGCTTGCAAAGAATGTCCGCGCAACGTAGGACAAATCTAGGTGAAACATGCGAGCAAGCCGGCCAAAGTTATTTCCCCTTATATTTCCGATCACGGTCTAATCTGATAGACATTTGGCCTAATAAATACCATTCTCCTTTTAAGACACAACAATTAAACCAACCATACAAAATAAGCCTTGCTTACCTGTTGATCCATGGATCAGTAGCAGAAAGCGCATGAAACATAAGAAAACCAAAGAAGATTGTTAAGATTAAAATGTTAATAGATTATTAAAAATCAATCAGTCATCATCATCATCATCATCATCATCATCATCATCATCATCATCATCATCATCATCATCATCATAATCATCATCATCATCATCACCATCATCATCATCATCAGCAGCAGCAGCAGCAGCAGCAGCAGCAGCAGCATAATCACCACCTTCGTTATAGTCGTCAGCGCAATAACAAACAACAACAGCCTCTTTTCTCAAGATCAAGAAGATGACGAAGATGAGGACCACAAGGCCAACGAGGAGAAGCGGAGGAGGAGGAGGAGGAGGAGGAGGAGAAGAAGAAGAAGAAGAAGAAGAAGAAGAAGAAGAAGAAGAAGAAGAAGAAGAAGAAGAAGAAGAAGAAGAAGAAGAAGGAAAAGAACAACAACAACAATAACAACAACAATAACAACAACAAACAAATAGCAGCAACAAAAATTATAAGCCCCTACATTAAATAATGGAATCTAGTTCTACATGTTGTACTTATGACGTCGCAGACAGCCATGAAACCATGCAGCCAGGCAGACTGTAGATTAAAAAAAAAGAGGAATGTTTGCTTCATCGAATTTTGAACGTACTTGCGGCGTTATGTAATCGCGGAAAAGACGAAAAATTAAATTGATATGCGTCGTAATAATTAATATCAAATCTCACGTGCTCCGTCTCTGGAAAAGGTTACATAGTCTGTAGCTATTAAAATAGTTTTAGCCCGTGACCTCAAGAACATTTCTCTTTTGTGAAAGCTTGATTTTTTTATTTGTCTTGTCTGTCTGTCTCTTTCTGTCTGCCACACTACCTCTGATTCCACTGTCCGTCCCTCTACATCTGTGACGACACGAGTTTCAGTAGTAACAGAGAGAGCTATATTTTGTGCGAAGTTGCACTTCTCTTCTGTGTAGTGTACATAGAATAGCTTGACCGTTTTCTTTATTGCGTACGAAGAATGCAGTAGCCGTAAGTCCCGTGCGTATCGTAGAAGATAGGGGTAGGCAGAATAAAGAAATAGGGGTACTGACGAGAACTCGACTGTTTTGCTCTTGGCCTGGGTGCGTTTGGTAAGGCAGAGTGATTTGGATGCTTTTTGCGAGAGGTCAGCTCTAACCAGGCAGTGACCCTGTGACAGTGTGTCATATTAGAACTAGGTGTCAGTGTTGGAAGGGTGTTGTAATCGTTGGTACGAGCCACCCAAGGTCTTATGCCCTCGTCGGGGTAAGAATGCTTAGAGTTGAAAAAGAGGAGGATTGTAATTGCCATTTATAAGCTAAATGTAGAATTCCTTCCTAAGGTTGTGTGGTTCTCTATTGAACACCTACCGAGACTCAAGGTCTTTTAAAGAATTGAGATGTCCTCATCCTCATTATTGTTATTGTTGTGAGAATAACCAGCAAATAGCCAGACACGAAATTAACTCTCAGGACTAACCACTGTGTCACCTGTGTCGTGTTGTATCTGTGTTGGGGAAGAAGGTGTGTCACAAGCCGAGGCCTAGACGGTGAGTAAAACCCTGTAATTCAATTTCTTAGTGGCAAAGCGCTCCGAGACTGCGTACGCGAATGAATGATGATGAATGAGGGGAAAAGGGATGTATTTTTTATGCATAATGATTTACTGATTTTGTATGATTTTCATATGATTTTCTTATTATGTATATGAATGAGAAATGTCGTTGCTGTTGTGGTTAAAAGTGGGTCAAAGGTGGCAATGGAGAATGCAGGTTAGAGAGAGAGAGAGAGAGAAGGGTGTATGTATGGGGAGAGAAGATAATTGAACTATGCTGGAGAGGGATGAAGGAAGTGGTGAATATGAGGAGAGCATGTTTATATTATAGTACGATAAAATGGCATGGATGAAGGGAGATAATCGTGATGTATTTACAACAGTTGAGAGGGAAGGTGAAGACGGAGATGAGGATGGAATGAATTAGGACTATGTGATTGAAGTGTGGTCGCAATGATGATGTATATTTATATAAATGACTGTGTTTATGGAAGACATGAATTATTAAGCATCAAGGGTTGCATTATATTATTGAAATGTATGCATAGCATCATGTATTACTATCATTGTTGTTATGCACAACCAGGTCAAGATGGCGGACGGTGGACGGCGCATTATATCATATAGTGTTTATGTTTTGTAGGCAGACTGTTAAGACTGTATATTTGCATACAGATTTGGGCTGCATCATCTTATCATCTGCGTCATCGTTATCATCTGTATTACGCTGTTTAATCCTTTACTGATGTAGTTGTGTTCCACTACACCATCACCTCTTTGCGCGGACGTGCAACTGTGCTATAACCTGTGCCTCTACGGTTGGGCAGCGTGGAAGTTAACTTCGCCACTACCGCCTCATCTTGCCCCAGTATCGGGGGGGTGTCGCCTTTATTACAGGAACTCCACGCACCACACCCGCGCACACGCAGACTTGCACAGCACCACACATAAAAACATACTTCATTTAGTTATAAATTTCATTAATCATATTGTGAAATAACTGTTTAGCTCCTACTGAGCTACGTGCAAAAGACGTTTGAACAGTGCTTCAGTTCTGCAAATTAACTTGGACAGTAGTTGAAGATTAAAGTTTTGCAGCTCCATTTTCTTTAGTTGAACTTTATAGTATTCTGAATTGTTTTACATTGCCATTTGTTGTACATTTTGTGGAAAGCTGTTGATGTTTAGTTCTGTTTTGGGGTGGAACAAAGGGAGGTAATTGTTAGGTAATACTGGGACGGGGGTCTTGATAGGGGTGGAGGGTGGTTAGTTCCCCATTTGTCCTGTGTATGTATGTTCAATTGTTGAATAAAAGAGTGTGTCTGTTATTCTGGCATTTGTGTTAGTTTATTTTGTTTGAGTTTTTATCCTATCCACTCGTTGAATGTGCTGACGTCACTGAACCCGCCCGGGTGACGTGACAACATCGTTTTCCTCCTTCTCTCCATCTTATTATATTTCATCTTCAGGTTCTTCTTCACAAAATAAAAATAATGTTAAAAAATAATAAAAGTAAAGTACTACACGACCAAAGGCCAGATTTTGGGAATATTTCAGGTGTCCTTCCACAGTTTTTATTCAGACGACATACAGTAAATAAATAAGCCTCAGAGAGAGAGAGAGAGAGAGAGAGAGAGAGAGAGAGAGAGAGAGAGAGAGAGGGAGAGAGAGGGAGAGAGAGAGAAAGAGAGGGGGGAAGAGAAGAAGAAGAAGAAGAAGAAGAAGAAGAAGAAGAAGAAGAAGAAGAAGAAATAAATAAGCCTCAGAGAGAGAGAGAGAGAGAGAGAGAGAGAGAGAGAGAGAGAGAAGAAGAAGAAGAAGAAGAAGAAGCAGAAGAAGAAGAAGAAGAAGAATGTACTATAAGCGTAGATCATACACACAACTGCATCTTTTTCTTATTACTGCTAATTGACACGGCAACACGTCAGAC
>CM072513.1:35667927-35802927 GCA_036898135.1 Oncomelania hupensis
TTCCTTGAAAGAACATGCCATGATCTTTACAAAAATGTATGTGGTTTCAAACTGTTTATAGTTCTCAATGTGCGAATCTTAGCAGTCGGAAGCGCCGGCCATAAAAAAAGGAGATGGAAGTGGTGAGCAAGCACATGACTTTCATCATGGTTGTGGAAAGAGCTTTTTGCACAACACGCCTTTCATACAGCACATGCAAACTCTCTTGTTTCACACCCACAACCTTCCCACAAACATTCACCACTCCATCAAGCAAAGTTCTGTTTCTCACGCACAAACTTTCGTATCAGCAAATAAAAGAGAAAGTAAGAACTGACTCGATAAAAACAGTGTAAAAGGTATGAAGTATGAGGCCATTGGCTGAGTTTGTGAAGGCAGTAGATTCTGGATTAACATCTTTTGTGAATGGCCAGTGCGTTAGCAGGAAAATATACTTTCGTTCCAAGGTATCTGTACTGACTTGCTCTCTGGACTGTAGCACCACCAATGAAAAGGTCTGGAATGGGGGAAGGGTTTCTACGGAAGTTAATTACAAGTTCTTTGGTCTTTTTCACATTTAAATCCAGGTTATTCTGCCTGCATCAAGATATGAATCGTTGAACTTCATCGAAGTACAGAGAGTCCGAGTTTGAGAGGTCCTCAAGAGCAGGGTCATCCGATTACTGTATGACTGGAGTGGCTCAGTCCCACGTTAATTATAGGTATATACCGTGAAAAGTACAAGGGATAGAATTGTGCCTTGGGTTGCTCCAGTGGATGTTTGTTTTTGTGAGGAGAAGGAAGTTTGAAAGCGGATGACCTGAGATCTATTTGTTAGAAAGTTCACGATCCACAGGACAAGTCTGGAAGGGACAGAATAGTGAAGACGTTTTTGAGCCATCAGGTGAGATTATATGGTATTGAAAGCAGGTGGAATGACTGATGAGGCTGATGATCCGGTAATTTTCATTGAAAATAGTCATCAACAGGTTGAAACCACAAGCTGAACAAATCCTAGCTGAAGAACAAGCAGGATTCAGGGCAGGGCAAAGTACCACTGAACAGATTTTCAACCTCGGAATACTCTGCGAGGAATACCTAGAAATCAACAACATCTATATCATGTGTTTGTGGACTTCAAGAAAGCGTTTGACCGAGTCTAGCATGCAGCTCTGTGGTCAATCATGAGAGTATAAACATTCAGCCCTAAAATTGTTGAAGTATTCAAAAGCCTGTACGACAAGGCTACCAGTGCAGTCCTCCACAACAGGGCCAGTAGGAAGTGGTTAAGAACAACAATCGGTGCGCGTCAAGGGTGCATACTATATCCAACACTCTTTAACATCTTCCTACCTAGAGCGCATCATGACAGATGCCCTTGCAGATCACGAAGGCACAGTCAACATAGGGGGTAGAGCAATCTCCAACCTCCGTTTTGCGGATGACATTGATGGATTGGCTGCAGAGGAACAAGAACTTGAACAGCTGGTACAGAGGCTTGACACCACCTCAAGAGCCTATGGAATGGAAATAAGTGCTGAGAGGACCAAAAGGATGACAAATAACACCAATGGCATGAACACGGACATCAAAGTCCAAGGCCAATCCCTCAACACAGTGCATAGCTTCAAATATTTAGGAGCCATTGTATCCGAAAATAGGTCCCGACAGGAAGTCCTCTCCTAAATCGCACAAACAACTGCTTAAAGGTTAAAGCCCATTTGGAAAGACAGGACCATCAGTCTACATTCCAAGGTAAGGCTGCTGCGCTCCCTCGTCATCTTTATCTTCCTATACACTTGCGAAACATGGACCCTCACAGCAGATCTACAACGAAGAATACAACGCATGGAGATGAGGTGCTACAAAAGACATCTGTGCATTTCCTATACCCAGCATATCACCAACGACTAAGTCCGACAAACCATCACATAAGCCATTGGACAACACGATGACATGTTCACAGTGGTGAAGAAACGGAAATTCCTATGATATCACCAGATCATCAGGCCTTGCAAAAACCATCATACAAGGCACGGTGCAATTAAGGATGTAGAAGAAGAGGGAAACAGAAAAAGAGGTGGGAGGACAACATTCGAGAATGGACTGGTTTGACACTGAACGAAGCCATGAGGGTTGCTGAGAACAGAGAAAGATGGAGTACGCTGGTTAAACGATCATCTGTGGTGCCCCAACGACCTTCGAGTTACGGGATAAGATATGATATGATAGGATAGGAAAGCAGGAGAGAACTCTATGAGCACAATATTTCTTAGTTTGAAAAATATCGTTAAATATTTTGTATAGCATCGACTTTGCTCCGCTAGTGAGATGTCAAAATGACTCGATAAACATTAATCAGGTTCGAAGAAGTAGATAACCCACTTTCTCCCACACCTACACCCCCCTTCCCGAAACCCCACCCCAATAAATATCCCCCTCCCCCCAAAAAACAAAAACAAAACAACAACAACAAAAAAACAAGCCCACAAAACAAAACAACAAAACAAGCACCCAAAGAACATTAAGACTCTCCCCCCCTCCCCCTCTCCCTCTCTCTCTGTCCCTACATGTGTGTCTCGTGTACCTGTTGTTTGCAATGTTCACATTTCATTAACATCATTCAAAGGCGCTTAACTGGTATGAGTTGTTGTCATTCCTTAATACATTGTCAAATGTGGGTGTATGTGTGTGCGCTCGTTAGTGTGTGCATATGTGGGGGCGGGCGGGCGGGCGTTCGTGCCTGGGTGTATGTGTGTGTGTGTGTGTTTCTGCATTTTCTTCGGCACTAGAAAGGACTAAAGCATGAAGGTGTGATTTACAAACACACACACACACACACACACACACACACACACACACCCACACCCACACACACCCACACCCACCCACACCCACACACATTTTTGTAGAAACGACGTTGTGATGACTGTCGTGAAACTCTACATACATTATTTGACACACTTCACATTTTTTGACATTATTTTGACATTTTCCATTTCTTGAAGCTATCCCTAACCCTAATCTTAACCCTAACCCAAACCCTAAACGTAACCTTAAGCCTAACACAGCCCTAACCCTAACGGAACACTATTTTGACGTCAAAATAACGGGGCCGTCAAAAGAAAGTACGTAGAGTTTCAAGTGTATGTCAGAGGAAGTCGTTTCTACCTGCCCATATTCTCACACACACACACACACACACACACACACACACACACACACACACACACACACACACACGTGTGTGTGTAGAAACGTAGTTGCGATGACTGTTGTGAAAAAACAGACATTATTTTGACACACTTTTCATTTCCTTAACATTATTTTGACATTTTCAAATTTTTGAAGCTATCCCTAACCCTAACCCCTAACCCAAACCCTAAGCTTAAAACAGCTGTAACTCTACCGGAACTCTATTTTGACGTCAAAATAGAGCAGCCTTCCAAAAAAGTCAAAAGAAACCATGTGGAGTTTCATTAGTGTGTCACTGTAACGTCGTTTCTACATGCCCACATGCCCACACACACATACACACACACAACCGTGTAGAAACGCAATTGTGATGACTTTCATGAAACTTTACATACGTTACTTTGACATTTTTACAAATGTGTCCATTTTTCTGGCGCGTGACGTACATTGTCAAACTGTGGTAAGATGTACATGTTTTTGATACAGATGGATCTAATTTGTTCCAATTTCGTTTTGTCTTTCCTTCGTTTTATCTTTTGTTTTGTTCTTTTGTTGTTTCCTTTTAATTAAAAAAAACAAAACAAAACAAAACCGTTCGCTTAGTGAGTGCAGCTGCTTACTTGTGATGATTTCCTATGCCGAAGGTCGAGGATTCTACCCCGCAGGAGGTGAACATAAAGCCTTTCAGGTCACCGAGGGTTTTCTCCGAATACTCCGGCTTTCTCCCTACTTTCAATAATGGTATTGAAAGCAGTGTATTTTTATTAAATCAATAACATAATTTTCTTTTAATCCATTTCCCTACTTTTTTTTTCCTGTTCAATTTTTAAGTAGCGGCTGGTCTGCACCGCATGTTGTGTATGCAGGATGTGTGTAAAATTGTTAGCGTGTATGTTGGTTACAGATCACCGCTCTTTGAGTCTGGTTTTGTGAACGAAGTGCGTATAACATCCATTATTATTATTATTATTATTATTATTATTATTATTATTATTATTATTATTATTATTATTATCATTATTATTATTATTATTATTATTATTATTATTATTATTATTATTATTATTATTATCATTATTATTATTATTATTATTATTATTATTATTATTATTATTATTATTATTATTATTATTATTATTATTATTATTATCATTATTATTATTATTATTATTATTATTATTATTATTATTATTATTATCATTATTATTATTATTATTATTATTATTATTATTATTATTATTATTATCATTATTATTATTATTATTATTATTATTATTATTATCATTATTATTATTATTATTATTATTATTATTATCATTATTATTATTATTATTATTATTATTATTATTATTATTATTATCTCCTCGGGTAGCTAGACCTACTGTACAGCTACTGCATAACCAAACTAAGGTTATTTTTGTATTAGAGTTGTTCTGATTTTTAAAAAAAAATTATTTCTTTCCCAGGCTGCCGGTGCACCGTTTGCACAAACGTTTGTTGAGCAAGACAAAGAGTCAGAGAAATAGTCCTATGTTGTTTTTTATGGGGCGCCATGTGTCCATTTATTCTATGTGACCATTCTATACATGGAATAAAATCTATGCACATAGAAAGCATTCTATACACACAAAAAGCATTCATTAGTTGAAATTCCATTTATAAAAAAGAAACCAATATTGTAAGTCATAGAATAAAATTCTATGTATAGAATAACATTTTATAATAGAGAATAATATTCTATGTATGTAATACAATTCTATATTATAGAATGCACTTGTATGCAAAGAATTATATTCTATAACATAGAATGAATTCTATTACAAAGAATGAATTCTATAACATAGAATAAATTCTTTAAAATAAAATAAATTGCATGACATAGAATTATTTCTATACGCATAGAATTCATTCTATAACATAGAATGAATTCTTTAACATAAAATAAAGTATATGACATAAAATGAATTCTATGTGCATAGAATAAATTGTATAACATAGAATGAATTCTATAATAAAGAATGAATTCTATATGCATAGAATGAATTTTATAGCATAGAATGAATTCTATGACATAGAATTCATTCTACGACATTGAAGGAATTCTATAGGCATAGAATGAATAGTATAACATAGAATGAATAAGATGACATAGAATGAATTCTATGACATAGAATGAATTCTATGACATAGAATGAATTCTATAACATGGAATGAATTCTATAGCATAGAATGAATTCTATGACATAGAATTTATTCTATAGCATAGAATGAATTCTATGTTACAGAATGAATTCTATGTCATAGAATTCATTCTATGCTATATAATTCATTCTATGTTATAGAATTCATTCTATGCTATAGAATAAATTCTATCTCATATTATTCATTCTATGTCATAGAATTCATTCTATATTATAGAATTCATTCTATGTCATAGAAATCATTCTATGTCATCTTATTCATTCTATGTTATACTATTCATTCTATGCTATAGAATTCATTCTATGTCATATAATTCATTCTATGTCATAGAATTCATTCTATGTTATAGAATGAAATCAATATAAAAACTTTTTTTAAATAGTAAAAACTGGGGCACTGTCAAGGTATAGAGAACATTTTGGGATATTGTGATGTTTTGAACATAGCACACTCGTGCAATAATGATTACAGAGCGATTTGTCACTGACATTCAGTTTAGAGTTGACGACATGCAGTGCTTCATCATTTGCGCTCGAAGTGGAAATCGATGAAAGGAAATGTTATTTTCTTTGCAGAAAGGTTTTACGTCGGAGTTAGAGCATCCAAACGCAGCGCAGTACTTCACCATTTTCAAACTCGATCACGCTGTGTTATTCCCGCAGCACGTGGCCGCCACGCCTTTGTGCATAGCGCCCTGGGGGGCCGCTTGGGGTGAAATTGATTTTTTGCAATATTCAGCTTTATGAACCTTTCATTTATTATGTCTCAGAGTTGTATAGCAATATTGGACCTTTAAATATATTAATTATTGCTTTTTATGAGTGTACAGTACGGTTATTTCTTCGGTATTGAGCGAAAAGAACTGATTATTTAATTAGATTTTGTCACTATAAACCCTTACAGAACCTCAGCACATTGTAACGAAAAAAGCAAGCACGCAGGAGCGGAGGAGGGGGGGAGGGTGTGACGTCAATTATTTTTATTGCTAAGCGATCTACTCCCACTAATTATACCGTCGAAGTCGTCGGCATCAAGAAACCTAAATGCTTGTTCACGAAATTATGATGTCTGATAAAGCGCAGAGCGCTTGGTACGTCAGCCATTTCTTCAGTTCTCGCGCGCGTGCAAGGCTCCACGTGTCCCTTTATACGTCACAGCCTCGCTTCACATAGAATGACCTAGTTGCGCATAGAATGAGCATTCTATGTTATAGAATGAACATTCTATGTTATAGAATGAATTCTATGTTATAGAATGAACATTCTAAGTTATACAATGGATTCTATGTTATAGAATGAACATTCTATGTTATAGAATGAATTCTATGTTATAGAATGACCATTCTATGTTATAGAATGAACATTCTATGTTATAGAATGGATCCTATGTTATAGAATGAACATTCTATAACATAGAATGCATTCTATGTGCACCAAATGTTAAAAAACAATTCTATGAAAATAGAATGTATTCAGTGTTGCGAATAAAATCAATTTTATGTTAAAAAAATGAATTTTATGTCATACAATTCTTGCTGTGTTATACAATTAATTCTATATACATATAATTCATTTCATTCACATAAAATTAAAAAACACAACTAATAAATTGTAACAAAATTTAGAATTTAAAAAAAGATATTGTATGACACATCACCACATCGCATCATCACCACATCGATCACATCATCACATCACATCACTGCATCACATTGCTTCATCACCATCATCGTGAAAACGCACCACCACATAAAATCACATCATATCAACAAATCATCACATCACATCAGCCGACATCACAGCAGCAGCACATCTTCACATTGCAGCAGACAGCACATATCATGGCATCAGTGAATCACATCACATAATCTAATCACCCCACCCCTCCCACCCATCACATTTGTGGTGCAGTGTGGTGTGATTTAGAGTGATGTAGTGTGGTGATGTGATGTGGTAATGTGTATGTATCTGCAATACAGTTCTATTATGCCTTAAAAGCAGTGAATCAGACCACATCGTCACATAAACTAATCACTCCACCACACCTACCCATCACATTTGTGGTGCAGTGTGATGTAGAATGATGTGGTGTGGTGATGGGATGTGGCAATGTGTATATCTCTCTGCAATACAGTCCCATGCCATAAAAAATGTTCTCTATACCTTGACAGTGCCCCAGTTTTTACTATTTTAAAAAAAAGTGTATATATTGATTTCATTCTATAACATAGAATGAAGTCTATGACATAGAATGAATTCTATGACATAGAATGAATTCTATGACATAGAATGAATTCTATAGCATAGAATGAATAGTATAACATAGAATGAATAAGATAACATAGAATGAATTCTATGACATAGAATGAATTCTATAACATAGAATGAATTCTATAGCAAAGAATGAATTCTATGACATAGAATTTATTCTATAGCATAGAATGAATTCTATAGCATAGAATGAATTCTATGACATAGGATTCATTCTGTAACATATAATTCATTCTATGCTATAGAATAAATTCTATGTCATAGAATTCATTCTATGCTATAGAATTCATTCTATGTTATCGAATTCATTCTATGCTATAGAATAAATTCTATGTCATAGAATTCATTCTATGCTATAGAATTCATTCTATGTTATAGAATTCATTCTATGTCATCTTATTCATTCTATGTCATCTTATTCATTCTATGTTATACTATTCATTCTATGCCTATAGAATTCATTCTATGTCATAGAATGAATTCTATGTCATAGAATTCATTCTATGCTATAAAATTCATTCTATGCATATAGAATTCATTCTTTATTATAGAATTCATTCTATGTTATACAATTTATTCTATGCACATAGAATTCATTTTATGTCATATAATTTATTTTATGTTAAAGAATTCATTCTATGTTATAGAATGAATTGTATGCACATAGAATAAATTCTATGTTATAGAATTCATTCTTTGTAATAGAATTCATTCTATGTTATAGAATACAATTCTATGCATACAAGTTCATTCTATAATATAAAATTGTATTACATACATAGAATCTTATTCTCTATTATAAAATGTTATTCTATACATAGAATTGTATTATGGACATAGAATTTTACACTATATTATAGAATGTTATTCTATACAAAGAATTTTATTCTATGACTTACAATATTGGTTTCTTTTTTATAAATGGAATTTCAACTAATGAATGCTTTTTGTGTGCATAGAATGCTTTCTATGTGCATAGAATTTATTCTATGTATAGAATAGTCACATAGAATAAATGGACACATGGCGCCCCATAGTTTTTCTTGTCTCTTCTTTGTATCTTTTTCCTCCTACCCTCTTCGGAGTGCGGAGGTTAAGCACAGATCATTTAACCAGATCTTTTTTTTCTTTTTTTTAAATAACCTTAATTTTCTTCTTGTTTGTCTTTCTTCATTCTTCTATTCCTCGAGTCCAATGCCCTCTTAGCTGTCTCGTTTTACACGCATTAGAGTGCGGAGGTTGTTTTAAAGATCGCATTGCCACCAGACCTCAGAGGGCCATCCTCATCTTGTTGTTGTCGTCTTTGTCTTCTTCTTCGTCGTCATCTTTCTTTCTTTCTTTTATTTGTTGTTGTTGTTCTTCTTCTTATTTTTTCTTCCTTTCTTTCTTCTATTTCTTCTGGGGTTCAAAGTATACATTTATCTCCTTCTCCTTTTAAACTCATTACAGTGCGGTGGTTGGACAAAGATTACCTGGGCTGCTGGCCAATTGCTGGCCCTACCTGCATCTTCCCCCTCCTTCACGCTTTCCTCCACCTCCTCATTCCCCAAAACAGCCTGTGAAGGTGGTCTACAGGTCACTCACTACGCCCACTAGTCAAGTAACTTAACAACACACTCTCCGCCCTGCGTAGCTCAGACTCACCTTCGTCCAGCCTATCCACTAATAACTGCCGCTATTTGGGGGAAAAAAAACAGCCATGAAACGTACGTTTGACTTTGATTTTTGACTTTTGATACTTTATTGTATCTTTTTATCGGGAAATTCTGGGCCGTCTCCCATGGGGAAGGCGTAGTCGTAGCCTAATATTAGTTGCTGGGGAAGCAAACCTAAGTACCCGGAGAAAACCCCCGAGACGTTGTCCCAAAGATACTAGAAAAGTATTTATAACTATCTTTGGTTGTCCGAATTAAAAGTAAATAATATTTGGAGAAACATAACGCCCAGAGGCAGAATTGATCCCACACCTGTCAGGCGCCATATGTTTATTGCAAGTTAGTCCCGCCTTAGACCACTCAGCCACAACGCTCGCTAATTATAACTAAACGCGTAATTAAAAGCGAAGCAAAGTGACGTCCCAACCCCCTCCTCCTCTCCCCCTGCATGCACACTGCGTGTCCGAGGCTCGCCCGGACTTGCGATTTTCTCTCGCAACACGCACTACCTCGGTGAGTCTTAGCTGCACTGTCTGCTGTGAAAAGCGACCGCCTTATTCCATCTGTTCCGGTCCTCAGCCTTTGTACCGCAAAATAGTTCCTAACGTTATTTGGAAAGAACAAAAATCACGTACAACTGTTCTTCTGCACTTTACTACTGTCTGTGCAAGACGGTTCTTCGTAGGCTACTTCCCAACAGCTGAAAGTGATGTTGTTGGGTTTCTTTTTAATTGAACGGGACTAAATCAGGATTGCAGCCAAACCTCAAATCGTGTAACCAGTTGCTGAGTCTCAGCTAGGCAGTATGATCAACACACTCTTTCGACCTGAGACTAACCATCCTAATTATGCAGTCGACCGACCGAGTGCATGATTATGCAAACTCAGCCAGTCCTCTTCCACTCTGATTAGCTTGTCGTTGCTGCCGCTCTGCCTATCACAGACAGCTGCTGCATGAGACTACGCCTCAACAGGTATATATACACACAATATTCCTGTATTTTTTCAGGCTCAACGTTCAGGTTGTATTTCTGTAAGCTCGACTGCAGCAGATATATACATAGGCCAATTACACTTCTTGTTCACTTCTAATTTTTTTCTTTAGGGTTTTCTCCGGGCACTCCGGTTTCCTCCCTCCCTTCAATAATGGTGCAGGACGCAGTCAATATAAAAATTTCAAAATAAAAATTCGATTTTCATTCCGTCTTCTAATAGCGATTTTTCTGCCTTAACACCACCTGTTTGAGTAATGGATGTGTATTTGGTGTGTGTGAGGGTGGATGAGACAGGTGAGCGTGTATGTTGGTATAGACCGTTGCGCTTTGAGCCTGATTGATTTGGGGAAAGGCGCGTATATAGCATCCTGTGTTATTATTATTATTATTATTATTATTATTATTATTATTATTATTATTATTATTATTATTATTATTATTATTAATCGTGGAGACGGAAAGTTTGACATATCGTCGCTGTCAGACGAAAACCTCGTAAGTCCCAAAATGGCGGTTTGGAGATAACTTCATAGTTGTGACCCTTGGTCCCTTGCCCATGTTCTGTGCTAAGCTCAAAATTGCGTCTCGAATAGAAAGTTAATAAAAATCCATGAAACCAAACCTTGTATCTCTCTACTGGCGGACCAAACCTCGTATGTTTAGATACGAGGTTTTTACCGAACGTTTTCGCGGTAGGAAGTGACAATGACGCAACATACGAGGTTTTCTTTGTCGCAAAAGTTTGGACGAAAATTGTAAGTACAGAGCACACATAACACTTTGAGTCGTTTGATTTCCTTCACAATTAGACAATGAATGTATGGAAAGGCATTGAATCATGTATTCTTGAGTTTTCAGTGGTTTTCAGTGGTGAAAGACTTCTCTCTCTCTCTCTCTCTCTCTCTCTCTCTCTCTCTCTCTCTCTCTCTCTCTCTCTCTCTCACACTCTGTGTGTGGTTGAAGAGAAAGGGACAGTTCTGGAGGCCAAGAGAATAGATCTAGTGTGGGGAGGGTGTATGTGGAGGTCATTGGATCTGGGGGACGGATGTTAGATCTAGTATGTAGGCTTAGATTGAGTAGATCTCCATATCGCTTGTTTGTGAGAGGGGCGTACAGCATACATTCATTTATTTAAATCGGAATAAAACACTTGAGATTGTTTATGTTAATTAATTTCAGAATCTACGTCGATGTCTGATAACGGAAATCTGTCGTCTGGGACCCTCTGCGGAAAGTGCAACATCGTCATAGGAACCTGGAATGTCAGGAACCTAACTGCGGAAGGAAAATTAGAAGAACTGGCCCACAAGCTGGACCACTATCGATGGAACGTTTTATGTATCGGCGAAGTGCGCTGGAAAGGCCTAGGTAAAACAACGACCGACAAAGGCCACAAGCTCTATTTCAGCGGTAGAGATGACAGGCACGAACACGGCGTTGGATTCTTGGTCCACAAGAACATTCTAGCCACTGTCATGGGTTGCCGCCCAGTATCCAGTAGACTCATTACCATCCGTCTGAGAGCAGCCCCTTTCAACATCACCATCATCCAGGCCTATACCCCAGCATCAGACTATGACGACAGCGAAGTGGGGGATTTTTATGAAAATCTACAGGCGGTCCTTGACCAAGTGCCGAAGAACGACATAGTCATAGTGCAAGGCGACTGAAATGCCAAAGGTTGGCCAAGATGCGCACCACAACTGGGGAGACACATGTGGACCCCACTGCAACAACGAGACAAATGACAGGGGTCTGAGACTCTTGGAGTTTGCCAGATACAACAATCTGATACTGGCAAACACGCTTGGTCTCCACAAAAACTCCAGACGATGGACATGGCACAGTC
This sequence comes from Oncomelania hupensis, assembly GCA_036898135.1. Classification (NCBI taxonomy): domain Eukaryota; kingdom Metazoa; phylum Mollusca; class Gastropoda; order Littorinimorpha; family Pomatiopsidae; genus Oncomelania; species Oncomelania hupensis. The sequence continues at coordinate 35,680,073 of CM072513.1, forward strand.
CCGGCGGGGAGCATCATAACCAGATCGACTACATCGTGGTCAAGAAACGTTTCAGATCAAGCATCAACATTGGCAGGACACGCACTTTTCCAGGAGCAGACATCGGAAGTGACCACGATCTCGTGATGATGTCTTTCCGGCTCCACTTGAAGAGAGTAAATACAGCAAAGTGCACCAGACTGAAGTTCGACCTGGACAAACTGCAAGACCCGGAGGTGGCAGAACTATTTCAGGCCACAATTAAAGGGAAATTTGCACCACTGCTCATTTTGGGGGCTGGTGAAGTAGATGTCAACACCATGACCACCACGTTAAACTCAGCTGTGACAGATGCCGCCACTGAGATCCTTGGCAAGCACCGATTAAAGAAGAAGCCGTGGATCACACCTGAATTTTTTGATCTGTGTGATAAACGAAGAGAGATTAAAAAGAAAAATAACACCTCACAGGGAGCGCATGTCTACCGAAAAATCAACAATGACATCCGAAAAGGCATGCGCACAGCAAAGGAGAACTGGATAGAAGATCAATGCCAGGAAATAGAGAACAGTCTGACCAAAAACAACACCAGGAAGGCCTACCAGACTGTGAAGCGCCTGACAAGTGTTAAACAGCCCAAAGTCTCCACGATCCCAAGCAAGTCTGGCATATGCCTTACTGAAGAACAAAAAGTCTTGGACAGATGGACAGAGTACTGCTCCGACCTTTACACCAAATGGATACTCATCAGTTCTAGCATGTCCCGAGAACAGAGAAGAAAAAGAAATCCTCCCAATTCTCCGGGAAGAAGTTGAGGCAGCAGTGCAATCGCTGAAGAAGGGGAAGTCAGCGGGAGTGGACAACATACCCGCGGAACTGCTACAAGCAGGAGGAGAAGCAGAAGCGATGATTGATGCCTTCACCATTATCTGTAACAAGATCTGGCAGAGCGGGGAGTGGCCTTCAGGAGTGTGAAAATTACCGCACCATCAGCCTCATCAGCCATCCCAGCAAGGTCCTCCTGAAAATAATACTCAACAGGTTGAAACCCCAAGCTGAACAAATCATAGCTGAAGAACAAGCAGGATTCAGGGCAGGGCGAATTACCACTGAACAGATTTTCAACCTCAGAATAATTGATGGATTGGCTAGAGAGGAACAAGAACTTGAACAGATGGTACAGAGGCTTGACACCACTTCCAGAGCCTATGGAATGGAAAAAAGTGCAGAGAAGACCAAAATGATGACCAACAACACCAATGGCATCAACACGGACATCAAAGTCCAAGGCCAATCCCTCAACACAGTGCATAGCTTCAAACATTTAGGAGCCATTGTATCAGACAATGGGTCCCGACAGGAAGTCCTCTCCAGGATCGCACAAACAACTGCTGCCCTGACAAAGTTGAAGCCCATTTGGAAAGACAGGACCATCAGTCTACATTCCAAAGTAAGACTGCTGCGCTCCCTTGTCATCTCCATCTTCCTATATGCTCCGAAGCATGGACCCTCACAGCAGATCTACAACGATGAATACAAAACATGGAGATGAGGTGCTACAGAAGACTTCTGGGCATTTCCTATACCCAACACATCACCAACGACGAAGTCCGACAGACCATCACACAAGCCATTGGACAACACTATGACCTGCTCACAGTGGTGAAGAAACGGAAACTCCGATGGTATGGCCACGTCACCAGAGCATCAGGCCTTGCAAAGACCATTCTGCAAGCCACAGTGCAAGGAGGTAGAAGAAGAGGGAGACCGACAAAGAGGTGGGAGGACAACATTCGAGAGTGGACTGGTTTGACACTGAGCGAAGCCATCAGGGCTGCTGAGGACAGAGAAAGATGGAGTATGCTGGTTAAACGATCATCTGTGGTGCCTCTACGACCTCCGAGTTACGGGACAGGATAGGAAATGCCGGAAGATATGGTATTTCTGTGTTTGACGTTTTGACAGATTGTGACACCTATAAATATGGCTTTCCTGCGATCTTTGACAACGTTTTCCTCTGATTTTGTGTTGTACCAGGATCTGTTGTTTTATTCAAAAACCTCGTAACTCAAACTTTTTGACAAAGTTGTAAGTCGAAAACCTCGTAACTCTTCATTTGCTTCCAGTTCTCAACGGAAAACACTTCTTCGACTTTTTATCCCATACTGCCAAATTTCTAGACTTTTCATAGTTCTTTTGAAGTAAAAAAGTCATTGGTTTGGCGTTACCCGACTGGTTGAAACAGTTTTTATCGATTTTCTCAAAACAGCAAAAAATGAGATACGAGGTTTTCGTCTGACAGCGACGATATGCAGGCCGATGGATACACAATGTCTTACAGCAGTATGCTATATTTCGTTCGCAAGTAGTTTTGTATATACGTAGATCTGGCTATAGTGTTCAGTATAAATATCTCTGTATAGCCTACGGCCAATATATATATCTATATCTATATCTATATCTATCTATCTATATATATATATATATATATATATATATCTATATCTATATATATATATATATAGGACCGACCGAATCTCTCAACGTTTGATCTAGTATATAGTGTAGGCGGTTATATCTAGTCTATACATATTGCCCACAGCACCATGGTATATTTTTGTCGCACTATTTTGGCATGTAGTGCTTCAGGCCCGATCTGTATCAAGTTCGTCCTTCTGCACGCCCCTGCGACAGGGGGATTGTAGTTTCGAGCAGTGCCAATGCGTAACGCGTAGGTGGATATACAATCTGTATGATTTGGGGGGGGGGGGGGCACTATTTTTGTACGTAAGCTTCGGATTCAGTAGGCCGGGGGGTGGTGGGGGGGGAGGTGGGTGGTGAGGGTGGTGGGAGTGGAGGTGGGAGTAATAATATTGATGCACACAATCCCTCGCCTCCAAAACCAGCATCACCCTTCCACCTCCATAACCTTAAGTAAGCCAAAGCGGGTTCTGAAACTCAGTTCCTGCAGTGTAGCCTCTGAAATGAAGAATTATGCGATGACCAATCTGATTTGTAAGTTGTCACAACACGTGTTCTGATTTCTGTGGCGAATACGAAAATCCAAGGACGTGCTTTGTTCAGCCATATTATTCAGGTACTTTAAAAAAAAATAACACGTGGGTTTACATCTTTATATCTTTGTTTTCCAGGTTTGGTTTCATTATAGGTAAATGTGACTGTGGGTATATATAATTGTGAGTGATAGTGAAACGTTGCTTGACCACGTGGCTACATTACATTACATGATTATTGCTTTAGGCCCAGCAGACTCTTCCGAGCCAAATCAGGACCAGTATAGCCGAATCAGGACTACAACATCAAGACCACAACTTCGCTGAAAGAGGACTCGCCCCTGATCCGCACAAAAGATCTGCCGAAACAACCCTAGTGGCAACGCAACACTGGACACTCCACCAGCCGGCCACTTTACAATATAGGCTAGACATCCCACGCAGGGGACGCTGAGGCTATACTCTAATTTATCGAACCCCCGTTTGCAAAAACAAAATAGAATACAAACATTATAAAATATCAACAAAACACACATATATATAAAATGCCTACAAGGCCAAATAATAACATCATAGGAAGCCCCAGTGACCACCTGGCAGAAAGCGTCCAATATTTCCAAGCTGATCCAAAACACCTCACACACAAATGAGTTTTGTCCCGGAAGAGTTTTCAAGATAAAAGGTAGGTGACGGGTCTAGCGAAGAAGAAGATAGTATAGTAGATTAATAGAACAGAGTAGGAATGAGAAAGAACAAAGGAGAAAAACAGTGACAGTGGGAATTTAAAGCACTAAATTTCTAGAAAGTGGGGATACTATTTATACTGAAACCCCCGGCACCACCAGGGGGTGATTAGTTATATAAATATATAATTTGGTTTGTATTTTTGCGTGAATAAAAATGTACATTTTCTCTCTGGTGTTTTATGTGTTAGTTTTTGGGTGACGTGACAGTGAGAACAATATCCTCTTTTGTTTTTCAATTTGGGCGGCCTATGACAGAAAACTTTGACTGTGTATGTCAAAGATAAAGGCCAGAGCAGCCTAGGTCTGTTTTCGCATGTCAGATTAAAATTCAGGACAACATTGGCCTGTATGTCAGATTAGTTAAAACATGAAAGCCAACACAACCTCGGTGTTTATGTCAACAGTAACAGGCAGAACAATTCCGAGCTTGTATGTTAAATGTAAAGGTAAGTACAGATTTAGTGTTGTGTTTGCCAAAGATACATGTACATGGTCAGAACAACTTCAGTAGAGTGTGCCATTGTGTTTGTAGCAACCCCATGGACTTTTACCCGCGGAATATGAATGCAACAAAGCTGACCAGTACTGCCAGTGCCCATTGTGCACAGTAGAACATAATAAAGGAAGCAACAAAGTTATGTCACGCGACGCAGCAGACAAAAAGTGTATTTCGCGTAGTAATGCATCTTCTAGAGTTCCAAAGCATGGAAGTAAATGTTCGTCAACCGATTCAAGCGATACAGCGTTTAATACTTTAATATTTTTTAACTACCTTATTTTTTCCCCACGGTTGTCTTTCAGGATGCTTATTTGTTTGTTTTTCTTTAACGTCTCGTCCTATCCTATCCTATCCTGTCCCGTCTATAACGTCTCGTCACCAAAGGGATTTTAAACTATTTCATGATGCGGTCTATATACACAGCATTATTAATAGAAACACTGTCAAATTTCAGACTCTTTTGCTGCTTCGTGTATTCCCATTTCCCCTACTATGTTTTCAGTATTTTTTCTTCTTCGTTCTACCCCCAAAGACACACGCGTTGCCAAATATAAAAACAAAAAGGGTGTTGATTTTTATAAGGTCTACTTTAACACAAGCAATGTGGCCTTATTGAACCCATCATTATGGAAAGATAGATACACAGTCAAAAATAACCAAAAACAAAAGAAAATACTATATATTTCACTGTTCTGTCTGTTCCCGGTTTTTAATCAGGCTATGTTATAAGCAGGCAATTATACTATAGCTGCACTTCATTATAACCATAATGAATTAACATTGAAGTTTAACGCCCACACCCTCCTTTGGCGATATACGGGAGACGGAAACTATAAGTAAAAGCCATATTTATAACCGTAAGTCAGTCTTCACATAGTAGTTTCCACAAACGAATGGAAGTTACTATTATTATGAGAAAATGTACACTACAGTTGATGTCTACTATGATATAGCAAGCAGTAATTAACAGTAGGTGGGCTAAGGAAAGCAACAGGATGCCATCCGGCTAGCTGTATAATTATGGTGACAAAACAATTCCAGACCTTACGCTAATGTTGGGGACATTTTCCTGTGTCCTCAAGACTGTTTAAAAGATAGACATTTTTATACTGTTTAAAAGATAGACATTTTTATGTGTCGTGGTCTGCTTCTGTCTTTAAGACTTCCTTGTCTAAATCTCGCAACCTCGCGACACTTATCAACAGGGCTTTTACCTGTCAGAAACCCCTTTTTGTGGATTCAAATTTATACCCAAATTATCATCTAAACATGTACCCTTTTTCTTTAAAAGCCAGCATATACCACAAATAAGGTTAATCGTTTCCAGAGATAGCGGAGTGCGATAGAAAATGCAACGGGAACCCCCGATAATCCACTCCTACGTCACAAACCCTGAAAGTCACTCGTGGTCTTGAAAGAAATTGACCCAGTGCCTTTTCTAATAGTAGTCGGAACATTCTAATAACACACTTTGTGACTAGATGACATACCATACCCAGATACAGCACACACTCCTCCTATTTTGTAGCCCAGTGGAACGCCCCTTTTCCTGATTGAGATCTTCAGATGACGTAAAGATATTTTCACTGACAGTCCGTTGGACCCAGATGAACAATGATGAACAATGACTACCTAAGTAACTACAGGTAGGAACCACAAACGTGACTAGGACTACATTTGCTTTGAAAATATAGGTGAGACCCACTTTAAAAATTCATACTGAAGATGCGTCTGATATTGTATGTGTAGTGCAAGAAGAAAAAAAAGTAAAATAATCCTATTCTTGAAAACCACGGACTTGCTGTGTTTTGTCATCGCAAGACAGTGTTATACACTTTCTTGACTGCGTTAATGTACATTCATTTCATTGAGTAAATTAACGTCCCCGGACACAGTGCGTATAGGGGACAACTAATGTACACTTTTTTTTAGTTAGTTATATAGATTAACGTCCCCGGAAACATAAGCCCCTATTCAAAGAGCTTATATACCAAAAGAGCTCACTCAGGGATAATTACTTGGACATCCGGGAAGTGCGATAACTCGTGCTGAGAAAGAGTTATCTTACATGTATTGCAGCGCATACGGCGAAGATGACGGTAGAAACTATAGTGAAGAAAGTAAGTATAGGTCGCATTTTTGTTCTGGAAAAGGTGCAGTAGGTCCCCCCCTCCTGCCCCCCTCTTTTTAAGATATATAATAAAAGGACAAAGTTCCAAACAAGTGTTGTTAATTTTATCACTTACTTTTTTTTTTAATGCTGAGAGACAATGTATACACATGTAAAATAGTGCAGTGTCTGATACATAAAATTTTATATGTGATGTTTATTTATGTATAATTATATAAATAGTGTTTGAAGTAATGTATAGAATGTTAATTTGATTGGTGTTTAGGATGCTGAGAGGCAATGTAAATATATCAATAGGGTAAGAGGTAGTTTAGATGTTATAATAATGTGGATTTAAACATGTAAATAGTGGAGTAATTGATATGTGATGTTAGTATTTATAAACATGTACGACATACATGTACATAATGTCAGAAGTAAGTAATTAGGTTTAATTTTAATATGTATGAACATGTCAGTAGTACGCTAAGTAATGTACACTTGATTTTTATACACTTGCAAATAAACATGTTAATAGTGCCTGAAGTCATTTTGTTGTGATTTGTGTGGAAAATGTCATATTATTAATGTTATTAGTTATTGTTACTAATGTAAGTATCAGTATTATCACAATCATATTTCTGTGTGCATTTTGAATGTTTGCTGACAAACTGAAATTGCTTGTCAACAGAATGGAGGTTTTACACAGTTTATATTGTTCCCTTCTGTTGTGTCATTCTGTCCACTGACAATCTTTTCGTCATAGTATTCTCTCTCTCTCTCTCTCTCTCTCTCTCTCTCTCTCTCTCTCTCTCTCTCTCTCTCTCTCTCTCTCTCTCTCTATGTGTGTTTGTGCGAGAATTTGCAAAGTACTGCATAAATTAAATGAAACAATAAAAGTGTTGGAAATACATTCATGCATTTTACACCGGATCAAAGATAGTAATTAATTCGGTAAATAATAATATATTCACTGAATTAATTAGAATTACATTCAAACATAGTTTGATAGAATAAACAAACTGTCAATAAAATATATAGAATGAAATATATTGCTTTCATTCTATAAATTTAATTTTATTGAAATTACTTTTGTTTATTCTCTCAAGTTATGTTTAATTTTTCAATATTTATAATTCTAATTAATTCAGTGAATGCATTATTTACTGAATTTAAAAAAAAACTTGAAAAATAAACAAGCAAACAAATCACAAATTCATTTATTTTTATATATTTTATTTCAATTGCAATTAATGTAAATCTTAATAATTTCATTTCTAGTTAATTATTCTTATTTTAATGCATTTCTTACACTTAATTATATTTTATTCCAAAAATAACCTTTCATACTCTTGAATTTAGTTGCTTGTCTTTATTTTACTGTATACATTGCTTTCATTCTATACAATTAATTTTACTGACATTACTTTTGTTTATTCTCTCAAATTATGTTTCATTATTTAATATATGTAATTCTAGTTAATTCAGGTGAATATATTATTATTAGTGAATTAATTACAATTAAAAGATTGAAAACTATAAATTTGTTCTTCATGAAACAAGCTGCATGACAAATTAATTTTATACATATATTTTTATTGAAATTTTATAAATTTGTTTGTTTATATTTATAAATAATATGTACTTAATACCGCCAACATCTGGTTGTCCAAACTGCATAATTCCTGCAATACTTAGCAATGTTTTAACCGACAGAATGAAGGTCTAATCAGTCTGGCGCGCCAACGGGAAAAGGGGAGTAACTCGTTCCGACAAGAGTTGCTTCCCATAAACTGTCCAACTTTCGTTACACAGGCTTATGAAGGAGTCGACTATCTTGGTATTTATAGTCTTTGCTGGTATGCTAGGAACATTATATTTATAATGAACGATTTATTTTATGTAAGTCTTTTTTATCTGCCGCAAAATTACATTGGGAAAGGTTACTACGTTCCATTCAAAACAAAAAAGACTAATACTGAAAACAATAAGGCATTTAACAATAAAAGCAATTACTAAACGTTGGAATGGGTCTGATGGATTTTCTTCAACCACATTTGTACACAACATAGTACTGTGATCATAAAACTGTTTAAGAGGACCCACTTTGACCAGGTCCCCTCGACAGATCCTTTTAACATTAACAGCGAGTGTTGTCACAATAGGCTAGTTTGGACCCAGCACTAAGGCTTCACGCCTTAAATAGTTCTTCTTCTTTGGCCTTTGTAACTTATATTCGAGGCCTAGCAGACGACAAAAGTTAGGATTGTTCTAAGCATGTATAAAGAAGATTCTCAGTAGGTAGGCAGTGACGTCATCCAGCTGACCTATATCTGTCATCCCCTGAGAAAGTGCAAAGGATCACGGAGTATCGCGCGCTTTAGTGGACCACAGCGGTAAGGCACGTCAGTCTTTGTTAAAACCTCCACCCGAGACGCACACGCTGAAAGATCTCTTGCAGAAGGCTATGCAGGTGACGGGTGAAATTCATTCATCGCATTATAGCCATAGCCTGACATTGTCAAAAAGGTAAATGATCGATCTTTTGTTTCACCGCGATTTATTGAGATTATTGTTCGATTATGCTTGTGAAGTCTTGCTATATTTTATAATTGTGAATGATAGTAAAACATTGCTTGACCACGTGGCTGACCCACGCGACCAGATTTCACAACCACGAGGTAGCCCCACTGACCAAATGTTGTTTCTCCTATTTGTATTATTGCAGACCAGTGGCTGTACCGGAGAAGGTGTATATTATCAATTACTTCTCCTTGTGTTTATTTTAGCCACGATGTATATATATATATATATATATATATATATATATATATATATATATATATATATATATATATATATATATATATATATATATATATATATGAAGTATGTTGGAGATTCCAGAGGACCATGGACTTAGAAGATTGTTCGTCTCGTATCTGTATAAGTAGAGATGATTTTGCTTAGGGCTGTTTCGGCTAACAGTAAGATGCTCTGCACACCCTTTGTAAACTCGGCGTTGCATAAACTTGTCTTATGTTTAGCAGACGAGCAGGCTTGGTCCGCAGCAGGACATAGATCCCATTGAAAGTCATCCAGGACACACGGCCTGCAAAAACGGAGCATCGAGCACTGAGCTCCGATAGCTCAGTAGTCAACAAACAAGACGATGAGACAACAGCACTGTACCTCAATGATACAGCTAATTGCTTTATAAGTGCACGAACACTGATCTATAGGGACTGTGCGATAGTCCACTCTTCTTGAAAAACGAACATTAGGCAAAACCAGAACAAAGCCCAAGGATGACTCAGAAGCAAGTATCGAGAACAGTAGCAGAATAGATTCAGCAAAGATCTACCCGTTCTCCGAACGACTCGAAGTGACTTTTGGACTGTTAAGTTAATCCTAGTTATCTTACGTTTTGGACATTGAAGTTAATGTAGAGGTTAGAATTAAATATAGAGTAGAGGAAATAAATGTGTAATATTTACGGTTAACAAGTGGCTGGACTACCTATGTTTCATAGCCATGTGAGAGCTAGTGTGTCAGTGAATCTTTTACACGTTTCTCTCTATCTCTGTAACCTTGTCCGCACACAGACCGGGCCAAACTATAACTGTATTAAGATTAGTCATATGGCGATCTAACTAGCCGATCCTCGCACACGAAAGACAAGTGGGTAATAGTATTCTATTGTGCAGAGCCAAGCAACAATAGAACCCACCGTCACAAGTGTAGAGGTAGAGATTATGGGGGATTACAACAATAACAAACAAGAACTCTTTCCAAAGTATAGTTATCTTTTCAATGAAAAATGTCCGCAGTTTTTGTGCCTCTTACTAGCAATGGCTAGCCAACATTCTTGAGCTAAAAATAAAATCTACCAAGGCTGGTAAGAGACAGAACCCGTTAAAAATTGCTCGTAAAGTTTTTCGTTTTAGGTTGATAAAATATACCCTTCACTGTGATGATATTCTGGGGAAGATACGTTTATCTTACTAGGGGGTAAGACTTATTGATAGATGGGCGATGTGCTACCACTATCGATCGTTCTTTTACCAGAATTCCGTAAGTTGTATGAGAGACAGATCACGGCACTTAGGTCACATAAAATTTATATTTGTTCTCGGGAATTTTAGTATCATTTGGCTCAACTTGAGAACCGTTAATTACTAATCAAAAGACTAGATTATTATGTCTCGAGAGAAGAAACTAATAGCTACACAACAATACAAATAGAATGACACCAGTCGTATGTATGTAATTTCACTTTTTATATATTCAACACAAACTTTAACATTTCTGCATTAACCGGTAATTTAATAAGTAATATAGTTCAACGTGCTGGGAGAGTTCGTTCGCAGGGTTTATTCATCCTGTGCTAACTGTAGTTATGATCTTCACTGTTCGTAGTTTTCTAAATTCGAATGGTTTTCTATACGTTTCTCGAGGGTGGGACTCAGTTCCTTTGCGAGTGACTTATCTACAGTGAGTCGAGTCGCCCTTGTAGCTGTGGGGTTCGGACGTGGCCAGGTAGACTCTGGATTGTTCTCCTTTTGGTACCACGGGAGCGACGGTCAGGCGTTCGTCTCCACAAACATGATCCCAGGTCCGACCTGTAAAAGTCGGAGCTCTGGCTACAGTATTCTCGTTAGCTATAAGTGTGCGGTCTCCTCTGCAAAGTGTCTATAGCATCAGACACCTGCAGGGTTCCCATATGCACAATTCAATTCGAATCTTAAGGCTAAGATACATCAATCCACATGCATACTGTCTCAGGAACAATAATCTGTTTCTGTAACTATATATATATATATCAAGAACATATTATCAATACATGGCAATCAATATACAATAAACATACACATATCAAAACTACTAGTGTTATCTTACTTGTAGACTCTGGGACTCGTGAAATCGTCTTTTACGTCTCTAGCACTCTCTTGATGAGATGGAGATAGACGAACACTGCAGTTTGTTCCTTTGGTTGACCCGCACAGCTGGACGGTTGGTTTGTGACTGACCAGCTGAGATTTGGTCCCCAAAGATATGCAAAAGTTCTTAGGAGTCTTCTGACCAATCGTCTTTAGCTCTCGTTTTCGTTAATCTCGCATACGGGATTAATCGTTTTATTATTTGGACTAGTTCCCCCTCTGCACTATTTCTGACACGCATAATTATCTTTAAAGTGGAGTGTCAGGGTTCGAGGGTAGGATAGATGTACTAACGATAAGCTGGGCCTGCCCAATACTGATGACATCATCTTGGTAACTTGTGGCTGGAGTGCTCCTTCACAGGGACAACGTTCTAGTCCGGTTTGACTAAAGTATGCTATTTAACATTCTTGGTCGCTCAGTCTGTTAGATGGTATCGGTAGCTATCGGCGGTGTGACTGTTTCAAGGAAGTTAATTTGCCATGTGTGTGCTGCTAACTGTTGTATTAATGTCCAGTTTCGTTCGATGGTATCTCTGTTTCGCTAAGCTAATTTCCTACTTGTTTGTCGTCAATATTTCTGCTGTTACATTCACTATCCCAGACACCAAAGACGCACTCTTCCTGCCGTGTGGTTCACTAAGAAATACGGTCAAAGACCAAACGGCTATGGTATTGATTTTCCGTTACAACAGGGGAAATCACTCCCTTTGAAAACCAAAATAGAAACTTCAAATTTAGTGGTTGATTTGAGCAAAAAAAAACATTTCATAATTGTTTAATATACCAACAATGCGAATTCTAGAGTAACCCCGTTTTCACCAGAAGTAAACAAAGCCTCCGAGATTGGGCTTTTTAATAACCGAGGTTGTTTGAGTTATACCAGAGAACGACACATTGCCTTACGTTACTAGCAATTAAATTCCGTTTGGAGTCGTTGCGTGTCACTTGATACAATACCTGGCTGGTCCAATGAGCTTTGGCTGCTCTGGCTTCTTCACTATCTTTCACACAGCGACTTTTGCAAATGAGATGTGAGACCAGAGAGTTGAACATATAGTTTAGAAAGAAGAAAAGTAAAGTGTTTTCAAGGTTCTGCCACATGCTTCCACAGAGTCTACCCTCTTTATGTCCTCTGGAGGTGCATTCCATCAGATCGGTGCAGTATATCTAAAAGCCCTCTGGCCATAGCTCTTAGTTAGTCCCCTATACGCTCTGTGTCCAGGGACTTTAATCTGTCTACCCATAGCTCTTTTGTCTTACACTGCCCAGGGACAACGAGGAGAGAATGCGAGATGGCAGCCGAGTTATAGCTCCTTAAAGGTTTAAAAATTCCTCAGCCGCTATTTCGCTCATCTGTATGGCAATCCATCCGAATTTGTATTCCCTACTGTGCAAAGGAAGAAAACCCACACCTGTTCATATGAGAAGATTTCTCACATGACTCCATAACAGTGTTTCACACCCTCAGCCTCTCAACCCCTCATTTTCCACGTGTAGCCTCATACACACGATAAAAAAACACTCCACCATTCTTACGTATAACAAGTGAATGTTTTGCCGTGGGAGTGCAAAATGCATAATAATGATAATAACAATAACAACAATAATAATAATAATAATAATAATAATAATAATAATAATAATAATAATAATAATAATAATAATAATAATAATAATAATAGCAATAATAATAATAATAATAATAATAATAATAATAATAATAATAATAATAATAATAATAATAATAATAATAATAATAATAATAATGGATGCTAAATACGAGAAGGGTACAGATCACAATTTCGCTTGTAAGCATGCAAAACAGACATAGTTTGATCAAAGTCGCTAAGTGGTTCATGGCTTTAGAAAGTGCGTACGTAATGCATGTAGCCGATTGCCGTCTTGGCTGCCCGAGTTCGATCCTGATTTCCACAACCACCATGATGAGCTATTTAGTTTGGTAAGTGCGCTCCTCAAGAACAGTTACTTTAGATCCCTTGCCATTTGTAGTCAAAAGCTACAAGGCATTCTTAAAGTAAGTCAAAAACATCTTATTGTGAAACAGCCACAGGCACTGCGCCTGCAGTACAAAATAAAATTATATACTTGTAGTAGACTATTAGGATAAAACCACAGGCATAACTGCAATACACAAATTTGTAATCGACGTGTTGTTGACAATAATAAGAAGTAGAAAATAATGAAAAGCATATTGCTCTTAAAGGCAGCGGCACCGCAGGCAAGAATAGACCCATTTTGATCGAAAGACAACCAACAGGAAGAACACAAAACCTTTTTTTACTTCAATTTCATGTATGGACAGGAGACGACTGCAAATCTCGGACTCTAAGCCTGAGACGAAATAATAATAATAATAGTAATAATAAAATAATAATAATAATAATAATAATAATAATAATAATAATAATAATAATAATAATAATAATAATAATAATAATAATAATAATAATATAATGGATGCTATACATGATTTTTCACCAAATCACCAAACAGGTTCAAAGCGCTAAGAACAGTCCTTTTCCAAGAAAATATATAGGTCCTGATGTTGGATATAATTATTATGTAAATATGACGGTCAAGATGGACGTGGAGAGCTCAAAAGAAGAGGGCGCGAAAAATAGCAAGATGAAGAAGAAGAGGAAGAAGGAGGAGGAGGAGTAGGAGGAGAAAGAAGAAGGAGGAGAAAGAAGAAGAAGTGCACGGCACATGAGGCGAACCTTGTTTCTAAGGAAAACCAGCTTAAATTAATAATCACACTAACTTTCCTCTTCGTGTGCAATAACCGCAGAATCGTATTTATAGCAGTCAAAGATCAAGGCAAATGAGAGATAGTCGGTTAATCCAGAGATGGGTGGAGGTGATGAGGGAAGGTGTGTGTGTGTGTGTGTGTGTGGAGGAGGGTGTTGCAGACAGGAGAAGTGAAAAGAAGGGTGTGTGTTGGGGAAGCAAGGAGGAGCGAAAGAGCTTGGGGGGGGGAGGGGTATGCATAATCGGTTCATTTGTGTTAAATGCTCCCTCTTTATGGAACATCGTCCATAATAAAACCAGAACGAGTCCAGGAAGTCCAAGAACACCACCAACACATTAGCTCCAAAATGCACTTAAGCTTTTGTTCACAACCCGAAAGGTATTCGATAGAGGCAGGATGTCTCGATGTTTTTCACGAACGTTTCTCCGGGAAGTTCGTGCTGCCGTTTACGATCGCGTTGTTTTCTCACGCACAAGCATGCAAAGGGCAAACAAAAGCTACCCGTAACACACCAAACATATTCAAGAATTTTGAGAGAAAAAAATCAACACCGTCGGAATACATAATAATTTCTGAGAAGGAGAGAAAGAGAGAGAGAGAGAGAGAGAGAGAGAGAGAGAGAGAGAGAGAGAGAGAGAGAGAGAGAGAGAGAGAGAGAGAGAGAGATGGGGTGGAGAGGAATTGAGAGAGTGGGTCAGAGACAGAGATCAAGAGTTTGAAATGCACTTTTTCCTCAAGCAGAAAGAACAGATTCGAACATAGCAATCAACAAGGACAACAACAACAACAATGACGACGACAATACCAATAAAACCCAGTAATTCCGTTGCTTTTAAATCGAGCTTTAAATCTATGAAAAACTCAAGGTCAAAACAAGCAACTGTATTTGAAGTATACAAGAGCAATTAACTAAAATGGAATACTTTGACACCATTGTATATATATGCGCACTACTCGTATGGCCGTGGAATAGACTCGTCTATCAGTTCATACTGGAACTGTGTGTACCATTGCAAATAATATTCCTTTTGCGACTATTTGCGTTGGCTTTCGTCGTCGTCCATTTTATCGTCTGCCATTTATCGGCATTGCAGCAGAGGAAGAAACAAACAAAACAGAACAGGGATGAAGCTGGGGTTTCCTGGATCGTTATTGCTTATTTTATGCCATAAATACAGGACGTTATGTTTGTTGTCCACGCTTCTCCTCGTCTTGATCGTATCAAATGCGTCGTTACGCGACGGTGATGAAAGATTTGTAGAGGCCGCCAATTGAAACGGAGAGAGAGAGAGAGAGAGAGAGAGAGAGAGAGAGAGAGAGAGAGAGAGAGGAGGGGTGAGGGGGCGGGCTGGTAGGCTGGACGAGAGAAGAAGGAAAGAATAACGGACGGGAAGAAAGAAAGAAAAAAAAATAGGAAAAAGTATGACAAGAAGGAAGGACGGGGAAGAAGAAGATAATGTTGTTGTAGAATTTACATGGAATTTTAAACACCGGCCGAATTTACTATTTCCTCTGGCAAGATTTTATTCTGGGACCATGATGTGATCAATTGAAAATTCCTTTGGTTGGACACAGCGGATGAAGAGAGAGAGAGAGAGAGAGAGAGAGAGAGAGAGAGAGAGAGAGAGAGAGAAAAAAGAGGTGAGGGTGAGTGTGAGGATGGGAACGGGCAGGGAGGAAATGGAAAAAGATTAAAAAAACGGAAGGACGTTAGCAAATAAAGTATTCCTTCTTTTCTGCCTCCTCCTGCTGCTGCTTCGTTTTCTCAAGGTGGAACAAAGCGGCAGCTACTGCTGTTCACATCTCATATCCATTCAAGCCAAAGGATATTTTCCCTGAAACAGATGGACCGAAATCACGAAGTAGGCTCGGATACAGGCCATCAGAAAAGATGGTAAACAACGCATCCAGACGAGCCGGGAAGTTCTAGCTAGGTGTTCTGCGTCATTTAAGATGTGATTACGCGCCTTAAGAATTTTTTTGGGGGGTGGAGACGGGGTGGGGGTGGAGGGGGGAGGAAATAGCGCGTTACGTAAGCTTTTTTTTGTGCAGTAAAAGCAATGGCGGAGAAAGAATGTTCGATGCATCACGACCCAAAACCACAATACCTAATGCACAACATGAATGTGGGCGTTCTCTCGTTCGTTCGTTCGTTCGGGTTAACTGTCACGTGGGGTTTATGGGCTCTGCACAATGGAATTATGGACCCTCACGTTTATTCGGTGGGAACTGCTAGTAGGTCACCCTATGAATTACTTTAATAAATTTATTTGTTTAGCTCGTTCTGTGTTAAGGTTGGGGTACAGAAATAGATAGAAAAAATGGTAAGAGATTACTGTCACACTAGCTTTTACACGGCTATGAATCATATGTAGTCCAGCCACTTGATAACAGTTAAAATCACACATTTATTTCTTCTACTCTATACAAGATTCTCTAAGTACTAATCTAACTTAAAAAGTCTCAGTTACTGCTAATAGTTCGATCGCTGATAGTCTAGGCAGCTGTTATATCTTCCTCGGGCACTTGCTATAATATTTCATGTAGATTTGGACTACTGTGGTCCGTTTTACAGTTTCTGAAGAGTTGGACTACTGTGGTCCTGCTATGATCAGTTTAAGTGCACCTTCGGAGATTACACTTAACTTTCTGATGGTGCGGTCGAAGTCCTTCTGTGAGGTAGCTTCTGGTACACCTTTGTCGTTGTGTAGTTGGGTTCCCTTGCCACGCTGTGGGGTCTGACAGGGTGTTTCTTCGGGTATCTCTTTCCGTCTGGTGCGGTAGAGTCTCCTTAACCAACTAGTCGTTTCTGTGGAGTGGGGCACACAGGATAGCTCGGGATAGCTCGGGATAGCTCGCCTGCTCGTCTGTAATATAAGAGACGAAATTCTGCACAACCCTGAATAATCGGTTTGTGCAGAGCGTCTCACTGAAAGCCAAGTAGCCCTCAGTGATAGCTCCACATCTCTATACATAAGCGACGAACATTCTGCTACTTCCGGGGTCCGCTGTAATCTCACTCTAAATTCCTATACATACATAAATATACATCGTGTCTAACTATACACATACAGAATTAATAATAATATAAACATTCAGTGGTACAGCCACTGGTCTGCAAACATACATATAAGTTAAACAACAGTGGTTCCGTACGGGATACAACATGGCGGCGCAACCGGTCGTGTTTCGCCTCGTGCTCGGCTCTTCCACGTGGTACGGCAAATTCGGATTAACAATTCACATTTATGCATAGCAAATTCCACAAACATAATTTCACCAATAATATAAATATATCACGATGAAACAGAAGGGTGTTCATTTACCTGTTTGACAAGTTCAGGCCCGTGATGACTTGAGAGAATTCTAAGATGTCTAAGTCCTGCTTCCTGGTCTATGAGTGTAGAGATTTCTCTAGCTGTGGAGATGTTTTCTCTACCTCGTCTCACACACGACTGATTCAAACTGTGTTAGGCTCTGACACATTCAAAACTGCTCTACCCACTGAGCCTGCTCTGATTGGTTAAAACGGTCCGATTCAAAGCTCAAGTGCTGACTCACTGCGATGTGGGTGGCTCGCTCGCTGTGTGTGGTCTGCTGTGTAATTTAATTGCTGCTGTGTAATAGTCTAACTTCTAAAGTTACAAAGACTACACATGGCTAAATAGTCAACAAGCAGAGTTAATACTAGCCAGTTCGTGACAGGCTCCCTCAACTGAAAAAAAGGCGATGACTACTGGATTCGACCTTTTTCTACTACAGAGCCTAGTTTAACACTGCACTATTTTAGGGTCCTATTTACACACTAGTTAAGTTGCTCTACCTGAGCTGCAATGCTGTGCCAGGTAGCTATGGACACTAGTGACAGGGTTTTATTGGGCGGGGACGAATTCTGGTGCTGTGGCCCTTAGTTGTGTTGGGTGGGCGACAGCTGCTGTGTCCTCCACGAGATGGCGACTGAGGTAGTCGGCTCCGTGGTTCTCTTTGCCGGGGATGTACTCGATTTGGAATGAGTACGCCTGAAGGGTGAGTGCCCATCGCATCAGGCGAGAGTTCAAAGACTTGGAGGCTGCCAGGAACGATAGGGGTTGGTGGTCCACCTGAATTGTGAAGTGGGTCCCATACAGGTAGAGTTGGAATTTCTGTATGGCCCAGACTAGTCCAAGACATTCTTTCTCCGACGTGGCGTAGTGGGTCTCGGCGGGTCTCAATTTTCTGCTGGCGTAGGCGACAGGGAATAGTGTCTCTGTGTTCTTGGGGTCGCGCTGTAGCAGTACTGCTCCGAGGCCTAAGTCGCTTGCGTCGGTGCGAAGAACGAATGGCTGAGTCAAATCGGGTAGGTGGAGTACTGGCGCCGATGTCATTCTGTCCTTGAGTGTTTGGAATGCTGTCTCACATTCCGCTGTCCAAACTACTTTGTCCGGGGCGATTTTCCGGGTTCCATTTGTCAGTGGCACGGCGATGCTGTTGTAGTTGGGGATGAACTTCTGGTAGAAGCCGCAGAGTCCTAGAAACGACTGCACTTCCTTCTTTGTCTTGGGCCTAGGAGCGTCAAGTAGGCGTTTCACTGTCTTCTCTACCGGGCGCAGGCTTCCTTGACTGATGGTGTGTCCCAGAAATTCTAGTTCTGTGAATCCAATCTGGCATTTGGTGGGTCTTGCCGTCAATCCTGTGTCTCTGAGGCGTGCGAGTAGTTGTTGTAGGAGCGTGACATGTTCCTCCCACGTAGGTGTTGCGATGAGGATGTCGTCCATAAACGAATGTAGGTGCTCGCTGCTCAGGGGTGCCAGGAGTTTTCGCATCATGGCGCTGAAGATGCTGGGTGCGTTGTGGAGTCCGAATGGAAGCACGTTGAATTCGAAGTGTCCTTCCATAGTGCTGAAAGCTAGGTACTTTCGGACTTGTGGTTGTACTGGTATCTGGTAGTATCCTTTGCTGAGGTCGATGCGTGAGAAGTACTTCGCTCGCTGTAGCTTGGCAAATAGGTCGGTCTGGTCCGGGAGTGGCTCTGGCTGGAACTGCGTTACCGCATTCAGGAGTCTGAAGTCGATGCACAGTCGATGCTCTCCGTTGGGTTTTCGCAACAATACCGTGCCTGCGCTGTAGGGTGAAGTAGACTCTGAGATGATTCCGGCTGCCAGTAAGGTGTCTATCTCTTCCTTGATGGCTCGCTGCTGAGACAGTGGCATCGGGTAGAGCTTCTGGCGGACGGGTGTTGGGTCGGTCACCGTTAAGGTTACTTCGACGAGGTCTGTCCTCCCTGGTCGGTCTGTTAGCACAGTCTGATGTTGTCGAATGACCTGTAGTACTTGCTGTCGCTGGGTAGCGGCTAGGTCTCCGTTGAGTATCACGTCTTTGTAGGTTTCCTTGGAGTGCAGGGGATACTCTACTGCATTGGTCTCCATGCTTTCTCCTTCTTCCGCGATGGCGATGGCTAACAAGTTGTGAGTGCTGGGGGTCGCTGGTCGGTCCGTGTACTTCTTGAGGAGATTGATGTGGTGGTATCGGGCTCTCCCGTTCACCTCTACTTGGTAGACTGTCTTGGATTTCTTGGCAGTCACCCGGTACGGTCCTCTCCAAGCGATGTCCAGCTTGTTGGTTCCACTTGGAAGTAAGAGTAGCACTTGATCGCCGACTTGCAGATCTCTGTCCTTCGCGTGGCGGTTGTAGTACTTCGCCTGACGGGCTCTTGCCTTCTTCAGTGCTTCACCAGCTTTCTTCCACGTTGCTTTGAGGGTTTCCTGCAGGTCTGCGACGTACTTGGTGGCACCTCTTGGTGTGTCGTCTATCTTGGCTTCCGTCCAACTTCTGCGTAGGGCTTCTAGCGGTCCTGCTAGAGGTCTGCCGAATAGCAATGTTGACGGGGTGTAGCCTGTGGCTGCATGGGGTGTTTCTCGGTATGCGAACAGTGCCGCATTCACGTAGGTTTCCCACGCTTCTGGATTGTCGTCGGCGACTTTCCTGAGTATGGTGAGAAGGGTTCCATTCAGTCTTTCTACTTGTCCGTTGCTGGCTGGGTGGTATGGTGGTGTGCGAATGTGATGAACTTGTATCAACTCGAACACGTCTTGCATCAGGCGGCCGGTGAACTGAGATCCGTTGTCCGTTCTAATGCTGTCCGGGAATCCGACTCTGGTAAAGATGGCGATGAGTGCATCTGCAATCTTCTTGGTGTCGATCGCTGGCAACGGGACTGCTTCGCACCACATCGTACATGCGTCGACGAGTGTGAGTAGAAATCTGTTCCGCTTCTTGGTCATGGGCAGTGGTCCTACTATGTCTACTGAGACTTGCTGGAATGGTACGCCGACTACTACCGATGGTCCTAAGGTAACTGGTACGGTGTGATGTCGCGGGGAATATCGTTGACATTGGTGGCAAGATTTCACGTAGCGCTTGACATCCTCCGTGATTCCTGGCCAATAGTAGTGTGCGCTGATTCTCTGCACTGTGGCTCCAATTCCCATGTGTCCGCTGAGTGGCATGCTGTGGCCTAGTTCTAGTACTTGGGCTCGAAGGGTGGCTGGCAGTACTAGTTGGGTGTGATCTCCATCTCCTTGTCGATGAAGAACTCCCTCTTCCATGTAGAAGTCTCCCTTGTGCGGGGGTGTGTGCGCCTTGGGTAGCTTCTGGAAGCACTTCGCTATCGAGGTGTCTTCTTTCTGTGCTGTTTTGATCTCTTCGAGTCCTGGATTCGGAGCGAACTCGGGCTGGGGTGGTTGGGTTTTAGCTTGGGCCCTGGTTTGCACTGCAGCTATCTCTACAGTTTTAGGGGGCGTGCCTAAGAACACATACCTACAACCTAGCACTAGATCATACAGGGGTTTCTGTAAAACAGCTGCTTGGATTCGTCCTGTGACGTACCTACTCTCTACTTCGATCCAAGCTATTGGGCAAGTAGTCGTCGGTTTCGTCAAGTCTGCTCCTTGTAAGTCGACTGTCTTGTCTGTCAAGTCCGCGCGCGATACAAGAGATTCGCTAACTATCGCGTCGTATGATAGACCTGTGTCATACAGACAGTTCGCTTCTTTTCCGTTGACCTTGACCGTGTCTGTCACCGATGGGTGATCTCCGATCGTGTGTGGCTTGTTACCGCTACTTTGAGTTAGAACTCTGTGCGCTGGCCGGCTTTCGCGCTCTTCCCTACGTTGTGCGGCCAACTTGAAACATTCTGCGGTGGAGTGATTGTTTCTGTTGCAGAACGAACAATACCGTCTCTGTTCTGCGGGACCTCTTTTCCCGAATTCCGTGTTGGGTCCTTTATTCTGCCCAGGTCTGGGGTTATTCGGCTTATTCGCGGTGCGCTCTTCCCGGTTAGGGCTTCGTTTCTGTGCCTCTTTCCCGTTAGGCTTTAGGTCTCGCCTGAAGCTCTTGGCTTCTCCGTGTGCGGCCACGTACCTATCTGCGACCTTGACCAGATCTTCCAGTCTTTCCGCGCCCTGCTCTACTGAGAATGTCCTCAGCTCGGGGGTCATGGTTTCCCGTAGCTGTTCCCATACTAACAGTTCTGTCAGTCCATCATACGTCTTAGCCGTGGCTGACTGGCTAATCCACTTATCCAACGTTGTGGACAACCGATCCGCGAACTGCGCATAGCTCTCTCCTTTCACTCTCCGATTGGTGCGGAACTTTTGCCGGTAGCATTCTCCTGTCAGTTCGAATCCCGTTAGGAGTGCCTCTTTTACCTTGTGATAGTCAGTCACTCTGTCAGTCGGTAGCTTACTGTAGATGTCATAAGCCTTTCCTCTAAGCCCTTGACTAAGCTTAAAAGACCAATGAGTGGGATCTAGTTTATACTCTGTGGCTAGACGCTCAAACCTAGTCAGATAGAGATCTAAACCTTCTTCTCTCTCATTGAATGTTCCCAGTGGAAATGACATTCCTTGTACAGGGTTGGATGCTACCTCTAGCTGATCTGAGTGGGGAGGGGTTGAGGAAGAACTTGAAGCTCCTGATCCCAATCTTCTTAGCTCTAACTCATGCTGTCTTTCTTTTTCCTTTTCTGCCCTCTCTTTTTCTTTTTCTGCCCGCTCATACTCCCATCTCCTAACTTCTGCATCTCTCTCTGCTGCTACTTTCTTCTGTTCTGCTTCTAGCTCTAATTTCCTCGTTTCTCTCTCTGCCTCTAATTTCTTTTGCTCTAGTTCTAATTTCTTTTGCTCTCTCTCCGCTTCTAACTTCTTTGCCTCTCTCTCTGCTGCTCTCTCTGCCTTAGCCTCCTGTTTCTCTACCTCTGCATTGATATACGCAATTAGGTCTCCCCCTGCTAAGTGTAAAGCTTCCCCTAATTCCTTGAAGCGCAATCTCAAGGCCACTGGGTCCGACATTGCCAAACGTGTCTATGAACAACCTCTGAATCACGTGGAATACCAAAACACTAGCAATATTGCAATTCAATAACAACAATGCAAAGACAATCAAAGTCGTAATCAATAATAGAATAAAACAAGAGTCAAATGGCATACAACAGTTATTTAAGCAAAACCTGCAAAAGAACAATGCAACATACAGACACAAAAATAATTGAAGCAAAAAAGTTTTTAACTAAAGAATAGTGCACCACAACTGATCAGTGTTATACCCTTACACTATTCTAAGTTATTCTACTTCTACTGTTATCTAATTTTATTGTACTTAGATCCGGTTATACCCAATTCCTATTATCCACAGATCCTGGCTAGGCACGCCAATTAAAGTGTCACGTGGGGTTTATGGGCTCTGCACAATGGAATTATGGACCCTCACGTTTATTCGGTGGGAACTGCTAGTAGGTCACCCTATGAATTACTTTAATAAATTTATTTGTTTAGCTCGTTCGGTGTTAAGGTTGGGGTACAGAAATAGATAGAAAAAATGGTAAGAGATTACTGTCACACTAGCTTTCACACGGCTATGAATCATATGTAGTCCAGCCACTTGATAACAGTTAAAATCACACATTTATTTCTTCTACTCTATACAAGATTCTCTAAGTACTAATCTAACTTAAAAAGTCTCAGTTACTGCTAATAGTTCGATCGCTGATAGTCTAGGCAGCTGTTATATCTTCCTCGGGCACTTGCTATAATATTTCATGTAGATTTGGACTACTGTGGTCCGTTTTACAGTTTCTGAAGAGTTGGACTACTGTGGTCCTGCTATGATCAGTTTAAGTGCACCTTCGGAGATTACACTTAACTTTCTGATGGTGCGGTCGAAGTCCTTCTGTGAGGTAGCTTCTGGTACACCTTTGTCGTTGTGTAGTTGGGTTCTCTTGCCACGCTGTGGGGTCTGACAGGGTGTTTCTTCGGGTATCTCTTTCCGTCTGGTGCGGTAGAGTCTCCTTAACCAACTAGTCGTTTCTGTGGAGTGGGGCACACAGGATAGCTCGGGATAGCTCGGGATAGCTCGGGATAGCTCGCCTGCTCGTCTGTAATATAAGAGACGAAATTCTGCACAACCCTGAATAATCGGTTTGTGCAGAGCGTCTCACTGAAAGCCAAGTAGCCCTCAGTGATAGCTCCACATCTCTATACATAAGCGACGAACATTCTGCTACTTCCGGGGTCCGCTGTAATCTCACTCTAAATTCCTATACATACATAAATATACATCGTGTCTAACTATACACATACAGAATTAATAATAATATAAACATTCAGTGGTACAGCCACTGGTCTGCAAACATACATATAAGTTAAACAACAGTGGTTCCGTACGGGATACAACATGGCGGCGCAACCGGTCGTGTTTCGCCTCGTGCTCGGCTCTTCCACGTGGTACAGCAAATTCGGATTAACAATTCACATTTATGCATAGCAAATTCCACAAACATAATTTCACCAATAATATAAATATATCACGATGAAACAGAAGGGTGTTCATTTACCTATTTGACAAGTTCAGGCCCGTGATGACTTGAGAGAATTCTAAGATGTCTAAGTCCTGCTTCCTGGTCTATGAGTGTAGAGATTTCTCTAGCTGTGGAGATGTTTTCTCTACCTCGTCTCACACATGACTGATTCAAACTGTGTTAGGCTCTGACACATTCAAAACTGCTCTACCCACTGAGCCTGCTCTGATTGGTTAAAACGGTCCGATTCAAAGCTCAAGTGCTGACTCACTGCGATGTGGGTGGCTCGCTCGCTGTGTGTGGTCTGCTGTGTAATTTAATTGCTGCTGTGTAATAGTCTAACTTCTAAAGTTACAAAGACTACACATGGCTAAATAGTCAACAAGCAGAGTTAATACTAGCCAGTTCGTGACATTAACAACAAATCCTTTCTAATACTCAGAGAAACCAGTGCAAATGGATACAGAGCTAAAGTGCTAGACCACATGTCGTTCATGAGAATTCTGAAACTGCAGACTTTGCCTGTTCTTGACCCTCTGCAATTCGAGTATCGCCAAAACAGAGATGTTGAAGACGCAGGTATCGCTCTGATTCATTCCTCTCTTTCTCATCTAGAAATCAGCGATGCCTATGTTAAAAAATTCTGTTTGCGCATTTCGCTTCTGCCTTCATTACTGTTCAAACCCACCTTCTAGCAAGCAAACTCAATGATATGAACGTAAACCCTTACCTTACTATCGGGATCACAGGCTTCCTTAGCAACCGTATATAAACTGTATAAAGTCTCAGTCATCTTCACCTTCATCTTCTCGTTCTTCTACATCCTTGTCATTTTTCCACTAAGATTATCAACACAAAAACGCCTCAGGGCACAGTTACCTCCCCGTTCATTTTCAGTCTTTACACCAATGACTGCAGGAGCTCTAATGATGATTCGCAAACGATCAAGGTTTTGGACGATGCCGCAATTGTAGACACTTCTGGCTCGGTGTCACGAATAAAGGGGGTTGGGGGGATGAGGGTTAGCAATTATTCCCCCGCGCTGTGTTGCCTCCCTTGTCTAGGCCAACTCGCGGCGACATTCAGGGAAATAATGCTGGGAATACTAAAGAATGATAGACAGTCAAAAGGCCAGACGAGAAGAAGACAAACTAAACTAGTAGAGAATTTGAAACAAGGGGAAGTCAGATGTGATACTATAATACTAGGCAATTTTATTAAATAGAAGTGGGTCAGGCGTATGAGGTAAGCTTAAGGATGAGTCACTGGTAATAGTCTATAAGCGTCCAGAGTATCTTGGAGCTATTCTGGGTTGGCTGTCTGGGGTATACTATGGCGATTGTGGACTGATGTCATCACTAGGCAGGGGGGTATCTGGATTCTGCGCGTGGCTAGCCAGATTGTCTCAGAATTGTGGTGTGCGCTTGGTGCACACTTAGCGGCAAGGGTGTAGGGGCGGAGGTTGTCTCTCGGTTCTGGATGGCGATGGTGCAATGGTCAGGCGGTTATCGTCAGGTGGCCAATGCAGGTCACTGGGTCGACTTCTTGAGTAACAGGGGTGTTAGTGCATGCGGCCTTCGTGGCTGACCGTTAGCAGTGGTTCGGATCCTACGCTTCTCAGTGACAGCCAGGATGTCTGGGCTGCACGCAGCGGGTCTTGGGTCTCGTAGCAGCCGGTATAAGAGCCCGTTCTTGACCAAGAACGGGTAGAACACAAGAATATTGCCGAGGCTCAGGGGTCACAACGTGGTGCGGCGTGTCCTCGGCAAGCAGTTGTTCTTACCGGGGCTGACGGGTGAAGACTGACAATTCGGTTTGACTAGTCAGAGGCTTCAAGGGCGATCCCCGAGGGGCGGGGCTTAGTTGGCTTGGCCGGCAGGCGAGGAAGTGGAGACGGGACGCAGGCAGCTCCAGAGGTAATTCGTCCGCTCGTGACAGAGGCCCCCCCAAGGAAAAAGGCGAGGTCCTCGGCCTCGACTAAGACGCGGCCGATTAGCTCTGGGGTCTGCTGCGGGGTGAGATGATGGTGGAGGTGGTCCAGGTGATGCGGGGCGATACAGGGTTCCGGGTGGTAGGTGGCGGATGCCCAATGCTGGGGTCCGCGGAGCTGCCGGGTTTCGGCGACGGTTAGTGGGTGGCGGCTGGTACGAATTCTGGGGCGTCGGCCCTCAGTGGGGACTCGGTGGAGTCGGATGCGGGATGGCGGCTGACGGTGATCTGGGCGGGGGCGGTGCTTTCCGCTGGGCTTGCGTGATAGTACGATGCCGACGCTGTAGGGGGAACGAGAGGGAGCGATGACTCCGGCTTGTAGCAGAGCCACAACTTCTTTCCTTACTACCTGCTGCTGGGATAGCGGGACGGGGTATGGTTTCTGGCGGACGGGTGTGGAGTCCGTCAGGGTTAGGTGAACTTCTTCGAGATCCGGCCGCAATCTTTGAGCGGAGTGTGGATGTCTTCACCACCTGGTGCGATAAGGCCCCAAAAAAGTCTGTTTACGGTAACTTAGGGAACAAAATAGGGTCGGTAGGTCGCCATCTTTTTTTGGGGGGAAGACTTTTTCCACCTTGGGTGCGATTTTTTGGCTTTTTTCATTTTTTTCCCTAGACGATCCCAAACTAAAATTTATGGTCGGGCCAAAAAATTAGGATCGGTCGGAATACCGTGAACATATATATTTTTTGCCTAACAACCACCTAGAATTCAATGTCGGTAAAACGATAGAGATTTGAGTTGACTTTCGAAGGGATGGGAGGGATGTGATACCTCCTCTTCAAATCAAAGTCCGGACAATAGAAATTATTGAAAAATACAAATATCTCGGCACTATGATAGTAAGCTTATCTTTACAGCCAATGTTGAAATGAACTTAAGAAAGGTAGGCAGAGAATGTTTATGTTATGCCGCCTCCGCTCAACAACATCTTTACCATGTGTTTGTAAACTTCAAGAAAGCGTTTGCTTATTGAAAAAAATCGCTTACATTTTCTTACATACTGACATAAAAAACATTTTTGGATTAAGTACATAAATATGTGTTTATATTTATGCATGTGTTTGTGTGTATGTCTATGCATATATATTTTTGTGAAAGTCTAATATCACTTTATCAATGAAAAGACTTTAAATAAAAAATCTGAATCTGAATCTGAAAGCGTTTGACCGAATCTCGCATGCAACTCTGTGGGCAACTATGAAAGTGTACAACATCAGCCCTAACATTATTGAAGTTTAGAACTAAAGTAGGTCAGTTAATTGTCTTTCACTTTCGAGGCCACACTGCGTAGCTGATGAAGATGAACATTGAGGTTTAACGTCTACACCCACCATTGGCGATATGGCAGACGGGGATAATCATTCCAGGGAACGAGGGGTAGGGACCTGAATCAACACTGAACCACCAGAGCAATCATACTTCTAAAATGGACAGTGGAAATGGCCACATTTTATATCGCCCACCACGGGATTCGAACCTAGTCCATCGGTGTGCCAGGCGAACGCTCTACCACTTGAGCTACTTCAGCGTAGCTGAGACTAACTGTTGGTCTCCCTCGGCGAGTCTCTTGCTACGCTGTTTGCTTCGTGGGATAAAAGCGGAGAAAATGCACTATCAACTGAGGATTGTTGGGTCTCTATGTTGGGAATCAGAGGAATGATTCTGAGTTTAGGACCACCAATCCCTAAGGGCTTTAGGGCTTTTTAGGGTCCATTCACAACTATTGTTGGACGCTGGTTAAAAGGGGTGGGAGTTGGGGGAGGGGGTGGAGGGTGGAGAGAGACATCGCGGACATACAAAGACACAGATTGGACAGGTCTATATCCACATCGACATCCATTCGCAAAAGTACACCACCACTCTCATCCCCTCCCGCCCCACACATGCACACAGCGCCAACACTCACTCTCACCCTCCCATCTCTCTCTTTCTACAATTGTACATACTAGATCTACATGTACATACTAGATCTACATGTACATACTAGATCTACATGTACATACTAGATCTACATATGCTTCATGAAGTTGCTTCTTTAATGTTTTTCCATTTCTGTTATCCTAAACTACTAGACTCGTCCGATTGCCTCTCTTTCAGTGCCCCCCCCCCCTCCTCCCCCCATTTACTTGTCACGTGCCAGAATATCTTCAAATAGAATGTCCAGCAAATAGTATCATCTCTCTCTTTCTCTCTCACTCACTCACTCTTTTATTTCTTTCCCCTCCATCTCTCTCTTTCTTCACTCACACACAATGACAAGAAAGAAAGAAGGGGGAAAACTATGTATGACGTAATGCAAAAGCTCCTAGGGCCCAACGGGCCAATCTTTACATGATCTTTTTCTTCTTCTTCAGATCGTTAAAAAACATGCCCAAGTCTCTTCATTATCTTTCTCAGTAACAACTGATCAGCAGGAAACTGTCGATCATTGGGGCCTACCGACACATTTACATGCACTTTCCATTCTGTATTCTGTGCAAAGCTCCACAGTTAACCCATTATCGAATCGGAGTGCGGCCTATCCCTTAAGACTTTTCGCACACGCTTCTCTGTCCGGGCGGGGCGTTCGAATTCCTTTATAGAAAAGTTTATAAGTAAAGGAACTATAGATGAGTTCTTTTTCTCGTTAAGATGTTCGGAATAAGAGAGTTGGTGTATTTGCGGACAAAGGGGCAAGAGGGAGGGAGACAATGTAAGGTGGGGCGAGAACAGGAAAGGAAAGAGAGGGAGGGAGAGAGCGAGGGAGAGAGAGAGCGAGAGATGGCAACAGAGAGAGATAGAGAGAAAGGGGGGGGGGGCAGAGAGACATAGACAGAAAGACAGAGAGAGAAAAGGTGAGAGAGAGAGACAGAGAGAGACAGAGAGAGAAATAGAAGTAAGAGAAAGAAAGAAAGAGAGAGAGTGTGTGTGAAAAAGAAAGAGATGATGAGAGAGAGCGATAACATAAGAGATAGTAGAATAAGCAGTGGTCTGGGTCTGCTTTTTTTTTAACATCAGACCCTTGCCCTAAAAAGGGATCAGTTACTGATTATCAAGCAACATTAAAACGATTACATGTTTACAGATAAACTTCAGTAATAACACGTGTATATACATGACATGCGTTGCAATTACATTACATGATTATTGCTTTAGGTCCAGCGGACTCTTCCGAGCCAAATCAGTACCAGATGCGTTGCAAGGAATAATAGGACATCATACACATTAAATAGCAACTATGAATTTTTTTTTTCTAAATAAATTCAACGAAACAATATAAATATTGCATAAAATCATCAGTAGCAAAGAACATAAGTAATCTTGTAGGGAAAAACTTCTTCATCTTATCTTCTTACTTGTACAATGAAGGCAACGAGAGAGCAAGAGCGAGAGGGGAGAATAAGACAGAGAGAAGGGGGTGAGGGAGGCGGATGAGAGGAAAGATAAGGATAATCCATATTTAAAAGAAAAAGCGCTGCCTATTAATATTGAAATAATTAAACGATTATAGTCTATGCCTTTTCTCTGTCAGACTCAAAAATGGTTTCACTGATGCAGAGATTGCACACATTCCTCAAGGTAAAAGCGAAAACAATGGTTGCTATAGACAAGACATTGAAAACAAAATATACAGGAAGTGTTTGTCGATCTTTTATTTTATTTTAAATTTAAAAAGCACGCTTATATTATTTTTGCGATTTATCTTTTTTCTAGGGATGTGGTGATTTGCGTAAGCAACGCTTAGACTACAAGAACAAGAATCCTGGGTCTAAGCCTGGGACAAAACCATCGTTTCAACGCGTTATATACTGGGATAACTACTGTTGTTGTCTAGGAAAAGTTGTGTAAGGCCCGATCCATGCATTCGGAAATCGACAGGAAGAGTGCGTCTTAAATGGAAGCAGTACGTTATCTAAATATGACTATATAGCAAACGTATCTGTCATTTATCAGTACAACATATGTTAATCTGATGAATAAAAATTGATGCAACAACAACAACAACGTCATGCTGGCTTTCAGTGACAAAACACTTTGAGGAGGTTCTTAGTTTGAATACTGACACGTGCACTCCATAATTATGGAACAATTGACATCTTCATTTAATCTAAACACCAAACCTCAAACTCACAAACCCTTCCCGGTGCAATGTTATACACACATTAGCAAAAATTTCATGTTCTAAATCTAATTGCAATTTTGTAAAGATGAGTACTCGAAGAGTATATATGGCCATCAGCATTTGGCATTACAAAGCGAATTCATCTATCTTCATGTCCTAAATGTTTGCTCGAACTCTTCAATCCCCAAGACACAATTATTTAATACTCATTAGCAAGATTTCATTTTCTTAATCTTTTTAAAATTTTGTAATGCGCGGTAATGGAAGAGCCTGAGTGCAGCTTTTAGCAAGTCTTCAGTCTTCCTGCCCTAAATGTGTCCTGAAGGCAGTGAAGAAAGTTAAGTGCATGTTAAAAGTATTAACAAATCCACCTTCTCCTCCTCCTCCCCTTCTTCCGACCTCTAGCTCAGGGGACACACATAGCAAAGCTGCGCACTTACATTCACCCATGCGGATCGATATACACGAACGACGCAGGAACGTACGTTTACGCAAGCGAGTACACGTACATTCACAAATACCCATACAATCATACCTTTATTGGGATGTGATGATCTAACTTAAACACACACGTAAACATGTACACAGACATCACTAAAAACAGAAACAAATACACACACGTGCGCGTCAATCATCAATGTCGAACAAGTCGAATATATATGAAAGAAGTTAGGTTGGTTGTTTTATTAACTCTTCTTCATCAAAATCATAAGCAGACACACGCGCGCGCGCGCACACACACGCGCACTCACACACTTATACACAGAGGTTATTGATTTTGTTTATTATTATTTTTGTCCAATGGGGCGACACTGACTGTGAATTTTGAAATGGATAACTGTGACGCGAAAATGTGTGAAAGTAATGCCCTTTACAAAAAAAATCGATGGAGTAATCTAACTTCCAGATTTTTTCAGTCTTGGAAGAAGTAAACTAAACCGACATCTTCCATCTCCCTGGGACAAATATTTACATACCTCTTTACACGGGATGAGGGTTAGCCATGTCTAGTCTTTTCAGATTTTCATGGCACCAACTGACAAGGTTTAGCCTAAGACCGAAACGAAGAGAACAACGACGAGTCAGTGATGGCTCAATGTAAGGGTAGCTCTAAATTTCACGACATCCACTAAAAGGTTCAGCTCATGGGCGAAACAAAGAGAACCAACGGACTCTGTTCTAGTGATGGTAGCCTAATTCTTACTAAACCGCGGGCCGTTCAGATTTTTATGGCATGAACGTTTAATCAAAATATACATTGTTTTTATATATAAACGAAATTAAAGCAGAATAGTATAGAACGAACAAACGACCAGATTCTCAAAGCACTCTCCCTGTATAATTACATAAAATGTTTGAGCCATGGGAGTGTTCAGGTTCGGCTTTGGCGTTGTTGGAGTCATCAAAAGCCTGTATTGCGGGGCTACCAGTCTAGTCCTCCACAACAACGCCATAGGGAACTGGTTCAGAACAACAATCGGCGTGCGTCAAGGATGCCTGCCATCTCCAACACTCTTGAAAATCTTCCTGGATCACATCATGTCAGATGCCCTTGCAAATCATGAGGGCACAGTCGGCATGTGGGTGGAGCAATTTCCGCGCCTCCGTTTTGCGGATGAGATTGATGGTTTGGCTGGAGGGAGTGGGGGGGGGGGGGGGCAAGAATTTGAGCGGCTGGCGCAGAGGCTTGACGCCATCTCCAGAGCCTTTGGAATGGAAATGGGTGCAGAGAAGAACAAAGTGATGACCGACAACACCAATGGCATCAACAGGGACATCAAAGTCCAAGGCCAATCCCTCAAAATGGCGCATAGCTTCAAATATTTCGGAGCTATTGTATCAGACAATGGGTCCCGACAGGATGTCCTTTCCAGGTCCGCACAAACAAATGCTGCGATGACAAGGCCGATGCCCATTTGGAGAGACAGGACCATCGGTCTACACTCCAAGTAAAGCTGTTGTGCTTCCTTGTCATCTCCATCTTCGTATACGCTTGCAAAACATGGACCCTCTCAGGAAACATACAACGAGGAATACAAGCATGGACAGGGCTCGAAATTAGCGGGGGCCCGAGGCCAAAAACCCGCAAAGTTGATTTTGGGCTCGGACAGTTAAAAAACGAAGGGCCCGCTTGGCCCGCAAAATAATTCGTCTGCTACAGCTAGCTCTACTCGGCAGTTTCGTATTTTGGTCAAGGGAAGCAACCCACACCGGTGCCCTAAATTTGGACAGAAAAAAACAAACAGAAAAGAAGCGAAAACCCTTTAAGTTTGCACTCAAAAGTTTAACATACACTTCAATATCTTTTTAATATAATAAACAAAAGGCTATGGCACAACATAAGCGCAAAATGTCCATCTTTGCAAGTACGAAAGTATGCTTACATATCGTCGCCATACAGTTGCTAAAACAATCGGCGGTGGCGTATTTTCCAATTTTTGGGAAGCGAAAGACGCCAGAAGAAAACGTCAACGAAAGGAAAGAACAAGAAAAAGAGAAAAAAGAAGTATGAAGAGGAAAAAAGATCAAGGAACTACAATGAAGGGTGGAAAAAAATATTTCCATGGCATGGCCTTGAAGTGAACGAGGAAGAGTACTGTTAAGTTTAGTTCCCTTTCATGGTTTTGTTTTGAACCTTTGTGCATTGGGGTCAGATTTTTTGTTAGGTTACTCATATTAAAAATTTAATGAAGTGTATTGTGCAATACTCAGTCACAAAACTGAAAAGTATTATACAAGAGACTCACTTGATTTTTTTCTATTTTGTTTAATGGCCGTTTCAGGCTCACTAGTCACTGGAATATGTGTGTCACTGAATGTGTGTGTGTGTTTTTTTTTTCCCTTTTTTGTTGGTAATGTTTGAAAGTGAAAGAAAAGGCAAATAAAAATGACATCACTCAGCAAAATTGGAAATTCAATTGTTTTTATTTTAGATTATCAGACAAATTGTACTTTCTACTTATTATATTGTCAATAATTCTTTTGTTTTTTTGTTTGCATTATTTTTCAAGTTGGGCCCCGAAAGTTGCTTGTGGGCCCTCAAATTTTTCAATCAAGGGGCCCAGTGGCCCCCAAAGAAAAAAAAGTTAATTTCTAGCCCTGATGGAGATGAGGTGCTACAGGTTTCTAGGCATTTCTTATACCCAGCACATCACCAACAACGAAGTCCGACAGACCATCACACAAGCCACTAGACAACACGATAACCTGCTCACGGTGGTGAAGAAACAAAAACTACGATGGTATTGCCACACGCGCGCGTCACCAGAGCATGAGGTCTTGCAAAGACCATCCTCCAAGGCACAGTGCAAGGAGGTAGAAGAAGAGGGAGACACAGAGCGAGGTGGGGGAACGACATTCGAGAATAGACTGACTTGACACTGAGAGAAGCCATGAGGGTTGATGAGGACAAAAAAAAAGATAGAGTACGTTGGTTAAAGGATCATCTGTGGTGCCCCAACGACTTTCGAGTTACGGGATAGGATAGGATAGGACAGGTTTGAGTGACGAATGTGAGCTGGTTGCATATGGAGGATTAACGAAGCTTAACGTCCTACTGCGTTAGAGTTAAAGACGAACTCGAAGCAACTAGAGTACCAGAAACTCAAAACCAAGGGTTTGGTATATATGTGACGTGTGAGCGTGTATATATACTGGTACAGATCGTGGCTCTTTGAGCCTCATTGGCTAATCGGCTAAATCGGAGCGAATATATATATTCGCTCCGATTAACCAAGAGAGAGAGAGAGAGAGAGAGAGAGAGAGAGAGAGAGAGAGAGAGAGAGAGAGAGAGAGAGAGAGAGAGAGAGAGAGAGAAACTGGGTGTCCCAAAAAATGTATACACATTTTAAATAATTGTAAACTTGGTGTTTATTGTAATTTTATTATTTTGAAACGGTACAAATATTTACAAGTAGCCTATCATTTTATTGTGTGTTTTTTTTCACTGCCTGTTCTCAAACTAACGTCCATTTTGATCCAGACACTGCTGACAACGCGAAGCAATGAAATCGCACACATCATGAATAATTCCCTTGTTATTTGGGCGCATTCATGTTCAATGGCTTCTCTCAATTCAGCGACTGTTGCAGGTTTCATGGCGTTGACTTTGTCTTTTAGGTATCCCCATAAGAAAAAATCTAGTGGTTTAAGGTCTGGTGAACGGGAAGGATATTCAAGTTTACAATTATTTAAAATGTGCATACATTCTTTTTTGGGACACCCTGTATATAACATCCAGATTAATAATAATAATAATAATAATAATAATAATAATAATAATAATAATAATAATAATAATAATAATAATAATAATAATAATAATAAAAATAATGTATAGTCCGACAGACCATCACACAAGCCATTGGACAACATGATGACATGCTCACAGTGGTGAAGAAACGGAAACTCCGATGGTATGGTCACGTCACCAGAGCTTCAGGCCTTGTAAAAACCATCCTGCAAGGTACGGTGCAAGGAGGCAGAAAAAGAGAGAGACTGAAAATGAAGTGGGGGGGATAACATTCGAGAATGGACTGGTTTGACACAGAACGAAGCCATAAGGGTTGCTGAGAACAGAGAAAGATGGAGTACGCTGGTTAAACGATCATCTGTGGTGCTTCAACGACCTTGGAGTTACGGGAATTTACAATTAGTTACTTACTCTGTACTTAAATTGTAATTGAGTTACGGGAAAGAATTTCTGTCTTGTTTGTTATTTAGTTAGTTACTCATTGTTTATAGGATCAGCGAACTCCAAAAAGCCGACTCAGTACCCCAACTTGTTTGAAAGAGGACTCACCTCTGATCCGTATAAAAGATCTGCTGAAATAACCCTAATGGTAAAACTGAAGGCACTCCACACGCCGGTAATTTTACAATAAAGGCATCCCGCTGTACACAAAAACAAAATATAATATAAACACTACAAAATATGAATAAAACACATACATATAAAAAGCCTACATTGCTAAATAATAATAATAATACCAAAACCCTAGTGATCATTTGGCACAAAGCGTCCAATACCCCCAAGTTGACCCAACAGATCCTATTTGGGGAGAGTGTTCAAGAAAGCAGTTAGGTAATGGTCTAGCGAAGAAGATAGTAGATTGATAGAACAGATTAGGAACAAGAAAGAACACATGAGAATGACAGAAGCAGTGGTAATTTAAAGCACTAAATTTCCACAAAAGGGGGATACTATTTATATAGAAAACCTTGGCACCCCAAAGGGAGGTTGTTTGTTATTGCGGGAACTCCCGTCCAGCACTTCGTGCCAATGGAGGTGGTTCAGTGGCACGTATAGTGTGTTAGGTCGCTCTTACGCTTTCAATAAATGCATGTCGTGATCCGCGACAAGCGCTTGATCCGGACTTTAGCAGAAGCTCTGAAATGCCGTGCACCGCTAATATTTTCTGTACCCAGTTTAGTTCAGATCATCTTTAGACAACAAGTAAGAACAGGATGTTATAATATGATCGCCAACATTATATTTTCGTAACATTAAAGAAGGATTATAAGCTTACATAGCAATGGTCATCGTAAGATTAAAGCGTTACAGAGAGCAATTGCTCTTTAGAAAGGTTGTGATACAGTTAAAACGACTGCACACAACCCAGCCTTCGGGGAAAACTAATTCAATGGGCTACAACGGTGACAAGTTGTTTTTTTAAAAAGAAATCTGCAAGTAAAATATTAAGTTTAGTTAACACTAGGATATGTTTTCACAGAAGAAGAAAAAACTGCTGGCAAAAAAAATTCAAAGAAAGATTTCATTTCTCCTTTGGCCTGCGGCAAATTGTCAATTCAGTTGCAGCAATAAACTAATGAATTTGGTATTCAATTAGGCCAACCGCAGGATTATTATTGTATCTCCGCAATCGGAGAGAAACTCTACAGCCTGGGGAAACAGGTAGCTTTCTTAAATTCTTGCTGTTTCCGCCGCTCACCCGTCGAGCTCTTCATCTCCTTTCTCCCTTCCCCACTTTCTCCTTTTTGGTAATTCCTGATAAGGTTCCCTTCACCCCCACTTCCCTCATATCAGTGCAAGCGCATTCACTGGTGTCTTTACCCTTTCCTATAGCTGTGTGTGTTTGTTCTGTTATTGGGATATATTATGCCGCCTAGGGCAGAGCCAATATCAACCACACTACACTACATTACATTACATTATTATTGCTTTAGGTCCAGCGGACTCTTCCGAGCCAAATCAGGACCGGACGCGAACTTGTTTTTTCCAACCTAGTTCCAGTCACTTTCCCGAAAAAGGCAATTACCGAAGTCGAACGAAGCTCTCCGAGTCGAGAGGAGCTATCCGATGTTTTACGAACGAATGCTGGCAGGACTACGTGAAACCACAGGCTGGGAATTCTCGTCTTTCGTAGGCCTCAATTACATACTATACTACGTACGTATTTAGGAGTTTACAAAGAAAAAAGAAAAGACTTCAGAGCCTGTGGTGAAACATCCGTGCATAAAAATAGCCGCTGCTAGATCTAATAAGACTGACTTATAATATATAATGTAGATTAAGCCTATGTATACTGTATAACAGTGTCTACTGTCTACGTGGTTCTAGGCAGGAAATGGGCAATGCTATTATTAGCCTTTTCTGCTGAGAACTAACAAAATGCAAATCAAGGAACGCAACTATTAAATATGGTCGATAATAATTGTGCTCATATTATGCTCATATTAACAAAGTATACCGTTGCGATATGCTAAATCTGTGTAAATCGAACAGAATTAGAAGCAACAGCGATCATTTTTAATGTCAGCTAGTCGTAGTCATGCAAGCATCATTTCGTAACACATCGGAGAGCTTCGTTCGACTTCGGTGATTGCCTTTTTGGGCGAATGACTGGAACTAGGTTGGAAAAAACAAGTTTGCGGACCCGGACAACCCCCGATCCGCATACAAGATCTGCTGAAACAACCCTAGTGGTAAAACCGAAAGCTCTCCACCAGCCAGTCACTGTACAATAAAGACATCCCACGCAGGGGACGGCTGAGGCTTCACCCCAACTTATCGAACCCCCGTTTACAAAAACAAAATAGAATACAAACATCATTATAAATTATCAACAAAACACATACATATAAAATGTCTACATTGCTAAATAATAACATCATAGGAAGTCCTAGTGACCACCTGCCAGAAAGCGTCCAATATTCCCAAGCTGATCCAACAGACCTCATACACAAATAAGGAGTCTTGTCCCGGAAGAGTTTTCAAGAAAAAAGGTAGGAGACTGGGCTAGCGAAGAAGACGATAGTATAGCAGATTGATAGAACAGAGCAGGAATGAGAAAGAGCAAATGAGAAAGACAGCGACAGTGGGAATTTAAAGCACTAAATTTCCAGAAAGTGGGGAAACTATTTATACTGAAACCCCCGGCAACCCAACGGGGGTATCAACCACACTGTAAAACTAAAACAGCACGAAATATTCAATGCAGCACGACCCAGGACAAGGGAGAATAGGAAACATAGAAGGCGGAGGTCTCAAAGTAGGTATTGAGTTAATAATGTGGAAATGAACAAATACTGCACACCTGCTGTGGTGGGTATACCCTGCATATCAACATAGGAAGTGAAGACCCCATGCCCCCAGTTAAAGAGTCATTTGTAAGGAAAGTATAGTGCTGAGTGGCAGCCTAGATATGATTTTAGATTTAATTCTGTTGGTGATCTTTGGGAGCGAAATTGAGGTTGTCTCTAAGCGAAAGACCGACAATTAAAGAACAGGACGTAGTGCTTTGCATGCAGTGTTTTTTTTTTTTTTCTAAAATCTGGCTCTCGCTCTAGAACATGAGCGACAGGATCTTCAAAGTCCGTGTAATGGTATGCACGCGTGCTGACTAGACCTCGCAACCCTAAGAGGAGTGGCGTGTGCTGTTTTGAGCATCAGTGTCATGCATTCGGTACGCTGGGCTGCCATCCATATAAAGTGATAACTATTATCAGTATAGCTTAACCGCCGGAGTTCAACGTCATTTTTCCACCACTCGGCTCATCTATCTTCGTCAAATGTTGCTAAATCTGCCTATACTTTCCTCGTATAATCTCAGCTCGTTCTCAGCCTTGTCTGTCACAGCATTGTCGTGGAAACACTGCCGTGTGAAAAACTGCGTCACTTCACTTAGTACGACGTCTGCTTATCGGAGACCGCATGCAAGCAACGGATAAATCGAAGTTATCGGTTAACTCGATGGTATAGTTATTTGTATCAATTTAAAATTCATCTCAGATTAACTTTAGAAAGTAGTACTCATAAGACCTAGATCATAGAGTTTAACAATTATTTCAGTTAGAAGGAAACATAGAACTTATGATGACTATAGAAAATGATTGTGATTCAGTTGACTCAATTTAGGTCTATGTGACGTGTTTTTTTTTTTATTGTTGCTGGGCTCTGCACAATGGACTGCTATAACCCTCTCGTCTTAGTCTATGGGGATAGTTAGTTATCCCCCTATGACTTCACTTAATACATTTATTTGTTTAGCTCGGTCTGTGTTTAGGCTGGGGTACAGAGATAGATAGAAAAATGGTAAAAGATCACTGTCACACTAGCTTTCACATGGCTATAAATCATATGTAGTCCACCCACTTGATAACAGTAAAAATCACACATTTAATTCTTCTATTCTATACACTATATTCGAAGTACGAAACTAACTTAAAAGTTCAATTGTCAATGCGAATGGTTCGCTCGCTGATAATCTAGGCAGCTACTTTTTCATCCTAGAGCACTGGATACTTTCTGCCTTAATGGTCAGAGTTCTTGAAGAGTGGACTACTGTGGTCCTGTTTATACAGAGTTTTAGTGCACTGTTTCTTGTGGCACTTAACTGCGTGGTTGAAGCGCAGCGTTGAGGTCGCTTCTGGGACAATCTGTTTTGTCGTGGAGTCTTTGACTTTGTGGTTCGTCGGTGGGGCTATCTTCGCACGATGCTGGAGATGCCTTGGCAGCCAACTTTAAATGTCGACTTGGTTTTGTCTTTTGCTGAGTTGGGCTCACGATATAACGCCTGCTCGTCTGTAACATATGAGACGAAATTCTGCACAACCCTGTATAATAGGTCTGTGCAGAGCGTCTCACTGAAGGCCAAAGTAGCCCTCAGTGATAGCTCCACATCTCTATACATAAGCGACGAACATTCTGCTAAGTCTGTGGTCCACTGGAATCTCCACTCTAATTTCCTAAACATATATAAATATAAATCGTTGCTAACTATACACATAAAGAAATAATAATATTATAAACATTCTCGGGTACAGCCACTGGTCTGCAGGCATACATATAAGTTAAACAACAGTGGATCCGTACATAATACAACACGGCGTCGGCCGGTCGTGATTGCCTCGTGGTCAGGCAAAGTCAGACTAACAATTCAATTCTATGCATAGCAAATTCCACAAACATAATTTCAACAATAATATAAATACATCACGATGAAACAGAAGTATGTTCATTTACCTGTTTGACAATGTCAGGCCATGGCTACTTGATTGAATTCGAATATTCAACAAGTACTGCTGTCTAATCTTCTCAGGAGAGAGATTTCTGCTTGAGTGTACTGTGCTCAGCGTTTCAGTGAAGACTGACGTTCTATCTCTTTGCTTGAATCACCCAGAACCGGTTCTATCTAACCTAGCTGTGTTCTCATTGGATGAAACAACTCTGAGTGGATGTAAAATTCGAAGCTCGATCGTAGGCTGCGATGATGTCACTAACTGTGCTTGCGTCAAGCTACAACTGTGTTACGCATGATCACTTCTGTCGTCTGCTTTAGACTAACAGTAACCTTCTAAGCCTACACTGACCAAGCAAGGCAAAATCTTAAATGTGCGGGGTAAAACTATGCTCTTGTTACAGTCTAAATGATATTTCTACAGGAAACATGTCACTTTTTCACCCCTTACATTCACTGGAGAATGAACAAAAAAGTAAAAATATGAATAATAATAAAAATGTGATCTTGAAACACAGTTGGCTTAGCGGTGTATTCAAAATACAAAAACAATCCAGGTATTGAATGTAAAGCGATAACCAAGCAGCCTGTAAAGGCAGTGATTCGATGCCCGTTGACGGCCTGGATTAGAACAAAATGGCTCCGAGACACTGCGCCCCAACTCATTCGGATTCGAGGTGAAGTCTGTGCACTCACCCATTCTATCGCACGGACATTAAAAATACTGACACTCATGTCCTAGACGGGCGAGTGCTGGCTACCGAAATATGCCCAGCAATCACACTACGTCCCTTCTCCCCGATCCCAGGTTGCCCAGGATCGTGCTCACTTGTACCGGCTAGCTAACGTCTTGAGGAGCTCTTGAGCTGGAAAACGCTATAACAGAATGATTCAAAAAATAAATAAATAAATAAATAAATAAATAAATAAATACACTCGTGAAAGCACTTTTAAGTCTAGCCCATGCAGAGTTACTTTCAACAGCTTATGTGTATAAACGGAAATGGCAGCGATTGTGTTGACTGCTTGCTTGGCGGACGGATATGAGAGGGGTAAATATTGTTCATCGCCATCAGACGGAAGCGATAGGAAAGGGAAGAGTCATTTGTCAATCTGACGCTGAAAGAACAGACCTGTACCTAGCTAGTTCTGTTTTTTTTGGGGGTCCTGAAGCGATGATCTGAAGGACGTCATTAGCGTCCAGCGAGAAGGCCAGGCTCTGTCAATGTCCTGTTCGTGGCAAATGTTTCGTGATCATTGGACGCGATGTAAGTGCACCACCCTCGGGGTGCTTACTGTGTGTCTCATGTGCTCGACTTCATATAGAGTCATTCACTACTGCCGTGGGGTGACAACGTAAAAATAGACCTTTTTTTTTAAATAAATATTTATCTCAGTGATATTGCTATCTGTGATATGATGAGGTGAGCGTGGTTGTTTCATCTAATGTGATCTAATGTAAATGTTTGATTTCTACCTTTACATTCTGCTACTTTTCGTTTTGTGTATAATGCGAAATGCATTTTTTTTCGTGTACATGTAAAGTTATTTTGTAAATACTAATGTGCTGCCGCGATTGTAATTGGAGCAATTGTAATGTAACTGGAGCAATTACAATCGCGGCAGCACATTAGTATTTACAAAGTAACTTTACATGTACACGAAAAAAAGTGTGAGACACGTACATTCATACTGCGTTGCGTTGCAATGGGTTGAGTTGAGTTGAATTGGATTGGATTA
This sequence comes from Oncomelania hupensis, assembly GCA_036898135.1. Taxonomy (NCBI): domain Eukaryota; kingdom Metazoa; phylum Mollusca; class Gastropoda; order Littorinimorpha; family Pomatiopsidae; genus Oncomelania; species Oncomelania hupensis. Next base: position 35,721,278 of record CM072513.1, read on the forward strand.
GATTGTTGAACAAGTCTTATAATAAGGTCCTAAAAATTGTGCAAGATAGTCTACATATTTAAAACAAGATCTAGCATGCTGCCCCAATTGCCGACTTTCTGCTTTGAGGTTAGAGTAGGCGCATTAATATTAATAATAATATACTACTACTACTACTACTACTACTACTACTACTACTACTACTACTACTACTACTACTAATAATGCTTCTATCAATATGATTTTTTTTACATTCGAGAGCATTGTTTTCTTAAAATAATATTATAAATAGTTGGGGACTATTCTGTTGTTATCCTGACTACTACTACTACTACTACTACTACTACTACTACTACTACTACTACTACTACTACTACTACTACTACTATTAGGCTTACTACTACTACTACCGCGCTTTCTCTGATATGAAAGGGATCTCATGTTAACCCCATGCAGGGCCGGATCCAGGGGAGGGTTACCTGGGTTCTGGAACCCCCCCTCCAAAGTAAAAAAAAAAAAAAAAAAAGATTTTATTTAATGCAAAGAGTTTCAATAAAAAAAATGTTTTAAAAATATTGCAGTTTTTAGTCACTTTTGGTCCAAGGTACAAAGAGTTAGTTATAGACAATTCAACGGAAATCCATTCTAAGGGATCCGTTGAAACGTCCTAAGCGTTTTCCCGTTGAAACGACCAAGTAACCCAACCCCTAAGCCTAAATTAGTAAATGCAGCCATATTTTCCTTTTCTGGCCGCAAGCCTCTTCCAGCACCTTCACTTTGATACTGCCCTAATCCCCCAAAAACGACTTTTTAGAAATATTAATTAAGATGCTAATTTGATAATTATGAACACAGCGTTCGTTGCCTGGTTTGGTGAAGTTAGGAAAATGGCAAATGCTTTGACAACTGATGTTATTGTTCCTCGTCAAGCATCCCGACAGACTCTCCGTGACAACCAACCTGCGGCCATTCCAGAAGAATATTTCAAGATTAGCACTGCCATTCCTTTCTTGGAACACCTGTCAACCGAATTGGACTCAAGGTTCAAAAATGCTGACCTAGCAGTTGATGGTCTCTGTCTGGTGCCAAGCACTTTAATAGACAACCAGGATGGTTTCATGCGGGTTCCAGAAGGGGTGAAGACACTGGCAATGTTGTGGGAGTCTGGCCTACCAGACAACGCTACCCTTGATGCAGAATACCCCACGGTGGGTTTGCAAATGGCGAAGTGCTGCTGAGAATGCGACAGCTATCCTCCCATCCACGGCATCAGAAGCACTGAAACATTGTGACAGGGATTTTTATCCCAACCTGTTCATCATGCTAAAGTACCTTTGCACCCTGCCTGTCACTTCTGCCAATTGTGAGCGTTCAAACAGTCAGTTGCGCAACCTGAAAAACTACCTGCGCTCCACAATGGGGCAACAGAGGCTCAATGGACTTGCTTTACTGAAAGTGCACAGGGATGTTGATATTGACTTCAAAGAGGCAGTGAACTGTTTTGCAGGAAGATACAATTCACAAATGGTACTAATGCCGAGGAACCTAGTGCAGCAAGATTGAAAATGAAAGCAGGGCTGTGATGTTCATAAACTACAAGGTAAAGCTTTATACCGTTACCGATCGACAAAAAGTAGTGAATAATAATAGTATACAAAACATCTCTGCTGATAAATAAAAGTTTGTGCGTGTTGTTGTTTTTTTAAGGGAGGGGCAGAGGATTTTTTTGTACCCTAGAGTTTGTCAGTTCAATTGTTAAAAAGCTCAAAGTCCCAGACCATCACAAATGGCTTTTTCAAGGTTCAGATTGCACCAGATGGCACCATTTTGCATCCTTGAAAAAAAAAATTCCCGGGGGGGCATGCCCCCGGACCCCCCTAGAAGGCTCGGCGCTTCGCGCCTTCGCTGAATCTGTAACCCCCCCCTTCAACTTTTCCCAGGTCCGGCCCTGCCATTGAGTGAAAAGTAGGCGACCTCCTAGACTTCAAACAACTGAAGGCGAACAAGAGTAGGCCATCATTGTATCTCCTGCGAAACTCTTCACCTCACCCCTCCACACCACAACACACCACACCACAACCACACACACGCACGCGCGCACCTACACTAACGCACGTACCTACACACGCACCTACATACGCAGATAAACGCAAGAAGAGTGGTGTGGAGGGGAGGGGGGTGAGATTAGCTAGAAGAAAGAAACGAAAGACTGACATTCAGGAAGAACAAGATCATCATAGTGATATCAAGACAGGACCTGAGGTGACTAGTTGCTGAGGAAAACTATCTGCTATCTAAGACACTATTGTCTAAGAACTCAAGCAAACTAGTTCCCCAAGAAGACCGTCATTGCCTCATCAACTCTTAACTTATGACCTATATGTGACTAATAACCTAGATTAACCAAGACTCAGATGCATTTCGACACATCAAGGATATTTGAAAACTTAATTTCAACCGTTTTGTCAGTTTGGTATCTTTGGCCCAATATTGATGTTCCGATATTTTGAATGTACGACAAATATTTTGGACCGTTTGACAGTATTTCATATTATGCAATAATATAATATCTATTATGAAATGACGTAAGAGCAAAATAACTCAGAAAATCGCATTCTTCTTGTAATTAGTATTACCCTCAGATTACAGAGTAGGCATATATACGTTTTCTCTATTTGTCCGCTTTCAATTAAAATGGCCATGATATCGACAAAGGCATGCTTTCAATCCATTAACTTTACGCGAGGTCAGTGGAGAACGATAGCGCTCCATGACGTCAAAACAAAAACGTAACCCCTGCACGCGCTGAGGGCAAAGAAGTCGGAAGGTGAAAATAAACTGAGATTCTGAGGGCAAAACAGGCTGATTTTTTTTAAACGGGTGAGGATTATCGTTTGTTTTTTCAACAGGGCGGATATATACTGGCATCGTAGCTTGCTTCGTCTGAGGTACTTCCTGCAGCAGCTCAGTGTGCAGTGTGCACAGAATGCCTGGTTGGTTCGGTCTTTCAAATTCTGTGTTCTGTCCTGTGCTGTTAGCATCTCTGCTTTCTTCCCCCTTTCCACACACACACACACAAACACACACACACCCACACCCACACGCACACATACACACACAAAACGCACACACACACTCTCACTCCACTCCTGCCTTCCTTCCTCTCTCTCTCTCTCTCTTTTTCTCCCCTCCCCCCCCTCTCCGCTCATCCACACTGTGTATGCTGTCCTGTTTGCAACTCTGCTTCACAAACCCCTCTCTTCTACTTCCTCCACCCGACTTTCTTACGCTCCCTCCCCCCACCACCAACATCCTTCTTCCTCCATCCACAAGTTGACATTTGTGTCATAGTTTTGTCTTCTTCTTCTCCCTCCTCTTCCGCCTGATTCATCTTTGTTTTCTTATTCATCGGTATAAACTACAATGTTGTCTGCTTTTTCCTCTCACCTAGAGATCTCTCTGTCTCTGTGTCTGTCTCTCTATCGGTTTCTCTCTCTGTCTGTCTCTTTCTCTCTCATCTCTCTCTGTCCCAAACAAAACGAAATCATCTCCACCGAACTTTCACATGCTTTGGCAAAGGCCTTTCATGTCAAGAATGTATCAAGGTAAAAGGAAAGTGGCTGGTGCATCCCATAAGTACTCCACCTTAAAAATACTCCCAATGAGAAGTACTCCCCGGGGAGTAAATCCAGACTGACTCTCCCCCTTTCCCAGAAGTAATACCCCTGTGAAAAGGCGCAGTTTGGAGAAAAAAAGTTACAAACAAGCAAGACACGTCAGTTTTGCAAAGAAATGCAGAGGGCAGTACTTTTTGGGACTTCCCAGAATGACTTCCACGTGGTCCAGAAATACTCCCGGGGAGTACTTCTAGGATGACCTAGGTTTACAACCTGAAGTAGTTCAGGCTCATCCCAGAAGTACTCCCCTCCCTCCTCCATCCCCCAAGCCTAGAGGGAGGAAGTACGTTTGGTTCAGCCTGGCTGTCAGGAGCTACTCCACGGGAGTACTCATGGGACATTGGGGGAGTACCTTTGTTGTTTGTTATATCCATATGTGGAAGTGTGACAAATGTTAGAAAAGTGTGAACATAAAATGAAAAGAAATGCCACCTTAAGCGAGAAGGAAGTGGGGAAGGTAAAGTATATCTGGGATATCCCAAAATCACCCCCTTGTGAAAACACGGACCTTACATAAAACATTGCAAAGGGGGAGTATTTATGGGATATACCAGAAGTACTCCATCCTCCCTCGCTTAAGGGAGTGGGAGTATTTCTGTGATATCCAAGAAGTACTTCCCATTATGAAAACACGGAGCATACATAAACATTTAATGGGGGGTAGGGGTGGGGAGTACTTTCTAGAAATGAGGGAGAAAGGAGAAGTTCTAGGATATTCCACAAATACTTCCCGGGGAGCACTTTTAAGAGGGGGAGAGGGGTACTTCTGAAACGCTACACTGGTCTGACGAAGACGGATAGTTTTCATTAGAAACTGTTCCACAGCGAATTGTGTTTTAAATGAGCACACCACAGTACAGCATTCCATTTTACCAAGCCATCAACGTGCTACTGGATTACAATTACAATGTCACATAAACGTGATGCAATTACATTAAAAATGCAAAGCAGTTTGTTAAGTAAAATCAACATCTTCCCAGCTTCCATATAAGAATGTCCATTACCTCCTTTTCTCAGTCTTCTCTAGACTATGTTCAAACAGATATATGTTCAAACATCTCTATGTTCCCACAATATATATATTCCCACAATAGCTTGTGAACCTTTTTACCTGTCAAAATCTTGGCCAACTGAAGGAGTTTTCTCCGAAAAGGCCAGGTTTTATCTCTCCTATCTTCGAGCCGTCTGATCACATCACAAACTTTTCGAAGTACCAGCTTAATTCCTCCTTGTATTCACACTTTTCTGCTATCCTATGCACCAACGGGAATCCCCTCTATGAAACATACTTCCGTTTTTTTTCTCCGCGTGTTTTAGTGAGTTATTTCCAAATATTCAAGAATAATAACATGTGTCACTGGCCACCTGTATCGTACCCTCACATATTTTTATTTTTTTTCTGCAGTTTATTATCCCTTTCTATCGCCAGTGGCGCGCCTAAACCCTACCTACCTAACATTATTTGTTAATTTTTGAAAAACATTGGGAAAAACATAACGCCCAGATGCTGGCTCGAACCCACACCTGTCAGGCACCATTGGTTTCTGGCTTGTGGCCAAGGCAAGTTAGTCCCGCCTTAGCCCACTTGGCCACAACGCTCGCCTAACATATAGTCAGTTACTTCGTGTTTTGTGAAGGTTGCGAAGGCGAAGCTATGGAAAACTACAAGAGTCTTCAGGTCCTGTTTCACTTTATGTCGATGATCGACGCACCTCCGAAGTCGCCACAAATACAGGCCTCTACGATTGTTTTTTGCATCCTTTCACTGAGCATGTACTTCCTCCACCGTTTTTATACTTATCCCACTCGTTTTCTGGCTCTAACAATCGTCGTTTTCGGCAATTTGCCATATTTAAAAGTCACGCATCAAGCTTTGATAAAAGCAAAACAAGCGAGACCGGAACTTGGTTTCATGCTAACCTCGTTTTAATTTATAATGGCGATACCCACGAGTTTTTATGAGAGGTGCCGGAATTTTGTGAATTACCCCAAGTCTTTGGTCTCAGAGCTCAAAGTTCCCACAACTCCATATGTGAATATCTATATTTTCCAAAAGCTCTCCGCTCATACACTTATACATAAGAGTCGAAGTTGCAGGTATTTGTGTGCGTGTGTGCGTACGCGCGCGTTTTTGTTTGCGTGTGTGTGTGTGTGTATGTGTGTGTGAGTTTGTGCGCCAGCGCACGTGTGTCAGCGTAATTGCCAGGATTTGAAGCCTACAGTTTGCGTTAGGCGATAACAACAATACGTAAAGGTGTGCTTTACTTATCATCACCTCATTTTACCCTAATGGCGCAACTATCAGATATGGAAAACCTGTGCAAATGAAACCAAAAGAGTCTACGATGCAGTTTTCTAAGGTTAAAGAAAGCGCAAAATAAGATAATGTTTTCCCTCCTGCAGCAACTTGGCACGTTTTCAATAGAGGATCAACTCATGTTTAAAGATTATTCTACTGACTAATTAATATACATAATTAAAATAATCTTGAAACAAAATTGACACTCTATTAAAAACTAATTAATAATTACTAATAATAATTAATACATTTAATAATAATAATAATAATAATAATAATAATAATAATAATAATAATAATAGTAATAATAATAATAATAATAATAATAATAATAATAATAATAATAATAATAATAATAATAATATCAAAAATAGTAATAATAATAGTAGTAGTAATAATAATAATAATAATAATAATAATAATAATAATAATAATAATAATAATAATAATAATAATAATAATAATAATAATCATAATCATAATAATAATAATAATAATTTATTTGAGGGTAAAATCAGACAAAAATGTTCAAAGCGCTTTTCAACCGAATTCACTTGGTCAATTGGACAAGCACAACACCTCCTCCTCACTCTCGCCTCTCCCAACATCGCTTACATTAGGGACAACAAACATTCAGTTCTCATCCTTAGCGAGAAATCTCGGCTACATTCTCTCCGATGACCTGTCCCTCAACAACCACATCTCCAACGTCTGTCGCTCTGCATACACGGCCATCCGCCAAATCAGCTCCTTTCGCCACTATCTTACAGTCACTGCCACCAAAACCCTAGTCTGCGCTCTCGTCCTTTCTCGTCTTGACTATTGCAACTCTCTCCTCGCTGGCTCCCCAAAACACATCATTGACAAACTACAAAAGGTTCAGAACTCAGCAGCTAGACTAGTATTCCGAGCAAAGAAACGTGATCACATCACACCACTACTACATTCCCTTCATTGGCTTCCTGTGCAAGCACGCGTAGAGTACAAACTCTCTGTTCTCTGTCACAACTTCTTCACAGATTCTTGTCCTTCCTACCTTGCTGATCTACTGTCTGTCTACTCCCCTTCACGCACTTTAAGATCTTCTGCTGACACTCGCACACTCAAGGTTCCCGTCACCCGCACTAAGACATACGGCCAACGTGCATTCGCTTACTCCTCACCCAAGCAGTGGAATTCCCTTCCCTCCCATATCGCAACATACAATCAACACAAGCATTCAAAAAAGCCCTCAAAACACACCTCTTCAAACTGCACTATTCAGACTGATTTGTATCCAGCTGCCATTCTCTCCTCTTTTGTCTCTGTCTGATCCTTAAGTGTATACATGGCTGTAAATATTTATACTGTTTTTCTTCCTGGGTCTAACCGGGCATATAAATAGCTGTGAATAGGTTTTTGCTGTTCTATTTCTGTCTTTTCTGTCATTTATGTACATAGTTGTAAATAGTCTATTTCTGTCTTTTTTGTCATTTGTGTAGCCTACATAGTTGTAAATAGTTTTTACCTTTACTGTTCCGTCTTTTGGTGTATCGTAGCAAAAGTGGTGTTTGATCGAGTGCATGCATTTTTATGTAATGACTATGTGAAGCGTGGTGAGTCTAGTCATAGGCTGGAGTACCCGCTATATAAAAATCCGTTATTATTATTATTATTATTATTATTATTATTATTATTATTATTATTATTATTATTATTATTATTATTATTATTATTATTATTATTATTATTAATTAATTAAATAAAAGTGAGTTTGAGATCGAGTTCGAGGGAAACAAAATCACGCTAAGACCCACATTCGTTTATATACATACATTTTGTGTATATAATATTGGCGAAATTTGAATGTAAACAAAGTTCTGAGCGTTCAAATTGGTTGTCGGTTATAGCAGTATTGAATGGCTTATATCTGTTAGAAGAATACAGGAACTGGAGCACACAGATAAAACGCAGTGCGGTGCGTGACCAACATACTCCATGGCGTTGCTGTTAGATTGTATGGTGTCCGAGGTATCGGGCGACTGTTGGTGATTAAAAAAGCACGTTCTATGAGGTAGTGCGAGGAGAGAGAGAGAGAGAGAGAGAGAGAGAGAGATGAGGGAGGGAGGGAGGGAGGCAGAGAGGGAAGGAGAGCGCACTATAAAATGATATATATGACTACACATTGCTGCACTCGCGCGAGCCAAAACTGAAATATGTTGACTCAAAAAATTTCCATCCGCACACTCGAGTCAAAAACGAGGCCTCTCTATTTAGGAACCATTAGGGTTATATTAAACAAACAATTTTTAAAAATTCTTCTTCATCATTTTCTTGGGTTGAGCAGCTACAATCAATACGCTGATTTATTTGTTGCTATTGGCTGTTACTAGTTATACATTGTTAGACAATAATGATATATAATGAGGGATACATTATGTAACCAGCTTGGTCTAGTACAGAAGAATGCCGGAATCAGACCTAACACAGACCAGAAAAGAGAAGAGCGTAGGCTTACTCTAAATATATTATTGAAGGGGGTAGGGTGGAAGGGAGGAGTTAGTGGAATATAGGGTGAGGGTTATGTTGGTAGAAACAACGAACAAACACATTATAGCAAGTATTTAAAGCCAATTTAACAATTAATACTCATTTTCAAAGTAAACAAACAAAATAATTATTGCAGGGATTGTTGGGGAGGGCTGTGAGACAACAACATATAAACAAATTATAGCAAGTATTTAAAGCGGCACATAAAATCAACATTTAATTTCATATCGATAGTAGCTCTCCAACTACTTTTCAACTTCTTTAGAGCCGAGAACGTTCTCTCTTTAGAAAGTGACTGCCGTTTAATCTTCTACAAGAATTTGCCTATTTTATCTAAAAGTTTACAATTTATTATACTTCTGCTGTATTACGTATCCACTAGCTATTCCATCATGTGAAAATAAATATGCTTACAGAAATGGCTCAATCTGTCATAGCCCTAGTGTTAAACACAGACGATTTATACCTCTCAGAGCATGGCAGTAAAAATAAGCCAGCCTTCAATCAAACATTCGTACATTATCTTCTAGAGAGTATAACCAAAGAGCTTATTACGGAAAGAGAGGGAACTTCCATTATGTCCTATACAAAAATGCGAGTCGCTCTCACGGATTATTTCCCTTTGCTCGGGCTGGCTATATTTCACCATCTGCTATATGAATGATCTGTGCGTGGTAACTTATTGAGCCTATGCCATTGCAAAAGAACATTTTTATGGCAACGTTTGCAAAAACCAAACTTTTAACCATCATTATTATTAACATTCCGCTACTGCTGTCTTTTTTTTGTTTGTTTATGTTTACTTATTGACATTTATTAGGTGCTTTTATGCTGCTTATGTGTGTATGTCATAGGTTCGTTTTCTGCCCTGGAATTTATTATTTTTTAATCAACGACAGATATTTTAAAATTAAAATATGCATGACAGACTGTTTCATTTATCCGAAACTGTAAATCAGTAATCGTGAGAGAGAGAGAGAGAAAGAGAGAGAGAGAGAGAGAGAGAGAGAGAGAGAGAGAGAGAGCTCTGTCATTCAATCAATTAATCACAATAAAGCACACTAACAAAATGTTTCACTAATAGTGTGAATTTAATTTATATCAGGTGTCCCCCTACCCCCCAACCCTCTCACCTCCCACATCACTGGCTTAATAACATCAGTCACTTCATGGAAAATAATTAATTAATCAGACAGAACAATCAGAACCTACTGGCTAGACTACAACATTCCACGCAATATAGATCTATCCTATCCTATCCTGTCCCGTAACCCGAAGGTCGTAGGGGCACCACAGATGATCGTTTAACCAGCATACTCCATCTTTCTCTGTCCTCAGCAGCCCTGATGGCTTCGCTCAGTGTCAAACCAGTCCATTCTCGAATGTTGTCCTCCCACCTCTTTTTCGGTCTCCCTCTTCTTCTACCTCCTTGCACTGTGCCTTGCAGAATAGTCTTTGCAAGGCCTGATGATCTGGTGACGTGGCCATACCACCGAAGTTTCCGTTTCTTCACCACTGTTAGTAAATATAGATCTAATGCGCAGAAATTCACAGATCAGAACAAGGACTGAGTTTCTACATTACATTTTTTTCCCCGTTTACTCTCAAACGAAAAGGGATTACAACAGATCAAGGACCATTTTTGTCCCTAGGTAAGGGGTTATCTTGCACAGTATTTGATCACGAGGAGAAAACAGACTTAGTCTAATTTAACTTGTTAACATAAGCAGTTTGACGAAGCCAAACTGCCAATCTGACATCTACTTTTGAAATATAAGCACAAATATAAAACACCTAGCAATAACGTAAACAGTGAGCGACCTGTTGAACGTAAACTGTCAGCAAGCAAACTGTTTTGGATTTAGCACATAGGTATAACATGAATCATTCAAGCCGCTCTCCGATTGTTTTAACACTAACAATGCAGCGGTCTTAGTTTAGGCCTACATAAACACAAAAAATGAAGTTTTTCAATTGCAATTTACCTTTCTTTTTCTCTTAGAAATTTGAAAAAGGACTTGCCAACACAACTTTTGTTGTATCTGGCATTTTGGCAATTGATAGCTGTGCAAAAGTCACCGCCCTGTTTCACTCGGTCGCCTTTTGACTTTCTGCCACGAGCCATTTTCAGCATGTCGACAAGGGAGCATAACTCGTACATTTCGTCTCGCGGTTCTGTACCAAGTTCGCCCTCTTTCTATCATAAGCTCTTTGGTATAACTTCATACATCACGTCATAATATGTATCACGTGATAAACTGGCGCATGCGCCGGTCTAGAGAAAACTGAGGGAACGTTTCCGAGACGTCCCTCAAACATTGGCTAATCTTGGATCGCAGAGAGATCAGTTGGAGTCAAGTTGACTTATACAATCATGAAATGTTCTCTATCTCTGAAAGGGGATGTCTATATCCCCCCTTCCACCTCTAGGTCTAAATTCTCTTAGGCCGTTGTTTCCCCAGGTTTAGTGTATGTTCCCCAACATTATATTTGTGACAGACTTGTGGTATATAGACCTAGAGGAGAACATAGATCTGGGAAAATAAACGTGAAGGAACATACACGATAGATATGTGGGACTATAAACTTAGGAGAATACAAACCTAAAGTAACAACCCTGTGAGAACATTTTAGGCCTGGGGAACATAAACCTGATAAACCTTGAGAGAACGTAGACATGGGTAACATAGACCTAGAATTGAGAGACAGACCTGGGGAACGGAAGGGGAGGGGGGGGGAAACACCGATTGGACTCCGTCTTCGATACATACTAAAAATATGCGATACTCAGGATGGGTCTACTGGGAAGTATATTTACTGAATTGCACATATTTTTATATCAGTGGAAGCCAAAAAAAAAAAAAGGGGGGGGGGGGGTCAATAACTGCGAACTGCACGCTCCGCTTGTTTAGTTTCATAAATACCCCGGCATCCTTTGTGTCTAAGGCCATTAGTTTTCTATTTTCCTGTCAATTGTTCTGTAGATTTCCAGATTACACTTCGGTCACTTAAAGTTACATTTTCTTTCTACAGATTCAATGTATACGTTATCTGTAGTACTCCTCTCCTCTAGCCCTTCCCATCCCGCTTCCTCTCCCCTTGTTTTGGTCTATGCACTAGCCGCCCTTCACTAAGGTACCAAGTGAAATGTTATCAAGAGGACAACAAGGAAGGGAACACCAAGTTGAGGCTTGGGATGGGTCCTGAGCCTGACACTGAAAAATCGCTCCACTAATCTCTAGTAGACCTGAGAGACAGCGCTGGAAATAAGGAAAAAAAGGTACTTTAAATTAATGTCGCGCGAGGAAGAACAGAATGAAAACTACTAGCGAAGTTGTTGGCAACACGTATGTTTTCAGGGTGGAGGTGAGAGTGCATTGGCAGAAAGCGACTGAAATTATTGTGGGGCGAGTAGGGAACAGCATAAAGACTACCACTGAAGTCGTTGGCAATGTTTCAGCAGTGGAGCTGAGAGTGCAGAAAAGTATCCTGTGTGTTCATGGGTTACAAAAAGGCGAAATAAATTATTGTTGCCGCGAGGAGGTATTGAATGAAAACTACCACAGAGGTTGTTGTCTAACACAGCCTATATTGTTTCAAGAGTGAAGTTGCGAGTGCAGAAAAGTGGTAGAATTAGATTGTTTTAAATGTTGTTCCTTTCACTGCCAAGAGAGAATTGCTACGAGATACAACTATTTGCCAGGCAAATCTGACTCATGATTGTAAAAATAAATAAATAAATATAGCTTGAACAATATAATTGAACAGATAAAATTGGGTAAAAAGCATTTGTGAAATGTAATTTAATTTTCTAAACGCACATGCAATTTGGAAAAATAATTAAATAACATTTTGAAATGTTTGTAAACAAATATTTATATATTTATTTATTTATTTATAGTTTAAAGGAGAGATAGTGAGAAAGAGAGAGGTGGAAATCGCATCATATTTGTTGTACATTTGATGTATGTGTAGCGGAAAGGGAGGCTTGGGCGAGAAGTTGTCTACCTTGCATTTCTTGGGTGGCTCCTGCTGTGCGGAATCTTTTGGTATGGCCATTGGATTATGCACGACAAGGCAATACGACATTTGTTCTCCCCGGCTGACCATTCGTCTTCTGCTTTTGGTGGTGAGCGGGACTACATTGTCGGCAGGCATTTTATGCAAGTCGGTGGCAGCGACTTTGCAGAAGAGTGTCGTGGCACTAGTAGCCGGCAACCCGGTTTACTACCAACCACGCTTCACCGCCTTGCAGTGCAAATATTTGTATGTCCCTTTTACGAGGGATAAAATGAAAATGACAGCTCGGGTTGGGCCGTGTTCCCATGGTTGGTGGCCGAGAAGCAGTAGTGAAATACCTCAGCTCGGCTTCATATGGAGGCGCGTTGTTGCGTCCCTTACATTTATGTCTCTCTTTAACGCATGTAAATATCAACTCATAGCGGGCATGGGGGTGGGGTGGGGTGGGGTGGGGACGGAAGGCGGGCTGCCATTCGTCGATGAAAAGGGTTATCACACCTAACTTATGAACGTTAAACAGCCAGTGTTCTGAGCTTTCCAAAGGTGTGCATTTGTTTTGCTGACAATACGGGTTAACTGTACAGAGAGAAAAATTAACAACAACAACAAAAAAACCAGCGTCGCAATGATGAGATAATACGTCATTGGCATATTTGGCCACACTATTGTACGACGACTTATTTCGTCATAAGCAATCAAACTGAATTACGACTGTTATGTTTTTGTATCCTCCACACCCCAAAAGGGCCGATTAATGGGATTAATCTTGACATTTCAAAAATTATCCCGAGTGTTCATTGGTTTAAAGAAGCGACTTTCGAAGTTGTTGGCAACACACGTATGAAGACATTAATAAAACAACCAACTAACACCATACGTATGTTTCTATAAGGAGTTGGTTCGAGAGTGCTGGTAGTAGTCCTAAAGGCTCATTGGTTATGAAGTTTTAAATAATTGTGCTGATTGTTTGGAGTTGTATAACCTCCATAGTCTTACTCGTGCAATGCAATGTGTATCAATATCATCAGATGACGAGAGATAATAAGTTCGAAATGAAGATACAACTCCGTGTGAGGTGTTTGATAACCATGATGATGATGAGGAGGAGGAGTAGGAAGAGAGGAGGAAGAGGAAAAAGGAGGATGCCGATGGTGGCGGCGACGACGAGGAAAACAAGGAGAAAGAGGGTGATGGTGGAGCCATTGATATTGGTGCTCGTGATGATAAAGATGAGGAAGAATACCACCATTAGTTCAACAACGGCAGTGATAAAGACGACCATGACGATGGTAATGATGATGATGACGATAACGATGACAATGATGATGATGAATGATGAGGTCGATGACGACGACGGTAATAAAAGTACTAGCGACGTAGCTCCAAGTGATGGAAATGTGTGCTGTTTTTTCTTCTAGTTGTTTCAATCAATACATTATTAATTATCTGTAAAAATCGTCCATATTTTGTCCCTTTTTTTTGTCACAGGCGGTTGTTTAATGTGGGGCATTAAACAGGGATATCTTATCGCCAATGTGCTGCTGACAGTTCTATCAATGCCGGTTTAAACTTAATTTATGGCTGTCTAGACCAAACCCAATGTCTGGGCAGATAGAGACTGTTAGTGGGATACATATTCACCTTTTACTACTCAGAAGGGCGTGAAAACGTAATACTGGGGTATGGTATCACTATCGCTGACAGTAATTGTGTTTCTGTCTAGTACAAAAAAGTCTTTCTGGGGGAGGGAGGAGAGCAGATTTAGGAACGGGGATAAGGAACGGACATAAGGAAAAGGAAATTAACACCTCTTAGTTTATATATAATGTAGAGGTGCGTGTGTCCTTATATCCATTTATAAAACTGCCCCCTGGTTTCGTAGTGTGGCTCTGGTGCACTTGCATAAAGAGGAGATAGAGCTTCAAGACAAAAAGGCTTCAGGAAGATTATACTCACCGTGGGTTTAGTGGCATTAATTCGCAAGACAATACTGCCCAGCTAACGATTTACTTTTCGCGCGCTATACTGGCTGTAATCCATAAAGAAGTAAGACAGAACTTCTTGATCAGGCATGAAGGATGTTCTTTGCGCAAGAGGTGTGTGGTGCAATAAGGTAATAAGGTAATCAACAGAAAACAGATTACACATACACCTACCCATATACACATAGATACACACACAACACACACACACACACACAATCAGTTCACATGCACTAATGACTTAGTAATAAAATGTGTTTACAAGATATACGATACAATTCATCGCATCATTCCCGAACTGAAAAGAAGAGAGAAAGACTTTCAACTACCTGTGCAGTAACAATTGACGTGAGTTATTGCACGAGTGAGAGCAAAGCATATATATAGTTTGTTGTATATACGACGCACCTACCAGCTCAAAGAGCAGCTCAAGGCGCCCGCCCAAGTCACGATCGAATCCGCCCAGGACCAAGACGCACAACTGCTGCAAACAGGTGCACTGAGTTTAACGCCACGACCCTATGATGATCGACAAGGTGAGTTATAGTTTGTGGTGTGTGAGGGTGAGTGGGGAATATGTGGCAGAGAGAGAAAGAGAGAGATGTTTAAATAGAAGATTTTTACCTGTCGTGATCAACGCAATGGGGGCAACAACGAGACATGAAACAGAAGAAAAAGGAAACAAAATCAATCAGTAAAATGTAAACATTTTTTCTTCATATAAGAGCTCAACCTTGCGAGGCAACAAAACTTCTTAAAGGCAAAACATTAAAAAGTGGGTTATTCTCCAAGTAGACAAGCACGCCATCCGCACACGCACTCAACGAATATTTTAGACAAGAGAAATAGAGATAGAGTGACAGACAGACAGACAGAGATGGGGAATGAGGGTGGCGAGAGAGACGGAAAGAATACGGGTATCGAGAGAATAAGGTGGAGAAAAAAAGGCACAGAGCGAGAGTGGAGAGTGACAGAGACAAAGACAGACAGAGTGAGAGAGAGACAGAAAGACAGGCAGACATTGGATCCTTTAATAGGATACATATAGGTTTTAAGGCGCTATGAAGCCTAAAGTTTCACAAT
Source organism: Oncomelania hupensis (assembly GCA_036898135.1). Classification (NCBI taxonomy): domain Eukaryota; kingdom Metazoa; phylum Mollusca; class Gastropoda; order Littorinimorpha; family Pomatiopsidae; genus Oncomelania; species Oncomelania hupensis. The sequence continues at coordinate 35,736,847 of CM072513.1, forward strand.
GTGCCTTAAAGAGACACAAGGCAAGAGAGAGACAGTACAGTCATGTAAGTCCACCATTATGCCACATGTATTTTTGAAATCGCGAGGGTGGAGCCAAAATTGAACCTTAATTAAAACTAATGCAACTCCGAGTGAAGAGAAATTAAGTATTTCACTTAATGGGAGCCTATTCTTAAGTGTGCATGAGCGACACTCTGGAACTCCTTAAAAGGATTCGGTGTCAAGCCAGGAAAAAAAGGAAAAAAAAGTATTCCAGCGTATATTTAAGAGGGGCCGTGTTAATCTAGTGAAAAAGTGACGTCTGGTCCTTAAGCACCTTCAGTTCATCACCAGAGGCAAGCTGGATCCACCCCAGTTTGCTATCAGGACAACCGGTCCGTTGACGACGCTGTCGCCATGAACCCCCCACCCCCCCACTTCATCCTGCAGCATCTCAAGTCGCCCCAGCATCTACCCCCGCATCTTTTTTATTGATTTTTCTGCCAGAAGAATGGCCTTGTGGATTTCCTCGTCATAAATGGTGAGGCAATCTAGTCAGTTGCTTGCTTCAAGTTCTTGGGCACCACCATCTCCAGCGACCTGAAGTGGGACGACAACGTCGACGCCATCGAGAAGAGAGAACAGCAGCGTGTCTCTACTTCCTGCGTTAGCTCAAGAAGTTTGGCCTCAGCAGCGACATCCTTGCTCAGTTCTACCGAGATGTCATCGAGAGCGTTAGAACCTTCAGATAGCAAATAGATAGGCTGGAGCGTGGTGCGCACTGCCAGCATAGTAGTGGGTTGTGAGCTGCACTCTCTGGCCTCCATCTACGCCAGCAAGCCGGGAGGACTGTGTCTGACACATCTCATCCGACCAATGGGCTGTTCCAGCTGCTGCCTTCCAAACGATGCTACCTTCAACTGCGCGCCTTCACGCAGCGCTTCAGCAACAGCTTCTAGCCCCAGGCTGTTTGTTGTTGCTCTAAACCGCGCTGGCTCTTCTTGACTGTCCCCATCGGACGCCGTCCGCCTGTCTTCTCCTGATTCCGTAGACTGTGCTACTGCTCTTATTTGTATGCAGCTTCACATCTCTGTCTCTCTGTCTCTGTGTCTGTCTCTGTGTCTCTCTCTCTCTCTCTGTCTCTCTCTCTTTCTTTTTTTTTTTTCTTTCTCTCTTGTGTTCGTACATATTAATTTTCGTTTTATGCAGACGAAGCGAGTGAGCAAATAGGGATCTTTCGAAAGCGGGTGAAAGTGAAAGTGAATGTGAATCGGGACTACTTATTGTTGTGACGTCAGCAATTTATGTGACGCTTTAACTTCCCGTGGTGAAAGGTCACGAAGTCTGCCTACCCCAAGGAATAAAACTTCGTGGAAAACCTGATTTCCACGAACTAATGTTAGTGAGTACATTTTGGTTATTAAATCGTTTGTAAAATGTCCAAAAATGATTTGAATTTGTATATGGTACATTACTCAACCATTTTAGAAGGAATAATGGGGATCTAAACTCGGTCTCAGACTTAAAACGTATTTTCAAACGAGCTACTGAAAAGCCGTCATGGCTGTCTAGAATCTATCTATTCTGTATCACCAATCAGCAGTCCAAAAACTGTTTTATGTGACAAAAATGAAACTCGAAGCTAGAATGTAAAATATCTTCAATGTTAGAGCACTAATCCATCTTTAAAGTTCAACCTAATCGTTACATTCGTGTCAAATCATGATTTGTTAGAAGAAGCCTTACGTAGGCATAATAGTGCTCTGCCTCTGGGCCTGCCCTGTGTGTGCTCAATAAAATCACAACGAAACTAGGTGCTGGAATCGAAAGCGCACAGAAACACGTTCGTTTCGTTTCGTAACGCGGCGTAAGAATCTCCCGGCGTGCCTCTCGTTGGACGAAACGAACACACAATCACTTTCACTTTTACCCGTTCCGAAAGACCCCTAATATGGTGCATGGGTGAAAGCGCGATTTAGCGTGAGTGAGCGAGTGCGTAAACAATTATTCAAGTGCTTGTTCTCTGTCAGCCAAATTGTTTATGCTATTTATCTTTTAGAGAGTTTAATTTTCTAGTTGAAATTTGGTTTGATGGTAGAGTGTGTGTGTGAGAGCGCGCGCGTGTGTGCATGTGTGCGTGCGTGCGCGTATGACATGGTATTTATTATACTTTTTCTTGGTTTTTGTAGCGCTTTATTGTCCCTTTTTATCGGTAAATTCTGGGCCGCCTCTCCTGGGGAAGGTGTAGTCGCAGCCTGGGGCGCGCCCAAACCCAACCCCCATAATATTAGTAGTGTTTTTGAAATTTTGCTGGTGGACCAACCCGGAGGACCCGGAGAAAGCCCCCGAGACGTTGCCCGAGTCGAAAGTAAATAATATTCGGAGAAACATAACGCCCAGATGCTGGATCGATCCCACACCTGTCAGGCGCCACTGGTTTCTGGCCTGTTGACAAGGCAAGTTAGACCGCCCTAGCCCACTTGGCCACAACGTTTTTAATCATGTGCATTTTTCCGCCTTATTTTAATGTACCTTTTAGATCTGATGGATCGACTGTTTGGGGCTGCAGAGAGAAGGACCTTTAGGTATTCAGGTGATTGATTTGTGTGAACTTTGTACATAAGCATTGCTTTGTTGTAAATAAATTGCTTATTCAAAGGTAATATTTGCAAAGTTTTCATTTTTTGTTCAATAGTCAAAGTTGGGTCAGTGTGAATAAACTTAACTGCTCGTCGAAGAAGAGAGTTCAAACTTTTAAAAGTGTTTTCACTCGCCATACACCAGATCGATGATGCATAATTTATATGAGACAAACAGTGTGCGTAGACAAATATTTTTCTAGCTTCAAGTCCAACATATTGCTTTAGTTGCTTCAGTATAAACAAATTTCTAGATAGAAAGAGAGAGAGAGAGAGAGGGAGAGAGAGAGAGAGAGAGAGCCTGTGATATAGTATATACCGATGTCTAAATTTGATACTTGACATGTCCATTGTAATTGCGCTTAATGTTGCAGTTGTGTATGCAAGATCTTTTAAATGAAGTCTTAAAAGGTGTTGTGTGGAGTGTGTATGTATGCGTGTGATTGTCTACCAACATTGGAGCAATTTCCAAATGCAATGTCAATGTATGTGGTCATGTGGCTGAATACATTCTGCAGTCTGTAAACCAATTCAACGTTAAGCGAACAAACATGCTAAACATGCAGGTAGCGGTTCGAATTTTCGAAGATCAATGGTCTGGAGTGCCGAAAAAACAACAAAATTACCCTGATGGCCTAGAGCGCCGAAAAACGTGACCCCGAACGAAAAACGTGACCCCGAAACACAGGCAAGCGCAGTGCCCCTACTCCTTCGGACGAGGGTATAAATCGAATCCTTTTAGTTCGTGCACGCATGCATTACATCGTTTTCCTACGTTCATATCCTAGACGCGTTTCGTGCCAGTTACACAAACACACAGTAATGAACATATATAGGTCCCATTCCAGTCCGGTCGACCAGCTTTGTTCAGTTGTCTGGAGCTTTACACGATGCGCATAAGCGCATAAAACCAGCAGGTTTGGCGCCTTAGAACGCTTTGTGCATTTCTTCTGAGCGAACTGGTTTTATTTATGGTATTGGTTTTATTTATGGTATTTGTTTTGATTATAACCTTCTGAAGGATTATTTGTTTTGTTTTGTTGTTTTTTTCGTTCAGGGCCCGGCCACTTTGGCCTGTAGCACTCGGCCATACTTGCGTTACGCTTAAGAATTCCTAATGCGGGCTCATGTAAAATGTCACAAGGATAGCGCATGTTTGATTTCTATTGCAAACATACGTAAGCTGGGCATACGAGGACCAATTAGAAACGAGATTGTGAACTCATTAGTTTAGAGATACTCTTTTATACGATTACTCGCAATACAGGTTGTCTGCTACACACGACTTAGCGAGCTAAGGCAGTTGAATTCACTTGTTGCTTGTTGACCTTAGTAAAATGTTTTCTTAATATAGTCAAATCGTGAAAAAGTACATTACATCGTCATAAAAAAGTGCCTTGTTGTAGTGAAATTAGACAGCTACACACGTTTATAAATTCGAACCGGGACATTACAAATATGGTGCCACTATCTCCGACTCAATGTATAAGGATTGTGCACCTATGTAAAGGTTATCAATTTAATGCCGGGGGTTTCAGTATAAATAGTATCCCCACTTTCTGGAAATTTAGTGCTTTAAATTCCCACTATCGCTGCCTTTCTCATTTGTTCTTTCTCATTCCTGCTCTGTTCTATCAATCTGCTATACTATCTTCTTCTTCGCTAGACCAGTCACCTACCTTTTTTCTTGAAAGCTCTTCCGGGACAAAACTCATTATTTGTGTGTGAGGTCTGTTGGATCAGCTTGGGAATATTGGACGCTTTCTGCCGGGTGGTCACTAGGGCTTCCTATGATGCTATTATTTAGCAATGTAGGCATTTTATATGTATGTGTTTTGTTGATAATTTATTATGAAATTCGTATTCTATTTTGTTTTTGTAAACGGGGGTTCGATATATTAGAGTATCGGCTCAGCGTCCCCTGCGTGGGATGTCTTTAGTGTAAAGTGACTGGCTGGTGGAGAGCATTCAGTTTTGAGTTGTTTCAGCAGGTCTTTTATGCAGATCGGGGGTTGTCCGGTCCTGATTTGGCTCGGAAGAGTCCACTGGACCTAAACCAATATTCATGTAATGTAATGTTATATATATATATATATATATATATATATATATATATATATATATATATATATATATATATATATATATATATATATATATATATATATATATATATATATATGTTTGCATTTCCATATATTTATATATATGGAGATGCAAGCAGACATCATGTCGCATAGTCAGCGAAAGCACGCAGCCGCAGCGCAACGCCATCTAGAACAAAGGAGAATGATCAAACAATCCCGTCTCATTTCGAGCAACACACCCCGTCGCACTACCGTGCACGTAATAATCAGCAGCCTGATTGATGAGACACGATGGCCAGCGCTTATAGCAAGCTAACGGTTTGGCGAACGAACTTGAGAGCTCTAGAATTAGTCCTATGGGTAGAGGGGCAGGAATGGTGTGGTTGGAGTAGTGGGGTGGGGAACGGTGCGGGAAGAGAGAGAGAGAGAGAGAGAGAGAGAGAGAGAGAGAGAGAGAGAGAGAGAGAGAGAGAGAAATGTGTGCTAGTGTGTGTGCACATGTACTCGGGCGAGTGTGTGTGTTCTTCGCTAATGACAGGAGGATTACATCATTACTGTACTAAAGTAGAATTAGCTGAATCACAAAGTTCCAGAACTCACAATAACACGGAGATACACTATAATTATAGTAAATAAAAAATACATCAATTAGCAAGTTTTGGGAGAAAAAGAACTGCGCTATATAGGCGGACCTCAGGTTGGATTGGATCTTTGGATTTATTTGGATTGCCACGTATATAATTTTCAGACTTTTGATCTATAAATCAATTACAAATTCTTTGGATTGTCTTTGAATTAGAAGGATCAAGATTTCGTTATTTCCGTCTAAAGTTTCATCTTAAGGCATCTAAAGCGTTCAGACATTTCTATGATCTTGTTCATCCTATCTGTTATCCTTGGGGATTATATTTAAACTTTGCCTGGACTTATCGTCTTAAATATTTTGCTATAGTTCTGCATAAATCAATTATTTGAAGTCATTGTTAAAATTATTTGAGTGCTTTTCCAATATAATAGTACTTTTTCCCCTCTGGATCTGCAAAAATCAATTATTTGAGGGAATTCTGGAAAAAAAATTGAGGGCTTTTGAATTTCATTTTTAATCTTTCCATTTGTTGCTGTGCTTCTCTCCATAAAATAAATTTTACAGTGATACTTTATTAAAATCATGTCTATTATCCTTATGGATCATCTAAATGTAGATGTCAGGGCTTGCTGGGATTTAACAGAGATTCTGCACACAAAAAATTGATTTATGAAGAAAGGCCTTCAGAAATGTTTATTTCTTTTATCGTTTTCAGTTAATCTGTTATCCTTCCCAGGTAGGATTTCTTTTGTTAATGTTCATCATCGATTCTGAATAAACAAATCATGGATGGATCAACCAATCGGTTGACTCGTCACTCTTAAAGCATTTCGCGTAAAACGAGATGGCAAGCATTCAAGAGTGTTTCGATCGTCACAAAACAGTTATTACACATGGCAAGAATATTATAGTTCAGATAATTTTTAACGTGAAAACTATTCACTATGAGAGGGAAGACAAAGAGGAAGAAATAAAAGTAGGAGCAGCAGAGGAAGAAGAAGAAGAAGAAGAAGAAGAAGAAGGCTTCTTTGACCAAGACATCTTTACTTAATAATAATACTAATAATACTCTTAATTATTATATTATGTCCGATTTCCCAGGACTATGATTAAAGAATGTTCAAGAATGATTAACAAACAAACCAAGAAGAAAAGTATGAAAATTAATATTACATTCAGTCACACATACACACACACGCACGCACTCACACACACACACACTTACACACTGAGTACATTAAAGCCGAATTAGATGCAGCCTCGTGTTCCTTTCTCATCAGTTGTTCATACAGGAAGACGCGTTCTTGGGTGTCCTGCCTTCTATATTTCCGGCACAATATTTGAACAGCGACGACGACGGCAGAGCTGCTCGTCGGAGTTCCCTTAGAAGTGTCCCAGCATTGTGTGCACTCAATTGTACGTTATATTAACGTACCGACGGTGGCGGGTCAGTGATAGAAAAACGCGAACACGCTATGCTTCGAACATTGTTTTTATAGCTAAGGAATGGAGTGGAAATTAAGGTTATACTACGTAAAATGTGTGCTGGCTTGTTTATAATTACCGGGGGAAAAAATAATATTCATAAACAAATACAAGTTTGAAATATTTGACATACATCCCCACGAAATGCCGCCATCAATAACCAAACAGTCAAACTATTCTGCCGGATGTCGACATTAATAACAACAAAAGCGAGTCTGATCTATTTTTTCACAGACATAATATTTCCACTTCCTCATACACGATGAGACGCATTCTCAGAGTGCATATCTGGCGTCCATATATTGCGAGATCCAGACCTGCAAGTTTAAAAACAAACAAACAAATGAGGTCATCAAAAGAAAAAAAATTCCGAGTTTCCAAAAACCTAGCGTCGCTGGACGAGTTTAGGCAGCATTGTCGAAAAACAAAGACAAATTATTGTTTTCTAGATGTAATACATTATTTCTCCCTTTCTTCACTTCTACTTGCTCCTATAAATATTTTTGGTAGCCATTTGGGAGGTTTTGTTCATGTTCGGATTACTTCTGATACACAAAGCACGCAAAATAACAGTAATTTTTAACCGATATTTTCTCTCAACTGCTTTCTGTTTGTTTTCTTTATTTGCTTTACGTTAACAAAAAGTCTTCTTCCGCCTCTGAATTAGCTTTGAAATGAATATTCGATTTATTATTTTATTACAAATCTGATAAATTGCAAAGGAGCGTGTCTTTGCTCTATTATTATTATTTCCATTGATCGCGTAATTAATTAATAAAAAAAAGAGGAAATATGTCCTAAATTGCACAACATGCACTATTTTCTTAATATTTTTGTTTTGGGTCGCTTTCGTATCGACTCTCCTGTAAATTAAAATTGCAACGAGAGACGGTCTACGCACGCAAACAATTATAAAGCAACTTCAACCCCCCAAAATGCAAAATGATATAAAACCAATTAACTGGCCAAATTAATTGAGAAAACAAATGAGTATATCAAAATAATAATTGAAAATTTTTTTTATTGTTTAAATGAATTCATAGATTAAATGAAAAGATGGATAATGTGTTCTTTGTTCTTATTCATATTAAAATGCTCAGTGCACCAAGATATAGGACCTACTATAGAAACGATTTCAATAATCTTTCACCGAATAAATATCTAATAATGAATATAAATCTTTAATATTCTAAATACGGGTTACTGAACTTTCCATCTGACTTTAGCAAGAAAAAAAAGCATTAGTACTCAAAATGTATTACTGTGCTTGTATTGCACAAATTGTACATACATACTACAATTTTTTAAAAATTTTAATCGGATTTAAAACAAAAAGTTGCACGGCATCAAAGATAAATAAAGACGAAAAACATATTGCTTTTCATCAAAAGACTTCTTTAAGGAATAACATTACTTTGAAGAATTACTGCTGAATTTTTTTTTCTGTGAAAGGATTACACGTACACGGTTCATGCTATTAGCATTGTTGTTCTTCCCACTTCTAGTGGACTTTGTTACGAAAAGCTGATGCAATTTTACTATTGTTACATTAGTCCAATGAAAACCAGTACAACTTTCATAGGCATTATTCAGACGGTCGTACAACAACAACAATAATAATAATAATAATAATAATAATAATAATAATAATAATAATAATAATAATAATAATTAATAATAATAATAATAATAATAATAATAATAATAATAATAATAATAATAATAATAATAATAATAATAATAATAATAATAAGAGGAAGAAGAAGAAGAAGAAGAAGAGAAGAAGAAGAAGAAGAAGAAGAAGAAGAAGAAGAAGAAGAAGAAGAAGAAGAAGAAGAAGAAGAAAGAAGAAGAAGAAGTTAATGGAAGCAATAAAAATTGTTTTTCTTTTAAGATCGACTGCCATAGAAATATTTCGTTTCTTCGCTTGCATGCAACACTGCACATAGTTCCTTCGATCATTGTGCGAGGGTAAAACATGAATCATAATTGCAAAAAAAAACTGTGTATACCTACTGGTTTTTCATTAGGTTCGTGAAAACCTAGTACAACTTCACCAAATCCTCGAACAACAGTGGACTGGACTTCATTGAAGTGAATGATGATATTAATTCAGGTCTAGATGTCAAAGGCTTGCGGTGCAGAACTCGGAGTCACGAGATGCATTGGGAATAACCGTGTCTCCATCCGCTGTGCCCAACCAAAGGAATTTTCATTTGATCACATCATGGCTCCAAAATAAAATCTTGCCAGGAGGAAATAGTAAATTCGGCCAGGGTTTAAGCCCTCCTTCGTTCGTTTATGAAATTTGAGTCCTCGGACACTTGCGTATATAGGGGACATGAATAGACAGCATGTTAAAATTCAGGACCAATAATTTAAAAGCAAATTGAGTAGTTTAAGATCATATAAAGATACTATTCCAACAGTCATACAAACTGCCGTTAATAGAAATAAAACCAGACAAGATTAAAATACACTAATAATGCGCGGTGGGATTTTAGGGCATGGTGGGACGCTAATCCCAACCACTCAATGCTCGGCGTCGTATCATAATATATACTAAAAGTAACTTAAAATCAACAAGATTACAATACGCTCATAACGCGCAGAAAGATTATGGGGCGTGGTTGGACACAAGTCCTAGCCAATGTAGGCCCAACATCGCAATATAATATCACTAAAAGTGACTTAAAACAAGAAGATTAAAATCGCTAAGAGCTCTGATCTGTGGAGGACTAAAAATGCCTTGGTTAAGCCCTTTATTCCTTCATTCTTTTCCTCGTCCTTCCTACCTTCCTTCTTCTCCTCATCCTTTCTACCTGCCCCTTCCTCTCCCTCTCCTTCTCCCCCCCTCTCTCTCTCTCACGCACACACACTCACCATCTTTCTCTCGCTCTCTCTCTTTATATAACAACGGCGATTGATCTCCCTCTAGATTCGTGATAATTGACGGGGGCGTTGCCTATCACCAATCGTGATTTTTATGTTAATTTAGGTGCTACGTTTAATTCGTTTATCCAACAAATTCCACAATCTGTCACTCCCCTTCTGTGATGATATTCTGGGGAAGATACGTTTATCTTACTAGGGGGTAAGACTTATTGATAGATGGGCGATGCGCTACCACTATCGATCGTTCTTTTACCAGAAGTCCTAAAGTGGTGTGAGAGACAGATCACGGTACTTTGGTCACATAAAATTTATATTTGTTCTCGGGAATTTTAGTATCATTTGGCTCAACTTGAGAACCGGTGATGACTAATCAAAAGACTAGATTATTATGTCTCAAGAGAAGAAAACTAATAACTACACAACAATACAAATAGAATGACACCGGTCGTATGTATGTAATTTCACTTTTTATATATTCAACACAAACTTTAACATTTCTGCATTAATCGGTAAATTAATAAGTAATATAGTTCCAAGTGCTGGGAAAATGTTTTAACAGGTTTCTTTCGTCATTTGCTACCTGCGGTTACGATTTTCACTGTTCGTAAGTTTCAAAGGTTCTAGTTTCTCGAGGGTATGACTCAGTTGTTGTGGGTCACTTAGCTAAGGTAAGTCGGGTCGCCCTTGACGCTGTGGGGTTTGGACGTGGTCAGGTAGAATCGTGGTAGTTCTCCTTGGTTCCACGGGAGCGACGGTCAGGCGTTCGTCTCCACAAACGTGATCCCAGGTCCGACCTGGAAAAGTCGGAGCTCTGGCTACAGTATTCTCGTTAGCTATAAGTGTGCGGTCTCCTCTGCAAAGTGTCTATAGCATCAGACACCTGCAGGGTTCCCATATGCACAATTCAATTCGAATCTTAAGGCTAAGGTACATCAAACCACATGCATACTGTCTCAGAAACAATAATCTGTTTCTGTAACTATATATCAAGAACATATTATTTATACATGGCAATCAATATACAATAAACATACACATATCAAAACTATTAGTGTTATCTTACTTGTAGACTCTGGGACTCGTGAAATCGTCTTTTACGTCTCTAGCACCCTCTTGATGAGATGGAGATAGACGAACACTGCAGTTTGTTCCTTTGGTCGACCCTCACAGCTTAACAGTTCTTTTGCGACTGATCAGTTGAGATTTGGTCCCCAAAGGTATGCAAAAGTTCCCAATAGTCTTCTGACCAATCGTTTTTAGCTCTTGTTTTCGATAATCTCGCCTCTACAGAATTATGGTTCTAATTTGAATAGTTCCTCCCCTTCTCTCTTGTCACTGGACACGCATAATCACTTTTCAAGTGGAGTATCAGGGATAGAGTGAAGAACAGATGCCATAACGATAAGCGGTGTCTGCCCAATACGGGTGACATCATCTTGGTAACTTTTGGCTGGAGTGAGCTACTTAGTGTCTCATGGTGCAGTAAGTTAGTTAATCGAAGACGACGCTATGGTTAGTTTTTGACTAAAGTATGCTAGTTAGAATTCTTGGTCGCCAAGCCTGTTGATGGTATCGGTAGCTATTGGCGGTGTGACTGTCTCAAGGAAATTAATTTGCCATGTGTGGGCTGCTTGTTAGCTAACTGTTGTATTACCGTCCAGTTTCGTTCGATGGTATCTCTGTTTCGCTAAGCTAATTTACTACATGTTTGTCGTCAATATTCCTGCTGTTACACCTTCCTACTTCATCCCTCCTTCCTCCTATTCTCTCTCTCGGTTACGTTGAAACGCGAAGGATAGTATGTCTGAAACACGCACGATAGATCTAATCGTTTCGCTTTGCTAGGTATTCAATAATAGTGTATTTACATTTGATTTGAGTTTGCATTGTTGTTAGGAGAAGCTTTGTATAACGTTGATAATTTTCGTTAGTCGATATTATTGGAGAATTCTCTAGATTTGCTTGTTTACTGTCGATAGAAGCTTCGCCATATTTGAGAACATTCTTGGACAGAAAGGAAAATTGTATGACGTAAAACAGTGATGACGAAGTTAATTCTGATTGGTTGTAACGCGTCATTCTGGAACGTCCTGCGGTTATCTCGAGTTGAGTGAAAAACTATATAATTGACACACTGTGTTGTGAAAAGAGAGAGTGAAAAGGCGATTGTATGCAGTTGTTGATGAACGCTGAATAAAGTTTGAAAACTTCATATGACTCCGTGCCTTGTGGCTGATTGAACGGGTTGCGTGGATAAACGAATCTGAGTTACACTCATCAGTACTTCAGCATTGGGGCTGAATCAACTACTGATAAAGAAAAACACCACCATCAACCGAGTGTAACACTCTCTCTCTTTCTCTCTCCCTCCCACCTCAGCTCACCCCTTTTACAAACCGTGTCCTTTACTTTTCGTAATACAAATTGAAACTGGCAAAGGCTAAGGGAGTCTACATAAATTTCAACAATATGGCATTGAAATGTGAAGTCCCCTATATGCACAAGGTGTCCGGGGACTATAATCTAGCAAATAAAATTGAAATGTGAAAGTCTTTCAAAGGATATATGAAAATAAACTATCAATGCTTAACTATGCCATCACCGCCGTGGAAGAAATTTGAAGGACATAAATATTAGAACGCGATACGATTTGGGGGCACCTCACACGTATCTGTCAAGGACGACATGGGTGTTCACGACTGATCCGCCAAAAAGCATTGAAAGGTGTGATTGGGCCATAACAACAAAGGATGTAAGAACGAACATGGAAGTTTAACGTCTACACCCACCATGGCGATGTGGCAGACGAGGGATAACCATCCCAGGGAAGAGGGTGTAGGGACCTAAATCAACACTGAACCACCAAAGCAATCATACTGATAAAATGGACAGGGAACAATGGCTAGGTTTATTTTGTTCACCACGGGACTCGAACCTTGGTTGGTGTGCCAGGTCAGGCGAACCCCACTGAATCGCAATGACCAGGCGAATCCCACTCAGCAACAGCAAAGTAGTGAGTACGCATTACTTCTAGCGATGGAGAAGAAGAGAGAAGACTCGGTTTGTTGAGAAAGTTTTAAGTGAGTGTCTCAACGAGAGTGTTACAAATTCTCGAATACGTTGTTTGTTGTTGTTGTTCTTGTTGTTGTTGAGCAGCAGTACTACTTCTCGGGTAAGCTGTCTCTCCAACATCTGTCATACAGTCGTGTCTCCCACGCCCAAAATTCGGCGCGAATTATTCCAAACATCTTGTAACAAACCACTTCAGAACCCCACCCATGTGCTTTCATCACTTCGCGTAGTGGTGTGAGAGGTTTGAGTAGGTGGACGTTTTCTACCCCATTAGTAAAAGTATAGCCACGTTCCCGTTTTCCAGATTAACTCGATCCTTTTTCCCATCCTCCACTTCCATCTGCCTACGGATCAAAAACAAAATTGCCGCATCTCATACGGTTCTTAATGGAAGGTAGGAGCTGGAGTATTCGGAGAAAACCCTAGTGACTTGAAACCGCATACCGAAGTATTAAAGAAAAATCCACACAAAACAAAAAAAAACCTCTCCCCTGTGGGGATCGAACCCGCAGCCATTTGAAAGTTGCGCTGCAAACAACTATACAATAGGGCCACCCTGCACCCTTTTTTTTCTAGCTGATGAGTCTTTTCTTAAGTAATGGCACTGCACTTTTCAACACACCACGATTAATGGAAAGCCCTATACTACCACCTCAGCACCAGTACTAAGGGTAATTTAGGGGCAAGGAGAACAAAAGTGGGTGCTAAGTGGATACTTAATAGGACCTTGATCGATGGAGACGTTTTCGATGACAGAAAAATCAGGATAATTTTAATATAATTGACAGTCTGTCTCTCTCCCTCTCTCCGCCTACCTAGTTGCTAACTGTCATCTCGCGCCCATTCTCTCTCTTTCTCTCACTCACACACACACACACATACACACGCATGCGCGCGCGCACACACCCACACATCACGCGCCCGCTTTGCTCTTTTACGCTTCCTTCAATTGGTCCTATACGTTTTCTTCTCCATCAACTGAAAGGCGCGCGTCTCACGTATCAACGACCTAACGTTGACAGCCGCAGCTCAAACGCTTACACGCGGTGCACGAAAATGAAACACGAAGCATGCTTCCACGATGACCAGCGGATGGAAAGGAAAAGCGATGAGACTTAAGGCACAAAACCTTCTCCTCGTTCATCGGTTCTTCAATGTTATTTTGTTCGTCTCGATGTCCTTGCAGTCCCTAGCTAACCTTATTAGGCCTCGATATTATACAATACAAAAAACAATTTTAAAAAACAACAATACATCTGTATTACCTTAAATAAGGATTTTACTCGTTTCACGAACCCGTCCAGCGTCCGCATTTAAGCATACGACCGAGCCAGAAGTCTTATTCAAACCCCAACCAACTTCCAACCTAAACACTAAACGTCAACCCCAATGTTGACTTTTTAGTCTTAACCATGTACATGTAACAGCCCGATTCCAAATCTGTAGGCCTATTCTAAAGGTGGACCCTGGGGGACACCGTGAGATAGACATTTGTTTCGTTGTAATTTCCTCTATTTTAGCGAATACACACTTTTGCACACATTGTGGGGTGGAGGTGGATGGTAGAGGGGAGTTGGGGGTCATGGAGTTGAAGGAAGGGGAAGGGGAAACACATTAAAAGCAGACGATCTATTTCCTAGATACTACAGCCTGCGTTAGGGCAAGCCTACACGTGCAGAAGCCTTGACCTTTTAATTTATTTTATTTTTTTTTGAATTTTTGACATTTTATTGTCTTTTTTTATCGGGAAATTCTGGGCCTAGTCGCAGCCTGTGGCGGGCCCAAACTCAACCTATCTAATATTAGTTGTGCTTTTGAAATTTTGCTGGGGGAGCAAACCGTAGTACCCGTTGGGCTCCTAAAACAGCAGCGTGATGCGGCCATTACCTTAAATTGGCTAACACTGCTGTCACCCACGCGACTGACATCCAGGGTCGGTATTCAGAAAAGGAAAGGCAATACCTGCTGGTAATTTACCATGAGGAGGGGTAAAATCTGTACCTTCCGCTGGTTTGACTTGTCTGGTATTCAGAGAAGTTGAAACTGCCCTGCCACTCGGTGAAACTGCCGATAGTGTTACCGACTCTACCCCCACCCCCACCCCCACCCCCACCCCCACCCCCTTAATTTCAATTCACATTTATTAGACATTAAACATTGTTATATCATTGTGCAAGAAGCTGGCTGGGACTAAACCTGCGACAAAACCATCGCTTATTACAATGCGTTTAATCTTAAAGGTCAACCACAGTGCTCGGTCAAAAAGTTTCTGCTGAAAGAACTTTACTAAATAATACCAGATGCAAAAAATTCGGTAAGCAAAGCTCTATCGTTTAATAGATATCGATCACTGAAAGTGGGATTTCCTACCTGTAATTAAGGGTACGGGAAGTAATACACTAAAACGCAGCTATCGCTGTTCTTCCCTCGCAGTGACGTCAGCGGCTGTAGACAATGGCCGATTGCGAAGAAGTTACAAGCGAGACAAGCAGTGTTTCTTCACTCTATCTGTCGTGTTACAGCAGTGCTCTCTTCTGTTAGAAACGAATTCGACCCCCGAGTACTAATTGTAATAATAAACAAATAATTATACGAGCTAGACCCGTGAATACATAACCTCTTCAGGGGCGGATCAGTTAGTTTTTTTTTTTTTTTTTTTTTTTTGGGGGGGGGGGGGGTGTTTCCAAAATTCGTATAAAAAAAATAAATAAATAAATAAAATAAATAAAATATATATATATATATATATATATATATATATATATATATATATATATATATATATATATATATATATATATATGTGTTGCAGCATGAGAAAACCAGGCTAAAGTGTCAAAATATGAAAAATTACTTATTTATTTATTAACAAAGTACTAAAAATAATCTTCAAAATGCAAAAAACCAAATTGTTTTATCTTTATTGGTTGATGTTTTATGATTTTTTTTAAATATTTTATTTTCTCGGGGGCTAATTTCCAGAAATTGCCTTCAAAGTTTTAAATTGTAAAATGATCATTACTTCACAACCAGAATTTTCCCATGCATGTATTTGGTATCAAAACAATCAGGAAGATGGCAGCAATATGGCAGTGAGTTGAGATAAGATGAGAAAATTCACATTATACACCATCCACACAATACTGAACATAAACAAATTAAAACAGTACGCACACAATTTTATTCTGTACCCATCCATAATGCATAGTGTTTTTAAACATATTAGAAATAAAACAAGTGTTTAGCAAGTCTATAATAACTCAAACACATAATAATATATCAAGAACATGGCCTGAATCAATCATTTTTCTAAAATAAACCCTATCATAATCCCCTCCACCCTCCTCCCCCTCTTAAATCCCTCGTCCGTCAAGTAATCTTTTGTTTAATTGCAAGCAGCTACATCAGCTCAGTTC
Organism: Oncomelania hupensis; assembly: GCA_036898135.1. Classification (NCBI taxonomy): domain Eukaryota; kingdom Metazoa; phylum Mollusca; class Gastropoda; order Littorinimorpha; family Pomatiopsidae; genus Oncomelania; species Oncomelania hupensis. Next base: position 35,753,006 of record CM072513.1, read on the forward strand.
AAATAGTCAAACAAAGATTACAAACCTAAAACAAAAGTTTCATTAGGTAGTTTTCAGTCCTAATAATCAAGCTTTAATAATTCCCCGATTCTCCACTCCCTTCCGCACGTCGAATAAATCTGTCGCGTCACATGTGTAAATCAAAATAACATGTAATTTTGCTCTATAAAGTTTAAATAAACACAAATATCAAAGCAAATACTAATTCCTAGTAATTTGGTAAATAGTCCTCATGTTCATTTCCTAAAACAGACAAACCAACAATAATAAATACTGAGAACATAGTCAACTTGTCATGCTAGTAATATTGAATGCAGGCCAGACTACTTACCTTTTTAACCCTCCCCACCCCACCCCCACCCAACAAAATATACTACTGAAATATTTTCCACACTCCTACTGTAATTCTTTCACTGATATCGCCTTTTCAACCTTTACCTAAATCTATGCAAGTAGAATGACGGATTATCAAAGACACGCCTATAGCGAAGAGGCCTACGAAACATGAATCATTGAATGAAAACAAACGGTATCGTTTAATAACGGGATCAAGCTTCTGCTCGTCAGAATCATAATCCTCATCACAGTTCCCACCGGCACCATCATAAAAATAGTCCGAAAGCAGGTCTTGGAGCTCTTCAGAAGCAAAACCGGGTCGATTCAAGGCCCTAGCTACTCTAGCAGACGACACATCTACTGACGCTGGAGACGAAGCCATCACTTCCGGTTTCCAAAAAGAATCGGTCACTTACTTTGACAAATTGTTTCTAACAAATGCAACATAAATATTGCAAGAAAACACTTGAAATAGATGTAAGATGAGTTTATCTACATTAAAAAATTCACTTTGAACTAAAAATCGTCGAAAATCTATAGGAAACACTTCCGTTTTTCACGACCCGGCAAGAGACGCATTCGAACACAACTTGTGTCACAAGCAAGCTTCAGAACAAGGAATTTCATGAAAAATTCATATGCCACACACTTTTATGTACCAAAAAGTAGTACCAATAGGGACTTTTCACTCCCCAGACGTTATATATCAATCCACATTGGGGATTTCCCTTCATAGTCGGACAAGAAAAGTTGGGGTATCGGAGGTCAATTAGTGCCATTGTTTTAGCAAGGTGTGATCAACACCCTTATCAAAATCAACAAAATAAACAATGTTTTAGTAATTTTTGAACAAAATCCGTTTGGGATATTAAAGAAAAGTCTTAAATAAAGACAAAGAGGCAACAATCTTAAAATTGATGGGGTAGCCTATTTTTAGTGTTTTACGGCTGTAGCAGCGAATCAATCCTGGCGTCTTTAGCCGGGTTTTATATATATATATATATATATATATATATATATTATTTTATGTTTATTTTTATTTTTATAATTGTATTCTCTCTCTCTCTTTCTCTCCTTCTTCTTCTTTCTTTTCCTTTTTCTTTTTTTTTTTTTTGGGGGGGGGGGGGGTGGAAACCCCCCCCCCCCCCTCGTCCGCCCCTGCGTTCCCTTTTCTGAAAAGCTCCTCTGACTTTCCTGACACCGTAGTTGAAGTTGAAGCAGTACTAGTAGGCCTACTACTAGTAACTTGAATCACTGTTGCTGTTGTTGAGGCTTTGGATCGTTGGAACAGAGATAGGCTTTAATGTCTGTATTGTTTTCATCCCAAAGCTCCGCATAAAAGTGGCACTTGGGGGGTAGCAGTCTTCAGCGAAGTGTTTTGCGCAAATTGCTGACGACGCACCAATCTCACCCACTTATTTCGCACTTCTTCGTTTTTTTGGAAACCTATGCAATGTTATCCCATCCGCTTGTTTGTTTGTACAACCTCCAACGGCACAATATAGGCCACTGCTCTTCGTTTTCCTGCGTTTTGGTAGAGAAGTTTTTTGTTTGTATGTAGATTATAGTCACACGACACTTTCGCATATAGGTGACTACTGGACCGATTTATACTGACACCAGTTGTTCGTAAAGGGGAAAATAATATGATCACACGTTGACCAATCCGGGATTCGAACCACCGACCTTTCGGTTACTAGCAAGACGCTCTTACCAACTGAGCTACCCGGCCCCTGGTAGAGAAGGGGCACTATCGGACTCTATATTGTCTCCAGCAGTTGACGTCACGAGCCATGTGGTCACGTGAGCGGGATTTTCGAAGGTGCAAAAGTTTATTCGAAGTAGATTTTATTAAATATTAAAAAAAAGCAGTATTTTTCGGAAAAAAGTTTTTTGGCATGTGACTTCTTTTATTATGTAGATATTTTGTGCTCAATTTTATATTTCATTGATGTTGACCTTTAAGTCTTTAGACTAGCACATGTATACTTTCAGTCTTGGACAAGCATGCTGGATTTCTAATATTCATAAAACCTCTGTTGCATATCTCTCTTGTACATGACAAAATCTTTATAGATTCACAGGTGATTAAATTAGGGATCTGGATGCTTGGAATGGATAGAGGAATAGGTGTAAAAAGAAGGTCCTAGTTTCCATTCTCTTCGTTGTTTCAATATTCTCTCTTTGTTTACTACGCGCGACGTGCGACTGTTTCACAAGACGGATTTCCAACTGGCCTGTCTACCTCTGCAACCGATGACGGATGGGACACGTGCAGCCAATATCTCGTCACACACAAGAGTATCAGAGAATTGGAGACAAGTAGGCTACTGTCACTAATAGTTAAGAGCCAATTTTTTTTTTGCTCCAAACATCCACATAAATTCATGATGAGGTGCCTACCTTACGCCCTACCGCGTATTTTACGCATTTTCAGTTCAAAATGCGCGCATATTATTTGTCCGCTCAAAATACTCATTTTCGTTGTATCAAATACGATTTCTATTTTTAAAAAAAACTGCAATCCGAGTCCGATCCAGTATTTTTCTTGCTAACTGTTCTCAGTGCTCATGCGCGAGCAATACATCTTGTGCGCGATAAGTGGTTCGCCTCGGCTTTGAGGCTAGGGGAAAGTGACATCAAGAAAATGTGCGCATGAAACGAAACCGACACGAAAACGGTGAACACAAGTTGAAAGATAATGCGAAGAAACAGATTAACAGCAAGCAGATTTTCAAAAAGGACTATACCCAGCTTTTTCCAGGAATTGTTGACTCAAGAAAGAGCCTTTACGATGTGGATTGTGTGCAGAAAGGATTTTGGAATTTGTCAAAGTTGTGGATATTACATACAGCGGCATATCGAATCCGCAGGCACCAGGAGTTCGTCATTGTTTTGCCACTGGCGTGAAAAAGTTCAAGGGAAAGAAGCGCAATAATAGAGATAAAAATAACTACGATCATAGCGAGATTCAACTAATTTTGGCAGTGCTTGTTGAGTTGTGTATGATGGGAAACGAGCAAGTTGATCAAATGACATATGCACAGAATGTAAAAAGTTAGTGTATGTGACAGTGTAGCCTGACCCCTTGGGGTCATGAGCAATCTTGCCACTGCAGATTGTTCTAACCTATAAAGGGAAAAGTGAAAGCCCCAGTTGAAAACCGGTCTTTCCTTTATAGGCATGACCGATTCACTGCGGCAACAGTACCCCCGTTGGAGTGCCGGGGGTTTCAGTATAAATAGTATCCCCACTTTCTGGAAATTTAGTGCTTTAAATTCCCACTGTCGCTGTCTTCCTCATTTGCTCTTTCCCATTCCTGCTCTGTCCTATCACTCTGCTATAATATCTTCTTCTTCGCTAGATCAATGACCTACCTTTTTTCTTGAAAACTCTTGCTGGACAAGACTCCTTGTTTGTGTACGAGGTCTGTTGGATCAGCTTGGGAGTATTGGACGCTTTCTGCCGGGTGGTCACTAGGGCTTCCTATGATGTTATTATTTAGCAATATAGGCATTTTATATGTATGTGTTTTGTTGATAATTTATAATGATGTTTGTATTCTATTTTGTTTTTGTAACCGGGGGTTCGAGTAGTTGGGGTAAAGCCTCAGCCGTCCCCTGCGTAGGATGTCTTTATTGTAAAGTGACTGGCCGGTGGAGGGCATTCAATTTTCCCACTAGGGTTGTTTCGGCAGATCTTTTATGCTGATCGGGGGTTGTCCGGTCCTGATTTGGCTCGGAAGAGTCCGCTGGACCTAAAGCAACAATCAATCAAAGTGTAGCCTGTAGACTAAAAAGGTGAGAACGACAGTGGTTTAAAACATAATGTGCAAAACAAATGTTATCCTGTTGAATGTAATACTTGTTCGTTTCCTTTATTGCGCGTTGTGCAATGTGTAAAATTACACAAAATACGCATTTTCATGCAGTAATTATACAAAATGGACTCATGACGGGTGAGCAGGGGGGTAGGTGCGATGACGACGTCGACGACGATGATGATGATGATGATGATGATGATGATGATGATGATGATGATGATGATGATCATGAAGATGATCATGATTAGATTAGATAATCAATGTTTATAGGGTCCATGATGATGATAATAATAATAACAACAACAACAACAACATTACTACTATTAATTTTTGTTTTCACCGCTTCTTTATAACCCATCTCACGGTCACCCCACCTGCAATAGGATTCAGCAAGATAGACTTATCGCTAAGTGTTATTTCAGTTTCCCGTCTATATTAATTAATTGTTCTCAGAAATCGGTAATGTAACAGCAGAAATAGTGTCGACAAAATGTAGTAAATTAGCTTAGCGCAAAATAGATAGCATCGATTAAAATTTGACGTTAATTCACGAGTTATCTAAAGAGAAGCATACACATGTTAAATTAACTTTCTCCAGACAGCTCGCCGCCAACCTCTCCAGATAATAATCTAACAGACTTAGCAATTCATGACTGTACTGAGTGTACTGGCCAAACTGACCAGAACGTTGTCCCCGTTAATTAGCTTACTTTAGCCAAAGTGACCAAGACGTCATCCCCGGTAACTAGCCAGGCACCGCTTATCGCTAGTGAATCTATCCTAAACTAGGTCACTGATGTTCCATGTAAGACATACTCGCACGTGTCCCATTATTAGGACAGGTGGGGGAAATATTCAAATAAAAACGAATAATCCCGTATATGCGAGATTAACTAAAACGAGAGTTAAACGATTGGTCAGAAGACCAGGGAACCCCTGCATGTCTTGGTGGCCCAACCTTAGCTAGTCAGTCGAATACGAACTGCGAAGCTGCGAGGGTCAAGCCAAGGAACAAACTGCAGTGTCCGCCTATCTCCACCTCATCGAGAGAGTGCGAGAGACAAAACGACGGTTTCACAGATCCCAGAGTCTAGAAGTAAGAACACCAGTAGTTTTGATATGTTTATTTTATATTGAGTGCCATGTCTTAATAATATGTTCATGATATATATATATATATATATATATATATATATAGTTACAGAAACCAATTATTGTTTCTGAGACAGTATGCATGTGGATTGATGTATCTTAGCCTTAAGATTCGGATCGAAGTGTGCATATGGGAACCTTGCAGGTGTCTGATGCTATGGACACTTTGCAGAGGAGACCGCACACTTATATCTAACGAGAATATTGTAGCCAGAGCTCCGACTTTTACAGGTCAGCGCTGGGACGGTTTGTGGAGACAAACGCATGACGCTTGCTCCCGTGGTACAGAAGGAGAACAACCAAGATTCTACCTCTCCACGTCCGAACCTCGCAGCTACAAAAGTTACACGACTCACCCGCTCAACCTGAGAGGCAAGACTTCTCAGAAGGACTCCAGCGTACGCCGACGCGATACAGCTAAGTCATCCACAAATGCAAACTGAGTTCTACCCTTGAGAAAACCTAGATGACCACAAGATCATTTATTAAACTACGAACATTCAAATCGTAGACTTGCGTAGCATAGGATGAAGAAGACCTGCTGACAAACTTTCCCAGCACATCGAATTCTTAGAATTATTAATTTACCTGTTTAATGAAGTACATGTAAAAGTTGTGTTGAATATATAAAACGAGAACTTACCTACATACGACTGATGTTATTCTATTTGTATTGTTGTGTAGCTATTAGTTTTCTTCTCTTGAGACATAATAATCTAGTCTTTTGATTAGTAATCAGCTTTGCTCAAATTGAGCCAAATGATACTAAAAAGCCCGAGAACAAATATAAATTTTATGTGACCAAGCACCGTGATCTGTCTCTCACACTGCTCTGGAATTCTGGTAAAAGAACGGTCGATAGTGGTAGCCTAACGCCCCTCTATCAATAAGTCTTACCCCCTAGAAAGAGAAACATATCTTCCCCAGAATATTATCACAGGTAATGATGCACAAAGGTTGCATGCAGCCCTTGATGCAATCCCCATCCTATTTCTCAAGTCTCGTCAGACCAAATCTCAAGGGGTATGGAGAGCGCAGCTGGCTCAGATGTGTACGTTGTGTACGCAGTGTACTCGAATGTCAGGCGATACAATTGCAGCATGTACATGCACTGGTTTAAACCCCGTGGACGGCCCTATTTTTGTAATTACCCTGAGACACTGCGCCCAGATTCCTTAGGATGAGAGAATAAACCGAGGTCTAGTCTGTTCACGCACGCATTCCATCGCATGAGCTTTAAAGATCCTGACGCTCATGTCCTAAACGGGTGTGTCGGCTACAAAAATACACCCAGCATGAATTAGGTCCCTTCTCCCCATCCCCCAACAAGGTACGGCCTCAGAATAATGACAGAGCATTGTGAGCAAGAAGGACGAATTTGCGGCAGTTTTCACTACATCAAAGCAGATCTCATCATTCTGCGTGACAGGATCATGGCTTCAGGACGGAATCCTAAACAGCGAAATTTTCCCAGACAACTACGTGTGACACTAGAGAGATCGGGGTAGCAACGCAGGTGGAGTCTTTTATACTGATACATTAGAGCCTGACCGCTACAGCTTGCCCAGACCCAAACTCCGATACTGACTGATATGGGGCCGGAATCAACGCCACAAGAACCAAGAGCATACTTGTGGGTTACATACCCCACACACATTTGAAAGACGTCACCGAACTTGAGTGATCCCTCGGCCACGCACAACAAGGGAAAGAAATTATCTTTCTGGCAGATGATTTTACTAGCCCAGATATTCACACTTTTCTGCTATCCTATGCACCAACGGGAATCCCCTCAATGAAACATACTTCCGGTTTTTTTCTCCGCGTGTTTTAGTGAGTTATTTCCAAATATTCAAGAATAATAACATGTGTCACTGGCCACCAGTATCGTACCCTCACATATTTTTTTTGCTGCAGTTTATTATCCCTTTCTATCGCCAGTGGCGCGCCTAAACCCTACCTACCTAACATTATTTGTGAATTTTTGAAAAATATTCGGAAAAACATAACGCCCAGATGCTGGCTCGAACCCACACCTGTCAGGCGCCATTGGTTTCTGGCTTGTGGACAAGGCAAGTTAGTCCCGCCTTAGCCCACTTGGCCACAACGCTGCGCCTATAATAGTCAGTTACTTCGTGTTTTGTGAAGGTTGCGACGGCGAAGCTATGGAAAACTACAAGAGTCTTCAGGTCCTGTTTCACTTTCTGTCGATGATCGACGCACCTCCGAAGTCGCCACAAATACAGGCCTCTACGATTGTTTTTTTGCATCCTTTCACTGAGCATGTACTTCCTCCACCGTTCTTATACTTATCCCACTCGTTTTCTGGCTCTAACAATCGTCGTTTTCGGCAATGTGCCATATTTAAAAGTCACGCATCAAGCTTTGATAAAAGCAAAACAAGCTAGACCGGAACTTGGTTTCATGCTAACCTCGTTTTAATTTATAATGGCGATACCCACGAGTTTTTATGAGAGGTGCCGGAAAGTTGTGAATAGACTGGAATAGTGGAGCTGTGGACAGGGGTACACCAGACGGTAGTGGACATGACCTCGGCAGCCATTCTGACCAAGATTCATGAGGAACCAACCAGCTGTGTCAGCTTTTGACCTGAAGCCCCAGAGTCAGGAGAAACCAAGAAAACGCTTCATGTACGCCCAAGCCAAATGGGGGGAGATGAGGGGAGGGGGGGTAGCTAAAGGACGATCTAGACCTTTTGACCAGAGAGATTACTTCGATGAGAGAGAGACACTGTTGTCAACACGCTGTGGACCCACTTCAAAACATCCCTAATGTCCGCCGTGGTATGACACATGCCCTCTAGCCTTCGAAAAAGCACAAGAAGCCTGCCTTGGTGCACGAGGAAGATCAGGAAAGGAACTTCTATGTTCAGCAACACAGTCTCTAAAGCTAAGATCTTGCTACAGCAGTTCCTATCTGTCTTCACTGCCCATGATGGATCATTAACCCCAGACATCACAGACAACCCTTACCTAGATCTGGACAAGCTTACCATCACATAAGGAGTTGCAAAACTACTACGAAACCTAAATCCTTGCAAAGGAGTAGGAACCGATGGCACCCCAAACCAGATCCTCAAGATGTGTGTAGACTCATCACTAACATAAATCTTCCGCACATCAGTGAAGTCCGAAAACTACCTACTGACTGGCTCTATCTGCTAACATCTCGTCAGTATTTATGAAAAATGGTCGTCACAAAGCAGAAAGCTACTGTCTTTTCTCGATCACGTCTGGGATCCAGACGGACATTGCTATCCTAAACTTTAGTAAGGCGTTCGACACCGTTCCACACCACAAGCTACTGCACAAACTGAAACATAATGGAATAAGTGGTCCCATTAATATCAGGCTTTCAAACTTCCTCAACCAATGCAGTATGAGAGTGGTCCTGAAGGGAGAAGGTCTGAAGAAGTGGCAGTCCTGTCCGGACACCCTTTGCTGTTCCTCTGCCACATCAATGACCTGCGGAACACCGTGAAGTCAACAGTACTGCACTTTGCGGACAACTGCCTCCTTTACCGGGGGGTCCAATCCTTCCAGGGTCATATCGCTCTATAATCTGACCTGGAAAACCATGAGAAGTGGACAGCACAATGTGGGATGCGATTCAATGCGCAAACATGCTACATCCTTTCCACCAAACCCAGATTCAGCTACTTATACAAACTAAACGGCACAGTGCTAAAAAAATGTTGACCAAAACTCTTCATCGGCGTATATATCTCGTACGACCTAAAATGGAGCACCTACATTACAAATGTTCTCGTGAGACAGCACATAATAGCCATGGTCTTAAAATCCCAGCTACTAAAACAGAACAATACAAGGCATCTTTCTTCTTCCTGACTCCTTTAGAATGGAATCAACTGCTAGAAGTGCAGGTGGCCATGCAATCTGCCAGCGCATTTTCGTCAGTTGTCGGCAGGCTGCAAACCTCTCCAACTCAGAAATAATCTACCACTGTTTTTAACCTGCTTTTAAAAACTGTACAGTCCAAAATACATGGCCCTTATGAAACTATAGTGCTGTTATGTATATATGTGTGATAAATTTCAACAACATATTTTAAATCATAGCAAAACGCTGCACACTCCCAAAGTCGTATATAATAGTCATTATCGGCTCCTGCGGCTAACCCGTTGATTTACATCAAGACGGGAATCCAGATTCAGATCCAGAGAGAACTCTATGGAATTTTCTTTGTAAAATATTTATTTTCACCATGCCACAGTCAGCTAAATAAATATTTTTAGAAGCATATTTTTTCTAAAAATAATTGTTTACAAACAATGTAAGATTTTTCGAAATAATATATTTTCTCCGTAAATAACTTTTTATTTACCGAAACAATATATTGTTTAGGTAACTAAATCATGATATGGGTAAATAAGGCTTTGTTGCTAAATAAGGAATTATTTAATTAAATAATGCGTATTTTTAACAGACTGTGATAAATAATGTATTATTTAGAAATGTTTCTAAATAATGATTTGTTTACCTATATAATGCATTATTTAGCAGAATTTGGTAAATAATGCATTATTTACGCAAACAGTTCATTGGTTAGGGATTGCAAATAATTATTTAGAAAATATGCTTCTATATAAAGATTATTTAGCTGAAAGTGCTTTAAAAAAAAAACACGAAAAATTCGCAACCAAATATTTTACAAGGGAATTCCATAGATTCCCAGTTGCCCAGACCAAGCGCCCAGAGGTTGCAAGTGGGCGCCTATGGCGGCTTGGGTTGGATCCTGTATCGGCCAGCGCCTTGAGCAGCTCTTGAGCTGAAAAACCGCTATACAACAATGATTAAATAATTATGAGACAACACAAATACAACTCAAACCAAATTGAGAAAATGAGCTTATAAGAACACCTTTCCCTTGTCCTTGAAAGAAATGTCTCTTATATAGAAAAAGATTTGTCTTATATAGCGCACTTAGAAGCTCAGATAGCTTTTCAAGGCGCTGGCCCGTAATATCCAGCAATCACAAAATAGTTTGCTGAACTGTGATGATATTCTGGGGAAGATACGTTTATCTTACCAGGGGAGTAAGACTTGTAGATAGATGGGGCGTTAGGCTACCTCTATCAGAAGTTCTTTTACCAGAATTCCAATGCGGTGTGAGAGACTAATCACGGTGCTTGGTCACATAAAATTTATATTTGTTCTCGGGTTTTAAAGTATCATTTGGCTCACTTTAAGATATGCTTATTACTAAGCAACGGACTAGGTTACTTGGTCTCAAGAGAAGAAAAACTAGTAGACACACAACAATACAAATAGAATGACACCAGTCATATGTATGTGATTTAAACTTTTATATAGTCAACACAGATTCTAACATTACTTCATTTAAATGTAAATTAATAATTATAATTGTTCAATGTGCTGGGAAATTTCTTTAGCAGTTCTTCTTCATCACTTGCTAAGCAGTTCTAATATTGTTCTGGTGGTCGAATATGAGTCCGAGTTGGGTTAGACCTCAGTTTGCATTTGAGGGAGACTTAGCTGCTTTGCGTCTGTGAGTGCTTGAGTCCGTCGGTCAAGCAGAGGGGTTTTGCCTCTCAGGATGATCGGGTGAGTCGTGTAGCTACGGGGCCGGACGTGGCGAGGTAGATTGTAGGTGGATCTTTTTCTCTTCCACGGAAGCAAGTGTCATGCGTTGACTCCACAAACCGTCCCAGAGCTGGACTGTAAAGTTCAAAACTCTGGCTACAATATTCTATTCAGATATGGGTATGCGGTACGCTCTGCACAGAGTCTATATCATCAGACACCTGCCAAGTTTACCATATGCACACTTCAATCCGAATCTTAAGGCTAAGATATATCATACATACTAATACATGGCAATCAATATAATATATAGAAACATACACCTACCAAAAATACTAGTGTTAACTTACTTCTAGTCTCTGGGAATCATGAACCGTCTCTAGTCTATCACTTTTCTTGATGAGGCTGAGGCTTTATGGTTCACTGCAGTCTGCTCCTTGTTTGACCCTCGTGGCTTCGCAGTTAGTATTTGACTGACTAGCTAAGTTTTAGGCTAGTGGATATGCAAGGGTTTCTACCTCCTCCGACCAATCATTTAATTCTCGTTCTAGTTAATCTCGCTCATACGGGATTACATGTGAATCTTCTTTCTGGAAATTCCTCTCACCCGTTCTACTTGGGAGACACGCTCGGTTACGACTCGACTTGGAGTGTGAGAGACGAAACAGGGTAGATCCAATAGAGATATGAGTCGCATGAAGAATTATCGCTCAAGAAACCCTGGTCATATTGGCCGAGTAAGCTACTTAACATTCTTGGTTTAGCGAGGTCTGTTTGATTGTCTCGGGAACGAACGGTTCAAGGAGGTTAATTTAACACATGTGGACTTCTCTTTAGATAACAGGTTTATTCAATACTATCTGTTTATCGCTAAGCTGAGTTACCACATTTTTGCCGTCAACATTTTTGCTGTTACATGAACTCAGAAAACAAATGTTATTTAAAACACCTACTACAGAGCAAGGAACAGCAACTATCCCTTGTAGTCCCGGGACCAGGTTCTTATACTCAACACGATCCTATCAGCTACACGTCCATGCTTTTGATACGGAAAGGTTGTTCGTGGCATACTAAAAGAATCCCCTTCCGCAAAATAAGGTTTGGAGCCAGCACCAACAAAATGCCGAATCTCCATTTCACACATCGGCTGCTGACTAACTTCGTTTACCACATGGTACACGAATTATTCCGAGGGTCGTGGGCCGTTAGTTCCAAATATTACACTTGTAGTCACAGCACATTTGGCGAGCTACATACACTATGTCCGTCACGAGTCTATTTATCTAAACTTTAAATAGCATAACCTGTGATACAATACTACAGACAGCATCTTTATTAAACGCTCAAAAGTATTTATAACAGACGCAGAATAACACCTTAAATGCTTATATATTAAGCATACATAACGATTTCCTTTCATCAACATCACACTTATTGTGAACATCATGCCGACATTACACACTCCCAAAGCTTTAACCACACACACAAACACGCGCGCACACACACACACACTCCATCAGCATTTGAAGAACAATAACCCTTTTTATATTAAATTAGACTAAATAGCAAAACAAGTCTAATAATACCAAATTATTCATACAAAATTCTTCATAGCTGAACTATGCAGTGCAGACCACAGAACATGCATCAATAAGTATAAATTACTTAGAAAATACAGAGCAGAATACATTCAAGACGCAGAAAACATTACATAATCTTGTACAAAGTAAAGTATATTATGTATGCAATACAGTACCTATTTTATTCAGTGCAGTATGAGATACTGATTACATAGAAAGTATTCAAATTAAGTGCAATACAGATTATACATAATAATTATTACACGTTCTTTAGAAATGTAAAAAATACAATATTAACAATTTTTTATGCCTAGCCTGATAGAAGTCTTGGTAGCGTGTACACACATTCATCCCTTGGGATACAGTCTCTGTTGGGTGTTGCATTATAGGCTACACCGCCGACCGCATTCCTTAGTATACATTACATTACATGATTATTGCTTAAGGTCCAGCGGACTCTTCCGAGCCAAATCAGGACCAGACAACCCCTGATCGGCATAAAAGATCTGCTGAAACAACCGTGGTGGTAAAACTGAAGGCACTCCACCAGCCAGTCACTTTACAATAAAGACATCCCACGCAGGGGACGCTGAGGCTGTACTCAAATTTATCGAACCCCCGTTTACAAAAACAAAATAGAATACAGACATCATTATAAAATATCAACAAAACACATACATAGAAAATGCCTACATTGCTAAATAATAACATCATAGGAAGCCTTAGTGACCGCATAGCAGAAAGCGTCCAATATTTCCAAGCTGATCCAACAGACCTCACACACAAATAAGGAGTTTTGTCCCGGAAGAGTTTTCAAGAAAAAAAGGTAGGTGACTTGTCTAGCGAAGAAGAAGATAGTATAGCAGATTGATAGAACAGAGCAGGAATGAGAAAGAACAAATGAGACTGACAGCGACAGTGGGAATTTAAAGCACTAAATTTCCATTATACTGAAACCCCCGGCACCCCAACGGGGGGTCCTTAGTACACAGTGCCATCAAGCTATTACACTGCAGTAACTGGGGTGTCGGATAGCGCAGTGGTTGGAGCACTAGCTACTGTGTCGCAAGTTAAGCACCGTCCAGTGCGGTTAGCACTTGGATTATATTACATTACATGATTATTGCTTTCGGTCCAACGGACTCTTACGAGCCAAATCAGGACCAGACAACCCCTGATCCGCATAAAAGATCTGCTGAAACAACCCTAGTGGTAAAACTAAAAGCTCTCCACCAGCCAGTCACTTTACAATAAAGACATCCCACGCAGGTGACGCTGAGGCTGTACTCTAATTTATGGAACCCCCGTTTACAAAAACAAAATAGAATACAAACATCAATATAAATTATCAACAAAACACATACATATATGTTAGGAATTATAATAATTGACAGGTAGTCATACATATATAAATAAATAGAAAGGGTGATTATAGTTTATGATAATTATACTATAGTAAGAAAGCACTGAATTTTAGTCAGTCACAAATTAATTCATTTAGAAAAATGCGGAACCAAAGGGAAGCTACTCCGAGGGACTTACTTTATAAAATAAGTCAGATTCCGTTGAACTGGCGTATAGATGGCGTCATGAATCTCCGTTGGTAAAGCCATCGTGAAAATAGCTGCATTGTTGCAGGTAATTATGAATACTTTGACAATGTTTGAGTGAGGCTGGATGACAACTAGTATATTTGGTTAAAGAAAACTTTAGTGTAGATACATTATAATAAGATGAACGCAGAAACATGACTGGTGATTAGTACTAGTAGTGTAAACAAGTGTTATATATTTTGATTGCACTTCGAGCTATATCTTGTGCTGTTTGTTTTGTCATGGTGGGAAATATGTTTTCTTTTTTTAATGTATTTCTTTGACTGATGAATGTAAAACGAAAGAGTTATAATTATTAATGGAATGCTGTTAGGATGGTAGAAGAGGGGCTGAGCAAAGAAGATGCAAATGTTAATTTTTTGGTGTGACGTTTGACTTTGAGTTTAATGTGAGTAGGGAATAATAAAATGGTTATTGGTTTATGAGGAATATAAGGAAAGATAATTCTGAGGAACATGAGGAAAGAGGAATAATCAAGGACTGAATAATATGAGAGAACAGAGTAGTTCAGTAACAAGTGTTTTGTTGGAATCAGCTTCTCAGTCTGGGAGCAGGCTGATGTGGTGTGTCCAAGGCAGCCCAAATCTACGGGTGCAGGTCGACAACCACTGTACTGGGACGTTGAGGACAGGCCGTCGAGCAATCCTACGTCCGCAGCGAGAAGGCCGGACCGCTGTGTGTGCCTTCGCTGCAGTTCCTAGGCCGTCGTCTTGGAACTACAACCCGTCATCCAGAGACGCTTCATAAGGAACGTGAAGGTCTAAAGGCGTGGTTTTTGTGTAGTACTACAGAACAGTGAGTACAAGAAAAGTGAATATTCCTCATGGCATAGTTCCTCTGTAGAGACTTGAACTCTTGCAAAAGACTGGTGTGCGTTGGAGAGATCTTATTATTAGGGGAAGAAATGGGGTGGTTGTTTTATTAGTTGTGTTATTGTTTAAATGTGTGGTAATTAGTTATTAAATTGAGAATCTAGAGTAAACACATTTGACTACGGTATCCTTAGTGCTTTATTGTGTGAAAAGGGGAATGGATGCTTGAGAGATGTCTTGCATGCACCTGTTTTATTGAATAGGAGTTGGAACACATTAAGATTTCAATTAGGACAAGAAGTATAATTCATTTTTTGTCAGCATCCCGCTCCTTAACAATATAAAATGCCTACATTGCTAAATAATGACACCATAGGAAGCCCTAGTGACCACCTGGCAGAAAGCGTCCAATATTCCCAAGCTGATCCAACAGACCTCATACACAAATAAGGAGTCTTGTCCCGGAAGAGTTTTCAAGAAAAAAGGTAGGTGACTGGTCTAGCGAAGAAGAAGATAGTATAGCAGATTCATAGAACAGAGCAGGAATGAGAAAGAGCAAATGAGAAAGACAGCGACAGTGGGAATTTAAAGCACTAAATTTCCAGAAAGTGGGGATACTATTTGTACTGAATCCCCCGGCATCCCAACGGGGGATAGCACTTGGATGGATCACCGCAAAACGTGAGGCGACAAATAACAACGCCCCCAGTTGACTCAACTGTGACTGAGTACCTACTCTCTTAAGAGTGGGGAAGGTAAAGCAGCGAGGGAGAGAGATGGGCATCACCCTCATTACGCTGGCCCAAGATAAGTGTGATCTCCAACATCACGCTCCCCTACGGCCACAAGGCTATGGAACTACCTTTACCTTTTCTTTTTTGATGGCAAAACTGATGATGCTGTCTTTTAGTTTAGGGTTAAAAAAAATGCAGTTGAAAGTCTGTTGTTTGTGGTGAAGCGATTTCCCTCGTTGACTTGAAGAATGATGCTGTTGTCTGCTTTGGTAGTTGTACATTTGGTCCGTATATATGGGCGCCACCATGTTGTTTGGCATAGGTTACATCACCGACTGCATTCCTGAGGGTAGTAGGCATACGCAGTGCCGTCAAGCTATTTATTACACTGCAGTCTACCTCTGATGGCAAAACTGACGATGCTGTATTTTAGTTTAGTGTTCCTCCTTCCAAAAATAAAAAAAAAAATAAAATAAAAATAAATAAATACAAAATGGAGTGGAAAATCAGTGGTTTTTGATGAAGCGATTTTACTAGCTAGCTTGTGATGAATGTTGATGTTGTCTGCTGTGGTTGATGTACCTTGGGTCCGTATGGACGCCGCCATGTTGTTTACATTCTTCCTCAATGGCTGGGCGAGTTGCCTGATTTTGGACTTTCCCGAGTTCAAGAAAGGACGCGTGTTGACTCTGACGTTTTTCTTACGTTGACGCTGTATCGTCGACGACGACTGGACGTGCAAGGAGGGAGATTACATTACATTACATAATTGTTGCTTTAGGTCCAGCGGACTCTTCCGAGCCAAATCAGGACCGGACAACCCCCAATCCTCATAAAAGATCTGCTGAAACACCCTAGTGGGAAAACTGAATGCCCTCCACCAGCCAGTCACTTTACAATAAAGACATCCCACGCAGGGGACGGCTGAGGCTTCACCCCAACTTATCGAACCCCCGGTTACAAAAACAAAATAGAATACAAACATTATAAATTATCAACAAAACACATACATATAAAATGCCTACATTGCTAAATAATAACATCATAGGAAGCCCTAGTGACCACCTGGCAGAAAGGGTCCAATATTCCCAAGCTGATCCAACAGACCTCATACACAAACAAGGAGTCTTGTCCCGGAAGAGTTTTCAAGAAAAAAGGTAGGAGACTGGTCTAGCGAAGAGGACGATAGTATAGCAGATTGATAGAACAGAGCAGGAATGAGAAAGAGCAAATGAGAAAGACAGAGATGGTAGTACTCGGTAGGTTAAACTCGACAACATCATCCGCCATTTTGAAAACACACACACACGCACACACAGTTCTGGTCTGTTCACACACCCACACCCCTAGACACACACACACACATGCATTCACAATACACTCACACACGCATCCCACCCAGAAACCTGTTCCTTGTGGCTGTCTTGAAAAAGACGATTAAAAAAAAAGATCTAAAGTTAATTAAACACTTCTGGAATGCACTTGTATGCTATCACACACAAAGAAACGCACGCACGTGCGAATGGCTTTCTGTGTAAGAGCGCATTTGCTACTTTAGGCTTTTTACTTGAACGCAATGCACGCTCGGGTGCATGTGCGTAGTTCTATCCGTGCTTGTGTTTGTTGCCTGTGCATGTGTTCGCGTGTGTGTGAGTATGAGTGTACTCGATTTTTTTTTTCTGTTAGTCTATGGAACACCTCTGTCTGACCTCTGCTGGAAGTATGTTCAAACATTGCAAAGTAACGGAAGTAAGCTGAGACTTTTATAACCTGGCAAAAAACTAGTTTTCATGAAACTGCGTTGTGTGTGGGAGCTGCGTATAAATGCGTGGGCGCGCGTGCGCTTGTGTGTATGTGTGTTAATGTGTGTGTGTGCGCGTGTGTCAGCATGCCTGCGTGTGTGTGTGTGCGTACGACTGTGAACGCACGCGAGTTGCTGTATGTTAGTGTGTCAGCCAGCCTGACCGTTCGTCTCTGGTGAACGGACAGTATGTAGCAAATTGGAAATTGCTGAATTAAACCAATTTTGGGGGCATGGTAATTTTTGAAAACCTTGTGTTTAGTCAGAGGACAGTGCGCCATGAGGTTTTAACCTAGTAAAACCTACCTTTTGTGACACTTCGGGTTGCGTGTCTGGGAAAAATCAGACAGTATAAAGATGGTCACCATTGGAGCCAATCTTGAGGTGTAAAATTGATTTATCCGCTATTTTACGTTGGTACTATTGCAGGATCTCGTGACGGGACGCCTTTCGCTGTATTACATAACGTTTCCATCCTGGACTATAGTAACTACTGTTACCATACACTTTTGTAGTCTCCTATAGGGTTCTCATTATCCTCCTGGTATTATGTTTAATGGTGTCACTAGATTTTTCATTGAAAGCGGTCCCCAGATAACTTCAGTACGCAGGGTGGCGGGTCCGTGTCCTTGAGGTCGATGTTTTATCTGGAGGCGTGATGTATGGAGCCCTCTTAAACAAGTTGTCCTAAACTAATTGACAGCCCTACTTTAGAATGCGTTGTAAGCGATGATTTGGTTGCAGATTTACAGTAGTTCCAGACTTCTGCTTATGTCTTAGTCCATTCATCGCTGTCCATGTTGGCCTTTAACGTTAAGTCAAAGATTATAGGAAGGAAAAAATATGGATCTCAAATTTAGATCTGAGGAAAGCAAAAAAAAAAAAAGAGTTATGCCCGTTCGCTCTGCATGTCTATAATTAAAAATGGCTGGTGGGCGAAAATGGGAAGGCGATAGGAGTAAACAAGGAGGAACTCATTGCACAGCCTTCGGGTGCAAGAATTTCCGTAACACTATCCTACAAAGGCAAAGCGTTTTTCCGCTTCCCCAAATATGAGAAGAGGTGAGTGAAGGTAAGTGTTTTGGTGGTATTTCAAATACCTTTTCCACAGTTATGATGACGTGCTCACAGTCACAGTGGTGAAGAAACGGAAACTCCGATGATATAGCCACCTCACCAGAGCATCAGGCATTGCAATTACCATCCTGCAAGGCACGGTCCAAGGAGGCAGAAGCAGAGGGAGACAGAAAAAGAGATGGGAGGACAACATTCGAGAATGGACTGGTTTGAAACTGAACGAAGCCATGAGGTTTGCCGAGAACAGAGAAAGATGAAGTACGATGGTTAAACGATCATCTGTGGTGCCCCAACGATCTTTGAGTTAGGGATAGGATAGGATAGGATAGGATAGGATAGGATAGGATAGGATAGGATAGGATTTTGACAGTTTTGGAACTTTTACCACAACATGACGGTATTGGGTGGTTTCGTTCCGATTCTTGTTTCTGACTGCTTAATGGTTCGGGTTGGAAACAACTTGGTGTACGAACAAGAATCAGTACGAAACTACCCGGATTCATCGTGATCATCACAATGTTGATCATCAGAATGTTATAAAATTATGCCACATGGGCTAGATTTGTTTTACTGCAGTATTTCAATGTCCTTCAAGTGAAATTAAATTTATTTTACTTCTAGGAATATTAAAAGAACGGTTGCATTTAATTAAATCCTTGATTTGTTACCGTGTATGTTTACTAGACCTGGGACATCAACTCCAAAAGCTCGAACGAATAAGACCTTTTTGCTTTCTTCGGATCTCGATTAGAAATCTAAATCTTTCCTTCCCATAATCTTTGAGTGGATCCACAACTGCCTTTAAAAAGCGTGTGAGCGTGCGCGTGTGTGTTCTGGGCTAAAACAGATGTCAAAACTCTACTGTTATGTAACTATTTCATGTATTGCTTTTAGTATATAATAAATATATATGGGATTTGATTTACATTGAGCAAAAATTATTTTCCTTATTTTTCATTCATTCTCTCTCTCTCTCTCTCTCTCTCTCTCTCTCTCTCTCTCTCTCTCTCTCTCTCTCTCTCTCTCTGCGCACGTGTGTGTGTGTGTATGTGTGTGTGAGAGAGAGTGGTGTGGGTTTAAATATGGGGAAAATGCTGAAATATTTATTTTAAAGTAAATAAACAATGGAAATTATAAATATAAATATTTCATGAGCATATCTACTGTTTAAGTTGCATACGTTACTGGTTTAAGTTATTACAAATGGATGCTTGCAGATTGCCTAAGAAAGCTTATGATATGCTGTATGCATTGGATAATAGAGGGAAAAAGACGTGGGTGATGAACGTAGGAGTGTGTTTGTTTCAGTTTGGATTTGGGTATGTATGGATGAATCGGCGTGGGTAATGTGAAATGGTTTATGCGTGTTTTTAAAGAACGATTGATAGACTGTAGATGGCAAGAATGGAATGATCATGTAAACACGAGTGAACGGTTTGAGTTATACAGATCCTTTTGTAATATGTCACATGATGTGTCTTTGTATTTGAAATTGAATATGAATAGACACCTTCAGTATTTAATGACTTCAGATTTGGTATTTCTGATTTGGCTATTCATTTTTATAGATATCGGAGTTGCATCCTCGAAAACAAATTGTGCAAATTATGTAATCAAACCGAAGAAAATGAAATGCATTTTTTTGCTCTGTTGTCCCTATTTTGATGATCTACGTAGAGAATGTATTGCCCCAAAATACTATAGAACCCCAAATGCATTCAGGCTCTCTTTATTGTTGTCATCAAATAATGGAAATGTTGTAAAGAAACGTTGTGTATTTTTGTACAGAGCGTTCAAGGATAGAGAAACTGTTTTGTTGTGATGTATGTATGTTTTGAAGATTTGAGATATTTTACTGTTTTGATGTATGTTCTGACTTGACTACTGTTGTATTGTGGTTTTTGTGAATATGTTGCACACACCCATTCTAAGGGGGCTAGGCCCTTTTTGAATAAACATTCGTATTCGTATTCTCTGTTTTAACCTCTGGTTAAACATGAGGTAAGCACTGGTCATTTAATTTCGTCAGTTATTTTAATGACAATTGGATAGGAATTAGTGTTAATTGAAATTAAGAAGTTGGTAGGTCCTCTTCCCCCTCCTTCCCTTCCCCTACCTCCCACCATCCCTTCTTTGTGGCCATTGTTTTTAGCTGAAACAGCGACGTAGTCACGTGAGCGACGTCAACGTTAGTCAATTTAAGGTAACTGGCAGCAACACGCTAATTTCTTAGGAGCTCAGATTCATGTGCGTGTAGACCTGCCCTAACGCAAATTCTAGTATCTTGGAAAGAGATCGCCTGTTTCCTATGTTACCTCCATCCCTCCTCCCCTCCCTTTCTACACCCTGCCCCTATCTCCCACTTCCACCCCGCAATGTCTTGTTACAAACATTCAAACCAGTTTTGTGGAATGATTGGAAATAATAATGTTATTGCCTGACTTCAGTAATCCGCAATGTCTTGTTACAAACATTCAAATCAGTTTTGTGGAATGATTGGAAATAATAATGTTATTGCCTGACTTCAGTAACTCGCAATGAAATTCCTTTTTTTCTTCTTCTGGAAACAAAAAGGTTCAGTTCAATTCAAATCATACGCTAAAATGCTGAGCTGAACTTAAACCTTTTCGTTTTCTGAAGTGTCATATGTGATTTATATCAGGCCTGTTGTGCCAGCGCACTGTGACTTTGTGTTTATATATTGCCATGAAACTGCTTGGTTTACTCAGATGTGTGTGTGTGTGAGTGTGAGTGGGAGGAGTGGTTGGTTTGTGGTGGGGTAGTGTGGGGGTGGTGTATGTTTGAGAGTCTGAATATTAGTGTTTATGTTTGCATTTTTAGTACCTTTGTGCGCGTGGATATGTGTATTTTGAGAGTCTGAATATTATTTGTGTGTGTATATTTTTGTATGTGTGTGTGTGTGTGTGTGCGGTCTTGGGAGATTCGAACAATGGTATGTCATTAAAATCAAATAATATTTTTCATTTGTATTTATATTTTTTGTTATAGTGTTATTTGTTTTACAAAATTGTCCAGTTCGTTAGTCTAGTCAAGTCAAGCCAAGATAAGAATTTTTATTTTTAAAAAGCGTCGTGAACTTTGTACGACTTATTTATATTACATAAGTTTCAAGCGGAATGGGAACTGTAAGGAGTGAAGAACTATTGGGGATTCTGACTGAGGCAGCTGTATGAAAAACAGAGGGTGGGTTTATTTGAGATTATTTCAGGCACAAATGCACGGCTAGTTTTAACAAATGGGTCTATACCGACTTGTTGTTGCTAAATATTTTAATTCTGTTTATTTGGATGCATGTGTAAGTATTCGTAATATTACTAACAACTGTAACTAGTAGGGCCCAAACACGCACACAATAACAGCTAAAGGAAGAAAGTGGGAGGGATGTGTGGGAGGGAGAGAGAGGAGGAAAGAGAGAGGGTGAGAGAGAGACAGACAGACAGACAGACAAAGAGACAAAGAGACAGACCAGAGGTGCAAAATATCGCGCCTCGAGCAGCTCTTCCATGCAATATATCATAATAATAATGATGATAATGATGATGATAATGATGAGGATGATAATGATGATAAGGATGATGGATGATGTGATGATGAATGGATGATGGATGGATGGATGGATGGATGATGGATGGATGGATGATGGACGGATGGATGCTGCTGCTGCTGCTGCTGCTGCTGCTGCTGCTGCTGATGATGATGATGATGATGATGATGATGATGATGAACAACAACAACAACAACAAAAATAGCATCAATACTAATAACGTTGCCATCAGAAGTCCAAATTCTGCGTTGAAGGTCACTTACTTTGTCAACAAATTATAATATAGATGTCAGAGTAAAGTAATATCTCAAAATAAATACATATTTTGCTGCAGCGATAACTAAAAAAGGAAATTCGGCCAGTTGACGTATGTACTGCACTTCTAATGTAAATGTAACATATCTATTTTGGGATGTTTACCAGAATGAATTATAAAATTCGAAGGACATTAAATCTATAACCTCTTAATATTTCATAATCCGTAGACGGGAAGTATTATTTTGGTTTGTTGTGTTTACATTTACAAACATTGGAGCTTCAAACACATAAGTCTGGTACTTTATAATGCACGACTCTTGTCAACATCTCAGTTCAAACTTTGGTTAGATTTAGGGATTAATTTAAATTCAATTATAACTTTCTTTCTTTCTTTCTTTCTTTCTTTCTTTCTTTCTTTCTTTCTTTCTTTCTTTCTTTCTTACTTACATTCTTCTTTCCATCATTCCTTTCTTCTGAGTTTGTTTGTTTGTTTCTTTTTTTTTATAGTTCTTTCTTTTTTTTCTTTCTTTCATTTTATTCTTAATTTATTTCGGGCTACTTCTTCAGTGTTTACTTTTCCTCTTCTCTTACTTCATTCTCTTTCTAGATTACGTGTGCCTTGGTATTTCTCATTTTAAAATGTTTCGTGAACTTTCTTAACTATTTTGTTATTTCGATCATTTAAGATGTGTGTGCCTTGTAAGATGAAGAAGGGGGTGGGTGGTGATAATTTAACTTGAAAGAGAGAAAGAGGGAGGGAGGGAGAGCAGTGATATATATCTCAATATGGTGTGTTATAGGAAGAGGATTTCTTGTTTATAGGGTCAAGTGAACCTTTAGCGGTAATAGCTGGACAGGAACCGGGTCTACCTCTCACAAGATCAGAGTCACGTATAGGATGCACCCAAAACACACATACAAAAATATTTCATGATATAACGGCCACCTTACCACATCCTATCCTATCCTATCCCATAACTCGGAGGTCGTAGGGGCACCACAGATGATCGTTTAACCAGCGTACTCCATCTTTCCCTGTCCTTAGCAACCCTGATTGTTTCGCTCAGTGTCAAACCAGTCCATTCTCGAATGTTGTCCTCCCACATCTTTTTTGGTCTCCATCTTCTTCTACCTCCTTGCACTGTCCCTTGCAGGATGGTCTTTGCAAGACCTGATGATCTGGTGACGTGGCCATACCATCGGAGTTTCCGTTTTTTCACCACTGTGATGGCTTGTGTGATGGTCTGTCTGACTTCTTCGTCGGTGACGTGCTGGGTATAGGAAATGCCCAGAAGTCTTCTGTAGCACCTCATCTCCATGCATTGTATTCTTCGCTGAAGATCTGCTGCGAGGGTCCATGTTTCGCAAGCATATAGGAAGATGGAGTAGCAAGGAAGCGCAGCAGTCTTTCCACATACCTTACCACATACCAAGGTAAATAAAGCTAGGCAACGCTGAGGGCGTCAGCCATTCCGTTTACTATGTCCCCTTTAGATTATAAAAAATGCGTAAAAATATATGACACATATTCGTAAGACTCAAAATACATACATAAAAATGCCGAATCGGCAAATAACACCTGAGAGACCCAATGACCTCTCGGTGTGTACAATTTCACAACCTATATAGCCACCATAGATGTAAAAGTGCTATGAAAAACAGTGAATTTAAAATGGATTGATTGAAAAAATACAGGTGAATGACATATTGAAAGAGTGATTACTGTAGACAACAGAAAAGAAAAGCTAAAGGAAGAAATACAGAGAGTGATAGAAAAGAGAAAATGTGAATCACTAAACCTCAAGTGTGTGTGTGTGTGTGTGTTTATCAGTTTATAGTCCCCTCTCTTCCCGTAAGGATTTTAAGTGGGGGAAGTAGGCCTATTTATACGAAATATCCCTCGGTATTCCTACGGGGATGTTGTGTTATATTAATGATTAATAAAAGCGAGTTTAAAACCCTTTATCAGAATGCGAAAAGCGTTTTAAATGTGCAGTGTAGGCCTACGCTAACAGAATACTGAATCTTTCACTGTCCCTCTAAATATTACAAGGATGTTTCTGTGATAGAGATCTGCTCATTATACGGTCATATGTTCGTGTCTCAGATCGATGCGAAATTTAACTGTAAAGAGCAACGTCCTTGTCGAGCATTGTCAATAATCTGCCCTAGTTTACGGTCTGCTATAATCAGGACATGACAACGCTCCTTTGCAAAACAACTTCGAGAGTGTACAGGCACTCAAAACGTATTAATCTTGATGATTAATAACCTGCTGGCTACATAAACTACGACTTCTATGTTAAGTAGGTCTTCCAACATACAACTAATACTTTAGCGTATAATGTCATTATCGGAAAGTTTTAACTCAATACTGCGGACTAATACATGTCTTCTATAATCATACTATCTAATACAGGGTAAAAGTTCGCAAAACTGACTTCAAACTATTACAAAAACCCTGTTACACCCGCACACCGGCCCCAGTCTCACTTTAAAACTACTACGCAAATATATTATGAAATATAGTAAGCAATGACATCCAATCTATTACAAAATCATAAACCAGTTTCCCTGAACCGGGGTCAAAAGGAGGATGCCTCGTGACGAACGTCGCAGACTAGGCTGGAGTAATATTAATGGAGTCCACATGTACATACATGTACGCTGTGCTGATCAGGGCTTCAAAGGGCAGTGGAACCCAGACGTTCACTCCCTTCCCCCCACCCCCCTCCCACTCTCACACCAACTCTTTCTCTCTCGCACACACACACATCTGAGAGAGAGAGAGAGAGAGAGAGAGAGAGAGAGAGAGAGAGAGAGAGAGAGAGAGGGGGATCGAGAGAGACTGACTTGTGACATGTATGTTCTTAAAATCAGAAGACCCATTTCCCATTACCAGTGTTAAGCCGGGAGTTAAAGTAATAAACGGTCAAAAACTATAAACTTATAAACCAAGGGGTGCCTACCATACTTCCAGCGTCAGTAAAATCACTCTCAAACGCGGGGAATATGTGATCCTTGGATGAGGAGAGTTTGAGAACATTTAGAAAAAAGGTTAACATAAAATAAAAATAAAATAAAAAAATACATATTAATTAAACAAACTGATAATTTAACAAAAGTGTGCGTGTGCATGTGTGTGTGCGCGCCTGTGTGTGTGCGTGCGGGTGTGTGTGTGTGTGTGTGTGTGAGGGTGTGTGTGTGAGTGTGTGTGTGTGTGTGTGTGGGTAGGTGGGATTGTTGCTATTGAAATTTAAGAGTTCTTCGGTATTTATTTTTCCGATTCGTCAAATTTTCTTTTTGTGCATGTATGGGTGGATGTTGATTCTTCAACAGTCTGACTTTTTGATCTATTATAATATTTATTATTGTATAGGTGACAATTAATCTACGGCTTTAGTTTTTTTCCTTTAACTTCTCAATTGTCATTATTATTATTATTATTATTATTATTATTATTATTATTATTATTATTATTATTATTATTATCGATGGAATGTTCTAGGTATCAGCGAACTGCGCTGGAAAGGCCTAGGTGAAACAACGACCGACAAAGGCCACAAGCTCTATTTCAGCGGTAGGGATGACAGGCACGAACACGGCGTTGGATTCTTGGTCCACAAGAACATTCTAGCCACTGTCATGGGTTGCCGCCCAGTCTCCAGTAGACTCATTACCATCCGCCTGAGAGCAGCCCCTTTCAACATCACCATCATCCAGGCCTACGCCCCAACATCAGACTATGACGACAGCGAAGTGGAGGATTTTTATGAAAATCTACAGGCGGTCCTTGACCAAGTGCCGAAGAAGGACATAGTCATAGTGCAAGGCGACTGGAATGCCAAGGTTGGCCAAGATGCGCACCACAACTGGGGAGACACATGTGGACCCCACTGCAACAACGAGACAAATGACAGGGGTCTGAGACTCTTGGAGTTTGCCAGATACAACAATCTGGTACTGGCAAACACGCTTGGTCTCCACAAAAACTCCAGACGATGGACATGGCACAGTCCTGGCGGGGAGCATCACAACCAAATAGACTACATCATGGTCAAGAAACGCTTCAGATCAAGCATCAACATTGGCAGGACACGTACTTTTCCAGGAGCAGACATCGGAAGTGACCACGATCTCGTGATGATGTCTTTCCGGCTCCACTTGAAGAGAGTAAATACAGCAAAGTGCACTAGACTGAAGTTCGACCTGGACAAACTGCAAGACCCAGAGGTGGCAGAACTATTTCAGGCCACAATTGGAGGGAAATTTGCACCACTGCTCATTTTGGGGGCTGGTGAAGTAGATGTCAACACCATGACCACCACCTTCAACTCAGCTGTGACAGATGCCGCCACTGAGATCCTTGGCAAGCACCGACCAAAGAAGAAGCTGTGGATCACACCTGAACTTTTGGATCTGTGTGATAAACGAAGAGAGATGAAAAAGAAAAAGAACACCTCACAGGGAGCTGATGTCTACCGAAAAATCAACAATGACATCCGAAAAGGCATGCTCACAGCAAAGGAGAACTGGATAGAAGATCAATGCCAGGAAATAGAGAACAGTCTGAACAAGAACAACAGCAAGAAGGCCTACCAGACTGTGAAGCGGCTGACAAGTGTCAAACAGCCCAAAGTCTCCACTATCCAAAGCAAGTCTGGCATATGCCTTACAGAAGAACAAGAAGTCTTGGACAGATGGACAGAGTACTGCTCTGACCTTTACAACCATACACCAAATGGAGACCCATCAGTTCTAGCATGTCCCGAGAACAGAGAAGAAGAAGAAATCCTCCCAATTCTCCGGAAGAAGTTGAGGCAGCAGTGCAAGCGCTAAAGAAAGGGAAGTCAGCGGGAGTGGACAACATACCCGCGGAACTGCTACAAGCAGGAGGAGAAGCGATGATTGATGCCCTCACCATTATCTGTAACAAGATCTGGCAGAGTGGGGAGTGGCCTATACCATGGACCCAGTCGCTTGTCATCACTCTTCCCAAAAAAGGTAACCTTCAGGAGTGTGAAAATTACCGGACCATCAGCCTCATCAGCCATCCCAGCAAGGTCCTCCTGAAAATAATACTCAACAGGTTGAAACCCCAAGCTGAACAAATCATAGCTGAAGAACAAGCAGGATTCAGAGCAGGGCGAAGTACCACTGAGCAGATTTTCAACCTCAGAATAATCTGTGAGAAATACCTACAGCACCAACAACATCTATATCATGTGTTCATAGACTTCAAGAAGGCGTTTGACCGAGTCTGGCATGCAGCTCTATGGGCAACAATGAAAGTGTACAACATCAGCCCTAAAATTATTGAAGTCATCAAAAGCCTGTATGACAAGGCTACCAGTGCAGTCCTCCACAACAGAGCCATCGGGAATTGGTTCAGAACAACAATTGGTGTGCGTCAAGGATGCCTACTCTCTCCAACACTCTTCAACATCTTCCTAGAGCGCATCATGTCGGATGCTCTTGCAGACCATGAAGGCACAGTCAGCATAGGGGGTAGAGCAATCTCCAATCTTCGTTTTGCAGATGACATTGATGGATTGGCTGGAGAGGAACAAGAACTTGAACAGCTGGTACAGAGGCTTGACACCACCTCCAAAGCCTATGGAATGGAAATAAGTGCAGAGAAGACCAAAATGATGACCAACAACACCAATGGCATCAATACGGACATCAAAGTCCAAGGCCAATCCCTCGACACAGTGCATAGCTTCAAATATTTAGGAGCCATTGTATCAGACAGTGGGTCCCGACAGGAAGTCCTCTCCAGGATCGCACAAACAACTGCTGCCCTGACAAGGTTGAAGCCCATTTGGAAAGACAGGACCATCAGTCTACATTCCAAAGTAAGACTGCTGCGCTCCCTTGTCATCTCCATCTTCCTATATGCTTGCGAAGCATGGACCCTCACAGCAGATCTCCAACGAAGAATACAAAGCATGGAGATGAGGTGCTACAGAAGACTTCTGGGCATTTCCTATACCCAACACATCACCAACGACGAAGTCCGACAGACCATCACACAAGCCATTGGACAACACGATGACCTGCTAACAGTGGTGAAGAAACGGAAACTTCGGTGGTATGGCCACGTCACCAGATCATCAGGCCTTGCAAAGACTATTCTGCAAGGCACAGTGCAAGGAGGTAGAAGAAGAGGGAGACCGAAAAAGAGGTGGGAGGACAACATTCGAGAATGGACTGGTTTGACACTGAGCGAAGCCATCAGGGCTGCTGAGGACAGAGAAAGATGGAGTATGCTGGTTAAACGATCATCTGTGGTGCCCCTACGACCTTCGGGTTACGGGACAGGATAGGATAGGATAGGATTATTATTATTATTATTATTATTGACATGTTTATTGAAATTAAAATTTTTTTTTAAATCAAATCGATTGTAGCATGAAAAAAAAAGAATAAAGCTTTCTCGATTTGACTTTATTAACACGAAAATGTTTCGGAGAACTTTGCTCAAGCTATAACTCCCCCACCCCACCCACCCCGCCGCCCCAAGGTAAAACTTACTCGAGCCACAAAAGAAAAAGTCGTGCGCGTCTTGTTTATTTTAAAAAAAAAATCCCGCACTGATTAAGTGTCAATGGCAGACAGCAAGATTATCGAACATTTTTTGGGCTTGCTAAGGGACAGTAATTAAAGATTAAAACAATGATATGTGCGGATGAAAAAAAAAGATGTGAGTACTACACCATTCTGTATAAAGGAAATT
Source organism: Oncomelania hupensis (assembly GCA_036898135.1). Lineage (NCBI taxonomy): Eukaryota > Metazoa > Mollusca > Gastropoda > Littorinimorpha > Pomatiopsidae > Oncomelania > Oncomelania hupensis. Next base: position 35,782,081 of record CM072513.1, read on the forward strand.
GGGGGGAGGGGGGAAGTACGATATAAATCAACCTTTCTTTGTTTCTTTACTTCACCTAGACTGTGCTTGCCTAGGCAATAAAATGTAGGATAGGTGGGGGTATGCGCATGTGTATGTACTCGTGTTTGAGTATGACAGAGAGACAGAGAGAGACAGAGACAGAGAGAGAGAGAGAGAGAGTGAGAGCAGTGGCGTAGCTAGGGGAAGGGGGGGAGGGGTCCAATTTCGAAAGTCCCCCCCCCCGGGCCTCCACTTGAGGGGGGCCCCCAAAGGAGAGTCCGAATTTTGTTTGTTACATTAAATATTAAATATTACGCCACCGGCACCATGCAATCTTGCTATTCACGTCTATATATATAAATTGCTTAGCCGGAAGTCCTTCTTCGCCGTTACTATAAAGTTTGTCTCCTATGGACGCTGATCTGGGCAGGTGCTGAGTGCTGCTGATCGGCCTGCTGTGTGCTCAAAACCACCCAAATCGTTATAGCCGACATTTCCTTACCGAACGTTTAACCGTTTCTGAGATAAATAAATAAACAAAATGTCCACAAACTGCAATAGCCTCATTCCGCGCACTTCCATTAAAAATCAAATTGAGGTTTCAGCATGTTTTCCCATATAGACCAAAAAATTCATGGTTTTTCTACGAAGCCTTGGTAGCGTAGTGGGTTAATCGTTCGCCTACGGTTTCGGGCGACCTAAGATCGATACTCACGCGGGCCATATTTTTTTTATTATTTTTTTTTACACTACAATATGGATATTTTTTTTTATTTAGACTTTTTACCTTTAATTTATTATTATTATTATTATTATTATTATTATTATTATTATTATTAAAATAATAATAATAATAATAATAATAATAATAATAATAATAATAATAATAATAATATTATTATTATTATTATTATTATTATTATTATTATTATTATTATTATTATTATTATATCAAATTTTCTTTTAAAACCTTGGTGTTTTTTTATGATTTCTATTTGTATTGAGTCTTTATCATCTTGATGAAAAAAGACGTTAATAAAACAACCAACCAACAACATCTATTTGTATTATTCTATATTCAATAGTAGTAGTAGTAGTAGTAGTAGTAGTAGTAGTAGTAGTAGTAGTAGTAGTAGTAGTAGTAGTAGTAGTAGTAGTAGTAGTAGTAGTAGTAGTAGTAGTAGTAGTAGTAGTAGTAGTAGTAGTAGTAGTAGTAGTAGTAGTAGTAGTAGTAGTAGTAGTAGTAGTAGTAGTAGTAGTAGTAGTAGTAGTAGTAGTAGTAGTAGTAGTAGTAGTAGTAGTAGTAGTAGTAGTAGTAGTAGTAGTAGTAGTAGTAGTAGTAGTAGTAGTAGTAGTAGTAGTAGTAGTAGTAGTAGTAGTAGTAGTAGTAGTAGTAGTAGTAGTAGTAGTAGTAGTAGTAGTAGTAGTAGTAGTAGTAGTAGTAGTAGTAGTAGTAGTAGTAGTAGTAGTAGTAGTAGTAGTAGTAGTAGTAGTAGTAGTAGTAGTAGTAGTAGTAGTAGTAGTAGTAGTAGTAGTAGTAGTAGTAGGCCTGCTGTGTGCTCAAAACCAGCGAAATCGTTTTAGCCGACATTTCCTTACCGAACGTTTAACCGTTTCTGAGATAAATAAATAAACAAAATGTCCACAAACTGTAATAGCCTCATTCCGCGCGCTTCCATTAAAAATCAAATTGATGTTTCAGCATGTTTTCCCATATAGACCAAAAAATTGATGGTATTTCTAGGAAGCGTTGGTAGCTTAGTTAGTAAAACCATTCGCCTACCGTGCAGTGCGACCGAAGGTCAAATCTCACCCGGCCCCTTATTTTTTTATTTTTTTTTTTAGTACACTAAAATATGGATATTTTTCTTTTTAATTTAGGCTTTTTACCTTTAATTTATTATTATTATTATTATTATTATTATTATTATTATTATTATTATTTATAAACTAATAATAATAAATTATTATTATTATTATTATTATTATTATTATATCAAATTTTCTTTTAAAACCTTGGTGTTTTTTATGATTTCTATTTGTATTATTATTATTATTATTATTATTATTATTATTATTATGACTTATAAACTAATAATAATTATTATTATTATTCTTATAATAACAATTATACTATCTTATATCAAATTTTATTTTAAAACCTTGGTGTTTTTTCTGATTTCTATTTGTATTATTCTATATTCATTATTATTATTATTATTATTATTATTATTATTATTATTATTATTATTATTATTATTATTATTATTATTACTACCAAGGATCGGGATGGGGTGGTACGTGTAGGTAAAAGGGGGCTACGGGTAGGTTTAAAGGGGCATGGGTAGGTATAACGGGGATACGGGTATCTATAAGGGGGTATGGTGATGGTCGATTCCTTTCATCCATACTTGCGAAACGATCAACGGGGAAGTATCAAGGAGGGTACAGGTAGGAACCAAGGGGGTATGGAAGGAATCAAGGGGGTATGGGGAGGTATCAAGTGGGTTCGGGGAGGTATCAAGGGGGTATGATGAGGCATCATGGGAGGGGGGACGGGGAGATATCAGGGGGGGGGGGGTATGGTGAGGTATCAAGGGGGATATGGGGAGGTATCATCGTCCAAATGAAACTCGCAGACAAAAGTTCTCTGTCTACATTTTAAACAGCATCATGTGTACCCTGGCTTGCCAGGGTACAAAAACCACTAGTTGTTATATAAGTTAGTGACATTGTTGCAATTTGAATTTAGACTTATATATTTATTAAGTACATTATCTCATGTCATGATGTCGAATGTCAAAATGTAGGGGCCCCCAAAGAAGCCAAGCCCCCCGGGCCCCCAAATCCCTAGCTACGCCACTGAGTGAGAGTGAAGTGTGTGTGTGTGTGTGGGGGGGGTGTGTGTGCGTGTGTTGGGGTGTGCGTGTACGTGTGTGCGTGTGTGAATTCATCATAAATCATTGTTAAAGATGTATATTTGTGTGCGTGTGTGGGTGTGGGGGTGTGCATGTGTGCGTGTGTGTGTGTGTGTAGGTGTGTGTGTGTGTGTGTGGGTGTGTGATCATAAATTAATATAAATATTTGCTCATAAGTGTTACTTGCGTTCACATTCAATCTTAAAGTTTGTTTTATGTGCGTGTTTGAGAGAGGGTGTGTGTTTGAGTGTGTGTGTGTGTTTGTGTGTGCATTTCAGTGCAGCGCGCGCACGCTTGTGTATGTGTGTGCGCGTGTGCGTGGATGTGTGTGTTGTTGCAGTGTTGCGCGCGCACGTGTGTGTGTGCGAGTGTGTGTGCGCGTGCGTGTGTTTATGAACGAATGTAAATGTGCCCATAGGGAGTTCTTACGTTCAGATTGAATTGTAATGTTTTTAGTTAAACAGTGAGCACCTCTGGTGGCGTGAATTAGATCCTGTATCGGCCAGCGCCTTGAGCAGCTCTTGAGCTGGAAAAGCGCTATATAACAACGCTTAAATAAATAAACCGGTGTAAAGACGTATTTTTATGACAGAAGTGGCCATAATGATTCATTGAAGCAAATTCACACATTCATTTAAACAGCTAATTCATCGTTCAATCAATTTGTCATTCAGTTATTTCGCCGATTTTTAACTGCAATAGAACATAATGTTAAATCGACCAAGTACCACAAGGTCACTTAGAATACGTCCCATCTCCAGGCCGCTCCCCCCCCCCTCCCTCTCTCTCTCTCTCTATCTCTCTCATTATCTCTCCCTCTCTCTCTCTCTCTCTCTCTCTCTCTCTCTCTCTCTCTCACCTTCTTTCTCCTCACTCCTTTTCTTACCCTCTCATCCATTGTAATTTATTTATTCCCCCAATTAAGTAAGTCGATCAAGCAATCGTTCATGCACACCTTACCGTCCTAATCAACTAATTGTATAAAAGACCAAGCGCCAACAACACAATTTCTGGCATCGGCGATTAAAAAAACAACAACAACACGTTCTCCGTTTTCGAATTTTGCCCTCTTTTCCCTTCTCTCCCTCTCCTTTAAGTAAGAAAGAAAGAAAAAAAGAACGAGAGAGAATTAAATGAGACACGTAGAATCGACACCACAACCACAGAAGATAAAATAAAAGAATTACGGGTGTTTGAATAAAAGTGACAGCACACACGAACTTTAATTATTTTGTGTTTTGTTTTCTGTTTTGTAGTGAGCTGTAAAAATACAACAAATGAGATTTTGTAACAGCACGTGCAACTTAAAGTCTCAAAATTTTATTCCTCGATTTGTGAAAAAAAGGCACCCCAGCAAGGATCATACGAATGTCATAACGACGCCAGTACCCCCAGAATCAGAATCTTTATTGTCCCCATGAAAACACAAGGAAATGTGTGTGCGGCGTACCGTTTAGGAACCTGAAATTTTCCTCTCTAGCCTTGAAAATTGTAGAACCTCTCTAATCAAACCAAGTCGAGACTACCCTTGCGACTAGACTGCACAACTTTCATCATCTCATTTTTCTCTATCAATTTCCAAATATATCCTCTTCAATCAATGCTTCATTAGATTATAAATGACACTCCCATTTTCATAATTCAGTCTGTTCCCTGTCTTTGCTTCTCCGGTAATTAATTCACTTCATACGGTTAACATACCAGCAGGGTGTTACACTCAGTTTGACGATGGTGTTTTCTATCAGTATCTGATTCAGCCCCGATGCTTGAATTCCTGATAGGGTGTAACTCAGATTCGTTTATTCACACAGCCCGTCCAAACAGCGTACAAGTCACAAAGTCGACGTATGAAGTTTTCCACTTTTATTCAGCATACATCAACAACTGCATACAATTCTCAACTCAACTCAACAACTTTCACAGCAACTTTCCAAATCACTATCAACAACTTTACTCTCTCAACACCGACTCGGCACACGATTAAATAACCTCTCTCTTTTCCGGAAAGATTTCGTACATGGTAGAAAATGACGTACTGCCACCAATCGAATAAAAGTTCGTCATCACTGACTTACGTCAATACATATTTTTATATCTTCCAGAACGACCTCTTGCTTCTACATGTATCGGGAATTTTCTATCAAGAGTAAACACGCATATCCAGAAGGTTCTCAAATAATATCGACTAACGCAAATTATCAACGTTATACAAAGCCTCTCCTAACAACAATGCAAACTCAAATCAAAGGTAAATAAACACCATTATTGAATACTTTGCAAAACGAAACGATTAGATCTATTGTGCGCGCTTCCGACATACTTTCGTTCACGTTTCAACGTAACATAACCCCCCACTCAAGAAGAAATTTACCTAATTTCTTTCAACAACGTTGAAACGTAATGCACAAACAAAGTACAGAATTAAAACTTACTTCAGACTGTCTCATTTACTGTCAATGTTCTCAGCTTATATACACAGAGTCCATGTTTTTCATCCGCAAGTCTTTCTGGATACTGTCAATGTTCACAGTTCATTCACACAGTCAATGTTCTTTACTCACACACTCTGCTGAGGAAGTCCGCACCAACATTGTCCGATCCTTTGATAGATTCTACTCGCATGTTAAAGTTCTGCAAGTACATAGCCCATCTCATGATCCGACTGTTCACAAACTTGGCAGAGTTCAAGTAAGTTAGCGGCTTGTGATCAGTCTGTAGCACGAACTTCACTCCTTGAAGGTACAGTTCGAACTTCCGGATTCCCCATATGATGGCAAGGCACTCTTTCTCCATGGTCGAGTAATTTTTCTCAGCCCTGGACAGCTTCTTGCTGGCGTAACTGACCGGAAATAGTTTCCCTTCGTGTTCTTGCATCAGTATGGCGCCGATGCCTTCGTCCGCTGCGTCTGTTCTTAAGACGAATTCTTTGGAAGTGTCAGGCAGTCGTAGCACCGGATCCTTCGAAAGGAGGTCGCGCACAGTCTGGTATGCCCTCTCCTGAGACGGTCCCCACTGCACTTGGTTTGGACAGCCTTTCCGCACCAGGTCTGACAAGGGTGCTGTGATGGCGGAGTAGTTTGGTACAAACTCCCTGTAGTATCCAGCCAACCCCAGGAAAGATCGCACCTGCTTCTTGGTTTGGGGACGTGGAGCGTTCAGAATTTTGGTGACGTTTTCTAGCAGAAGCCCCTTTTGTCCTTCTTTCAGCGAATGGCCGATAAAGTCGACGTTGTCAGTCCCCAGAATGCACTTACTGGGTCTCACGGTCAGGTTAGCTTCTGTTAGACGGTGAAACAGCTCCCTCAAGGTCTGCAGATGCTCTTCCCAGGTGCGGGTGTGGACTAGCAGGTCGTCCCAGTAACACACGACGTTGTCCATCCCTCTGAGCATCTTCCTCATTCCTCTCTTCAGGGTAGCTCCGCTGTTGACCATGCCAAAGGGCATCCTTAGGCACTCGTACGTCCCATCAGGAGTTATGAAAGCAGTCTTTGGTATGTCCTGTTGACGCACGGGGACTTGCCAATAACCCTTGCTGAGGTCAATCTTTGAGAAGATTCTACTCCCCGACAGTTGGCGGAAGAGGTCTGCTGCGGTAGGCATCGGCTCAGGGTCGAAGACGGTGATCTTATTAACCTTCCTGTAGTCGATGCATACTCTGTTGCTGCCGTCCTTCTTCTTCACGACCACGACGGGGGACGCGTAGGGGGAACTGGACTCCCTGATGATGCCCATCTTCAGCATCTCATCGATGTCTTTCTTCAAGGATTCACGGGCCTTGAAAGGGATCGGGAAGGGCTTGGATCGAACAGGGATATTCGAAGTGAGGTGGACTTCGTGTTCGACCAAAGTTGTAGAGCCTGGGACATCACTGAAGCTATGGGGAAACTCGCCCATAAGGTCCTTGAGCTCCATCTTTTGACCTTCCGTCAAGCTTGGTCCTAGCTTAACATCATCGATGCCTTCTTTGCTGTGGAAGTCTCCCAGTTCCAACAGTTCTTCGCTGTCAAAGCTGTTGTCGATCACAGCTGCTGTGGCTGCGTGCACAGTCTCTGATGGCCTTTCCACGTACAACTTAAGGAGGTTGGCGTGGTATATCTTGGAATGCTGGCCGACCTTCACCTTGTAGTCGTTGATCCCCACCACGGTCTCCACTTCGTACGGGCCTTTCCACTGCATCAGCAACTTATTATGATCGGTAGGTAGCAGGACCAGCACTTTGTTGCCAGGTTTGAACTTCCTGTTCACAGCCCTACGATCATAGTAGTGCTTTCCACAGTCTTGGGACTTCTTCAGGTTTTCTCTGGCTATCTCGAGAGTCTGCTCCAGCTTCTCCCGTAGCTCAAACACGTACTGGTAGCTGTTCTTCACCTCTGGGGTCTCTACTTCTTTCGTCCACAGTTCTTTCAGGATGTGCATCGGCCCTCGGATGGTTCTTCCGTACAGCAGCTCGAACGGAGAAAAGCCGGTGGACTCCTGCGGTACTTCTCTGTAGGCGAAAAGTAGGGCGTTGATATAGCGATGCCATTGTCTGGGCTGCTCGCTGCACAGTTTCTTCAGGGTGGACTTCAGCGTAGCATTGAACTTTTCGACAAGCCCGTTGCACATCGGATGGTAGGGTGTCGTAGTCAAATGCCGGATGCTCAGCAGTCTGTTGACCTCCTTCATACAGTCAGAGACGAACTGCGTCCCGAGGTCTGTCAGAATTTCTTCAGGCACTCCAAGTCTACTGAACATGTCCACCAGTGCCTCTGCTACAATTTCAGTGTCAATCTTCTTCAGTGGCACTGCTTCTGGGTACCGAGTCGCATAGTCCACTAAAGTCAGTACCCATCGATGACCTTCTTCACTCGGAGGTCTTATTTCGCCGATTAAGTCTAAGGCCACCCTCTTGAAAGGTCGGTCGATCAAAGGCATTCTCTGCATTGGCACTTTAGGGACCCTTCCTCGAGGTATGGTCTTCTGGCAAATGTCACATGATCGGCAGAAACGGCTGACGTCCGCATGAAGTCCTGGCCAGTAGAACACTGCCTGGATTCTGTCTGACGTCTTCTTGATGCCTAGGTGACCTCCCATGATGGAGTCATGTGCTACTTCCATCACTTGACGCCTGAGGGGTAATGGTACCAAGACTTGACGTAGTGGTTTCCCTCCGTTGACCCTCGGGTGCTGGAAGATTCGATACAGGATCTTGGCCTTCACCTCAAAATAGACCGTGCCACTGCCCTTGGTCACGTTGTCTTGGCGGTTCCTGTACTTGTTTAAAGTATTATCAGCTTCCTGGAGCTGGATCAGTTTATCTCTGTCCACGATGGCAGCTTTGGAATTGTCGGCGACCTTCAGTGGCGTAGACGTCTTGTCTCTCTTGGCCTGGGCCCTGGTAGTAACAGCACCGACGATCTCTGGTCGGCAGGGCTGAGCCGGAGTAGCCACATTGTCCCGTAGCAGCTCTGTAAGGTCTCCATCGGGAAATGGCAATGGGTCCTCCTCCACAACTTCGACACGTTGGGTTGAGGCAGGACTCCATTCTGAATCGGGGTCGTCGGGTCGTCTCGCGCCGTCGATATTCCCGATCATTAAATCATACAGCGGCTTCTTCAGGCAAACCGCTTCTACTTCGCCTACGTAGAAAGGGGTGTTGACATGAATTTTTGCAACTGGCGCTTTCACACATTTGCTGTCGGCCATTAGTGTCCATTTTGAATCGCCAGTGAACTGTTCTTTAGCGATTAGGTCTTCTCTGACGATGACCCCACTGCAACCAGAGTCTCTTAAGACAGTCACTTCATGAATTCCAACGCGTCCCTTTGAAACAGGCATGTTCTGGACGGTCACAGCTGCGCTGGCGACGACGGAGATGGATTTTCCGTTGGCAAGGAGAAGTTGGCCATCGGTTATGCACTCTTGCACGTCCGCAGGAGAAGCTGCGCGCTCGGTCTCACTCGGAAGAATGACGCTCCCGCCGCACACTTGATGGTCAGATCTACTGGTTTGCCGTTGATTGGAGAAACGTCTCTGTCGGTTGCCCACCGCTGCATTGTCCGTACTGCCCCGCTGTCCGCTACTTTTGTTTTGAGGACAATTAGCCGCTCTGTGGTCTGTAGCGTTGCAGGTGAAACAGCCTCTTAAATGCCCTTCCCTAGGAGGAGGCGTGGAGTCCGTCTGTTTCTGGTTCGTCTGGCTCCCCTGGATCTGGTTCACATGGTTTCCAGTCTTCTGAAAATGTTTCGTCGCGCTGGGTGGCCCCAGCGTTTTCTCATGAGCGATGAGATATCTTTCAGCAGCCTCAGCAACGTCTTTTAGCGTCTGCAACTTTTGTATTTCCAAGTGGATCGCGAGGTCCTTAGGGCAGGCGTTGAGTAATTGTTCCCTCACGATCAGCTCATGGAGACTCTCGTAAGTCTTCCCTTTGCCTGATAATTCCACCCACTTGTGTAGATATGATGACAGGCGCTCCACAAATTGCTTTGGCGTCTCGCCTGACTTAGGCCGGCATTCACGGAAGCGTTTACGGTAGCCCTTCTCTGTAAAGTTGTAGCACTGCAATAGGGCCTCTTTCAAGACGTCGTAGTCTTTAGCGTCATCGTCCGACAATCTGGTGTAGACGTCGAGTGCTTCTCCCGTCAGAAGTGCACTTAGTCGAATCGCCCAGTCTTGAGGTTGCCAGTTAGAGCTTTTGGCAAACCTTTCAAATCTCGCTAGATAGCTGTCGATCTGGTCCTTCCCGTCGACAAACGCTGGCAATTTTGGAGCTTTGAAGTCGCTGATAACATGGGGCGCGCGCTGCTGTTGTTGGATGAGCGCCATTTCTAACTGGAATTGACGCTCAGCCTCTAATCGTCTCTCTTCCATCTCGTCACGTCGACGCTTTTCTTCTCTTTCTTCTTGGCGACGCTGCGCTTCGAGTTCTCTTTCTTCTCGGCGACGCTGCTCTTCCTTTTCTAGACGCTTCTCTTCTAATTCTCGTTCTTCTCGGCGACGCTGTTCTTCTAATTCTCGTTCTTGTATTCTCTCCTGGGATTTGACGTACTCCGTCAACTGCTTGCCTTTTAGATTCAGTTGAATCCCTTTCTGCCAGAAGTCAGCCATCTTGATGATTTTCTGGAAATTCTTTTCTGGAATGTTCTTTTTCTGGAAAGTTCTTTTTCTAGAAAGTTCTTGACTGTGCTGTACTTTTCTAGACTGTTCTAGAACAGCACGCTCTCTGCAGTAGCGCTGATGCTTGTCACTAGTCGCCTTCGCTGACGCAGGCCCCGCTGTCCTCGTCGTATGCGACGCTGCACCACGCTGGTGTTGATGTACACGCTCCTGTGCTGAAGTAGACGCGACGTCCGCTCGCCGCTCTCTGTAACACTGGCGATGTAGCTCCGAGACTGTTCCTCGACGTAGTCTTGCGGCAGCTACGTAGTCCCGATCTGTTGTTCGCTCACGAAGCAACTCTCAGCGACTACACGCCCTTGCAGTCAACCCGAACCTATCGGGGATGTAGTCCCAGTATGTTGGCCCCTCTCGACGCAACTCGTTGGCGGCTACCCTCGATGACTGCCTCTCGTAACGTTGACTCGCTTGTTGTAGCAGTTGAACCCTTGGCTATGGCGTGAATCCCGGCTTGGCCCCCAAAATGTTACACTCAGTTTGACGATGGTGTTTTCTATCAGTATCTGATTCAGCCCCGATGCTTGAATTCCTGATAGGGTGTAACTCAGATTCGTTTATTCACACAGCCCGTCCAAACAGCGTACAAGTCACAAAGTCGACGTATGAAGTTTTCCACTTTTATTCAGCATACATCAACAACTGCATACAATTCTCAACTCAACTCAACAACTTTCACAGCAACTTTCCAAATCACTATCAACAACTTTACTCTCTCAACACCGACTCGGCACACGATTAAATAACCTCTCTCTTTTCCGGAAAGATTTCGTACATGGTAGAAAATGACGTACTGCCACCAATCGAATAAAAGTTCGTCATCACTGACTTACGTCAATACATATTTTTATATCTTCCAGAACGACCTCTTGCTTCTACATGTATCGGGAATTTTCTATCAAGAGTAAACACGCATATCCAGAAGGTTCTCAAATAATATCGACTAACGCAAATTATCAACGTTATACAAAGCCTCTCCTAACAACAATGCAAACTCAAATCAAAGGTAAATAAACACCATTATTGAATACTTTGCAAAACGAAACGATTAGATCTATTGTGCGCGCTTCCGACATACTTTCGTTCACGTTTCAACGTAACACAGGGCATATGGGCAGGAACCAAGCTTACGTGGAGGGAGGGAAGGGGTAACCAACTTTCTCTGGTCTAGAAATGAGATTGCGGAAACCCAGTTCCTACTGTAGAGTTTAAGTTAATTAGTGTCAACTGCAAAGATTTCCGTTTCACGTCTAATCTAATATGTCTTCCAGTTGGGATAGAGACATCCTATGGAATGAGGTGTGATGTTATTGTGTGTGTGCAACGTCGTGCCTTGTGTGAAAAGGGGAAAACGGGCACAACGTCAACTGCACACGTCTTTGCACAAACTTGAAATACTACGCGCACATTTTTTCCGCTGCTCAGCGTGATGAAGGAACGAATAGTTTTTGTTAAAATAATAAAACAACAAATTACATTTGAAATAAGAGAATTACTTTTGTACTTTTACGGACGTTTCTCTCTGGCATTCAATCTCTTTTGTATGTTTTTTTTAATCTCCATTAATAAAATGTACTTTCCACACATAATTAAGGTGAGTGTGAGGTCATATTTTAAAACGTTTTGCTTGTTGTTGTATCAATTTTTATTCATCAGATTAACGTACGTTGTACTGAGGTTAAAACGTTTACATTGAGACAGCATGATCATAGAAGAGTTTGTCTTACACGGCATTCATTATTCGATTCAGCCCCGATGCTTGAATCTTGTGTAACCCGATTTCGTTATCCACGCAACCCGTTCAATCAGCAACAAGGCAGTAGTCGTAGTTATGAAGCAGCTTAGACCCCGTGGGGATGCCGGAGGTTTCAGTATAAATAGTATCCCCACTTTCTGGAAATTTAGTGCTTTAAATTCCCACTGTCGCTGTCTTTCTTTTTTGTTCTTTCTCATTCCTATTCTGTTCTATCAATATACTAGGCCTATATACTATCTTCTTCTTCGCCAGACCAGTCACCTACCTTTTTTTCTTGAAAATTCTTCGGGAACAAAACTCCTCATTTGTGTGTGTGTGAGGGTGGGGGGGGGGTCTATTGGATCAGCTTGGGAATATTGGACGCTTTCTGCCAGGTGGTCACTGGGGCTTCCAATGATATTATTTGGCAATGTAGGCATTTTATATGTATGTGTTTTGTTTATATGTTATAATGATGTTTTTTTTTTTTTTTTTTTTTTTTGTAAACGGGGTTCGATAAATTAGAGTATAGCCTCAGCGTCCCCTGCGTGGGATGTCTTTATTGTAAAGTGACCGGCTGCTGGAGTGCATTCAGTGTTACTACTAGGGTTGTTTCGGCAGATCTTTTATGCGGATCAGGGGTCAGTCCTCTTTCAGCGAAGGTGTGGTCTTGATTTTTTTGTTCCTGATTTGGCTCGGAAGAGTCCGCAGGACCTACAGCAATAACCATGCAATGTAATGTAATGTTAGCATCTTAAAACACCATTCTTTCAATGCTATAACGTCACCTCGCGAGTTCCCTATAATGCGTCGTTATGCGTCATTCGATGCAACAGGCAGAGACCGAATCAACTTGAATACGCCTTCTCAAACACTCCCAACACACGCTAATACCCCCCCCCCCTCCATTCCTCACCCTCGTGGGGGTTCCGGGGTTTCTGTATAAATAGTATCCCCACTTTCTGGAAATTTAGTGCTTTAAATTCCATTGCTGCTGTCTTTCTCCTTTGTTCTTTCTCATTCCTATTCTGTTCTATCAATTACTATCTTCTTCGCTAGACCAGTCATCTATTTTTTTTCTTGAACACTCTCCCGAAATTCCTCATCTGGGTAAGCTTGGAGATATTGGACGCTTTCTGGCAAATGGTCACTAGGGCTTTCTATGGTATTATTATTTAGCAACGTAGGAATTGTATATGTATGTTTCGTTAATATTTTATAATGATGTTTATATTCTATTTTGTTTTTGTAAACGGATGTTCGATAAATTAGAGTACAGCCTCAGCGTCCCCTGCATGGAATGCCTTTATCGTAAAGTGACCGGCTGGTGGAATGCCTTCAATGTTACCACTAAGGTTGTTTCAGCAGATCTTTTATACGGATCGGGGTGAGTCCTCTTTGAGCCAAGTTGTGGTCATGATTTTGTGGCCCTGGTTCGGCTCTTTGCAGTTCCTTACACCAGCAACTAATAACTAACTAATTAACACGCTAATAACGCTGAGTCATGCAACCGGTAATCGTTGTTGATGGCGATTGTTGGTTATTCTAAGGGAAATAAGGCACCCCGCTGCCTACAACAGCACTTTGTTTTCATTTTTGGTGGCAGGGACAGTCAGACACGAAGTTAAGACTCCATTTCCGCTAATATTAGACAAACAAAATGTAATCAACATAGACGCAAACATCATATCTTATCGTGAATTAGAAATACGTTTTTGCGCAATTTTGATCTCATCCTCAGACCTTCTTCCTTCAACTTGTGTCCAACCTTAGTGTCTGAGTATCATGTTACACAAACACGGTGTCTACGAAATAAGAACAACGTATATAGACTTTAACTATACGTCATACCAAAACCTTTGGAAGACTTATAATCCTCAATAAAAATCGCTTCATTCTTCTAACTACGGATCTTTGTCCGGCTAATCGATGTATTAACAAAGAATTTGTTCTTTAAAGGGACTAACGTTTACACATTTCAGCAACCTATTTTTTTTAAATTCCGTGATTGTTACACCACTGGAAAAGAGATAATAAAATAAATTAATTAATTAATCAATTATTACTTAAATAAATACATTGATTAATTACCTATTAAAATCATTTTACATATTACTTACGAAAGAGACATTGGTGAACTAGTATAGTATCACAATAGTGTTGGTGTTTTTCTTTACAATGTCGCAGGAAACAAGTTTCTGACACCTCAAACACTGACTGATTTTGCCTTCAAATAAAATTCACAAAAACAAAGTGGAAAATATACATTGTGGTGTTGTTGTAAAAGTGAGATATTTTACAGCCTCATACTGAACTCGATGACGAGCATCTTTAGTGTGAATTTGTAATATTATTATTTTAAATACTAATTTTTATGGAGCGAAAATTAACAAAGTTAGAAAATAAAATAAAATATAATGGTCAAGTCGCAATATGTCGATTTAAAAAAAATTGCGTCCTTTAATTTGCTTAACTTTGTAACACACACGCCTTTCTAGTAATAAAGCCTACACAAGAACGGTTTGGAGCAAAAAGAATTTTGAATGAACGCTACACTATCACAGCCAATGAAAAAAAAAATTGACAAATCACCCAAGATCCACGACGGTCCAATTTTTGACCCTCAAGCACGCCCCCGCCTCTCGAGAAGACGAATACGGAATAGCCTGAAACCATTTCATAACATAGAAGACATTCTTCTTTCTTCTTCTTCTTCTTCTTCTTCTTCTTGTTCTTCTTCTTCTTCTTGTTCTTCTTCTTCTTCCTTTCTTCTTCTTTTTTTCTTCTTTTTTTCTTCTCCTCTCCGTCTTTTTCTTTGTGCTGTCTTTTTGTTCCAATAATTTGTAAAATTGCGCCTGCACACGCCCGAACATTTAGCGCCTATGGCAGCTTGAGTTAAGATCCTGGTTTAGCCAGCGCCTTGAGCAGCCTTTGGGCTGTGAAGCGCTATAATTATATATAATTATAAGAAGAATTTTAAAAAACTATTCATTTTCTTTATTTATTTACTCTAGTTTCTGAGATTCCAATGATCACTTCAACTTGCCTATCTCTCCGTCTCTTTCGAAACTATGTCTCTCCCTCTCTGTCTGTTTCTGTCTCTCTCTCTCTCTCTCTCTTTTTTTTTTCTCTAAAACTCGTGTGTGTGTGTGTGTGTGAGCGGGCGCATACAAACCTCAGCGCTTTTGCAGTCTGGCTGTTCTCACATAAAATTATCTTTCCTTTTTTTCTTGTCGATATTTTTTCAACTTTCGTATTCCATCTCCCCGTCTGTACAAATTAATGCCGAATTTGCATACATATAACCTGACTTTCTTTGGCAACTGTATTGGCGATCTTGCCGCTTGCTATTATTTGTGCAAGATTCCCTTAGGCCAGATTCCATGTCCATTTCACGGCAGAATTTTCCACATCAAGACATGTTTGCCGCAAAAGCAAGAACTTTCTTTTTTCCTCCTCAAATTCAGTCTTCTCTATGATATGTGATAGATAAACATAATTGAGATTTATTTCTTCCAAGTTGAAATGTAAGACGCACGCTTGTGCAAAACTTATGTCCTTCACCTTTAAGAATTTCCGGGTGTAGACTTGATAAGAAAATAAATTCCTGTTAAAAAAAAAGATCAGACCGGATCTCAATCTCGATACGACATTCATCTCATTACGACACCCAAACTTCTGTCTGTCTGCCTGCCTGCCTGTCTGTCTGTCTCTCTCTCTCTCTCTCTCTCTCTCTCTCTCTCTCTCTCTCTCTCTCTCTCTCTCTCTCTCTCTTTCTCTCTGTCAGACCAAAAACATGAATGAAAATGCGTCCAACTATTTTCCTCTTACCTGTTGGTTTCATTTTTCACATCTATTAATCTAAACCCTAAAAGACGTCTTCACGCTTGCCAACAACCGGATATTCAAAGCTTCTTCACAACAGCAAGGAGCGACGGAGAACTTCGATTACTACAACGCTGTTGGAACCCGCTGCTTGAAAATCCAACGTTCCTCCATTTGCGGGAAGTGGAGCAAACGATTTGCGGGTTAGCAAAAAAAAAAAAAAAAAGGTGAATCCTATACGTACAACTTGGACTTAACAATCTGAGATTGAATGCTCAAAGCGCATTCAGAAAATAATGACAGGAAAATAAAAGCGGTACATCAATTAAAAACAAGAAAAAAGAAAACAAAAAGACATAAATAAACTGCGAGGGGAAGGTAAATCTCGAGGCAGGCACACCGACTACTATATCTATCGTATGATGAAAGCTCAAACTACAGGGATCCGTATCGGAATGTATGCGAAATCGATATTAGCTACTAGCATAGGAATTATCCTAACTACAGTATAGAGTCAGCTGACATTCCGATACGAGCGCATGTGCTTCAAACGCTTGTGTGGATGAACAGGCGCCATCTGGATAAGAAAGCGTCTCATAAGAGAGCGCGTGGAGAGAGAGAGAGAGAGAGAGAGAGAGAGAGAGAGAGAGAGAGAGAGAGAGAGAGAGAACGGGGCGCCTTGTGTGTGGATGATAGGCTGGATTTATTTTTAAATAAAATTTCCAACCCCCACCCCTTACTGACCCAGTGGAGGGATGAGCAATTTGAGCTGGGCAAAGCGTCACCCAGGAAACTTCCGTTTGTCCCACAGCATCTTCCACTCTGTCAACGTTACAACGGATCCGACACAGACAGCAGCGGTGGAGGTGGAATAAAACCGGTGGCGGCAAGGACACATATATCGGAGGTTTCGTTTCGTTTAGCCTGATCGGACGAATGATGAAATGTCAGATTGGCTCAGACTTGACTTGATCAGCGTTTAAAGCCATGAATAGCCAGTCCGTCGTTCCACAACCATTAAACTTTATTAAAAGGCAAAACTACAGTTATTCTAACTAAGAAGATGCTGAGTACATTTCGCTTTGGTATCTCTATACCTTTCGAATGCGTAACCTGTTCAATATTTGTGAATTTCTTCTTCTTCTTCTTCTTCTTCTTCTCCTTCTTCAGGGACACAACTATGCCAGCGTCAACTATCTTTATCCCTCTTTTGCCGCGATATTTTCGCCAAGAAACGATAATTTTGTATGCAAGCCTACAAATTTACAACAACAACAAAATTCCCTATTATATTTTTACATGTTGCTGCTGGATCTGTATCTTGTTCTTGTTTAATAATTCAAACACTTAATTATGTTGGTGTAAATCATTGCAAAACGGCATAAAAGGATTTCAAGCGGCTGCATCCGTCATGCACTCTCCCATGCTGATAACCACATAATGAGTCGTGCCTTCACAATGCCATAAGAACAGAAACATTTCCACATAATACCAACATCTTGCATCTTGTAATATGTAACTTAGATAGATACCGACGTAACACAAAATGCCTACAAGAAAGTAAAATTAACTGATACAACAACAACAACAACAACAACAAACATGGCTGAGACAGTAAATCACCATGGGAATGTAACCACGACCCAAATCTCCGTCCATCCAATAACCTCTGCCCTGTTCAGGAAAAAAAAACACCAGGCGCAGCAGAATTCTTGGGGTTGTGTGGCTAGGAGTAAACTTGGTTTCTGTAGTCTATTAAAGCGGGCCCGGCTCAAAATCTTACAACATTCCACCAGATCGAATCTACGCGTAGGTCACAAGTTTTAGTCTCGAAATTCAAGCAAAATTGGTTGTTAAGTAAATAAATAATATTAGCTGCATTTTCCTAATAACAGATCCGTTCAAAACGCATTACTCACGGATTCACACACACAAACACACACATACACACGCACGCACGCACGCACACAAAATGAAATCAGACAACAGCAAAAACATGTACCTAACGAATTACGCAACGACATATGCACACAGGGGAAAAGATATTTACAAGTAAAATATAAGAGACGAGGGACGAAGGGTTGGGGGAGGGGAGGGAGGAGGAGTACGGCGAAGGAGTGAGGGGGGGGGGCGGCGTCTGTGGTTTGAATCAGAAAAAGACGAATGGCGATGAAAATGGAAGACGAGATCAGGAACCTTTATGGAAGAGATACGTTTTCAAGTTGAAGAGAAAAGCGGAGGGAGAGTGGAGGGGGGTGGGGGGGGAGTTCCAAGTTGAAGAACCAAGCACTAAGAAAGACCGACCCCATGTATTGGAGAGTCTGTGGAGGGAGATGTGTAGCATGAGGGTTTCAGAGGAAGAACGAACATTTCTAAATGGATTGTAGGTGTGTACGTTGCGGGTGAGGTAGGAAGGGGGCAAACCCTTGGAAGCACGAGGTTAAGAAAACCAGAGTTTACTTCGTACTAAAACCCGAACTAGAAATTGTATTCGGAAAAGTTACGAAACGGTCCTGGCCAAGTGATATTTGAAACCAGGTTGGGCGTCAGCTGTTCAATCACAACTGATCAGCTATCTACTGCCTGTCCGGAATTACACTACCGACAGGCATTAGCCAACATAACAGGACAATTTGTACAGGCAGTAGATAGATGATCAGTTATATAAGACATAACCAATGAGTAATTTGGGACTAAAACTGCATCGACAAAACTCCTTTTGAGCTGCTACAACTGTTATAGTCCAAGACTATTGTTTGGGACACCCCAACGCATCAGAATCACTGTCTTTTATTTAATCTTTCCTTCGTGTACACTTTCATGATTTAGATTGTCATATAGCTAAATGTGTGAACGTGACTTTTAAACTTGACGGATCGAAATGACTTTTATTTCTGACGAAGGGTGGTTGTTTCGTCTGGTGTATTAAATTAGGATTACAATAAATAATGATGCTCTCTGCCCTTCCAAGAACCTTTCTTAAATTCTACACTTCCCTGTCTTAGTTTCTAAAGCCAAAATGTGTGAACGTGAATTGAACATGATTGGTTCAGAGGAGATGACATTTTAATGAATGGCTGTTGTTTTGGTTGGCGGTTTCAATTTGGATTTCGAGGTAATCAAACAAAATAAGTAGGCCTACATGTTGTTTTTCCTGGTTTCTGAGTGACGGCTTTGTTTTGGGAAGTATATAAAGTTTGAGTTTGAACTTCCTCCTGATTTCAAAACAAGTCAGTTATCCTGGACATCTATAAATAATAGGATTATGAGAAGACAGTGATGTACACTACAAGGCTACGGAATGTCATACGCACAATATCTTTGAAACCGTCCCAACTGTAATATTTAGAAGTCCACAAACAACGTACGTACCTCTCTCTCACTCACTCTCTCTCAAATTCTTGATGAAGCTGATGCTATTATCCTACTTACAAATTCGACTTCTCTCTCTCTCTCTCCCTCTCTCTCTCTCTCTCATACACACACAGACACAGACACAGAGAGAGAGAGAGAGAGAGAGAGAGAGAGAGAGAGTCGATCGCATTCTTTTTGCATGAATGCGTGAGTATTGCGTTTTGAACTGATCTTTCATTAGGAAGAAGCGCTTAAAAATAATAATAATAATAATAATAATAATAATAATAATAATAATAATAATAATAATAATAATAATAATAATAGTAAAAATAATAATAATAATAATAATAATAATAATAATAATAATAATAATAATAATAATAATAATAATAATAATAATAATAATAATAATAATAATAATAATTATTATTATTATTATTATTATTATTATTATTATTATTATTATTCCATTCCTCAGTCTTTCAATGCACTACAACTACAAGCGCTTTTCTCAACGAAATTCTTATCGCAATAGGCAAAGCAGTTCATCCAATATCCCATTTCATTGTAATATTGCGTCCGCTACCCTACAGAGCGAAGCAAGATTTGCAAATTCAATAATCAATACAATAATAAGAAATTCAGCGTTAAATATAATAACTGCAAATTCAATGTTAAATATAATAATAGCAAATTTAATAGCAGCCGTCAGGATCAATTCCATTTTAACCGCTTAATACTCCGCCCAAGCATATTCAAATATCACGATGGGCCAGTGCAGTCATGAATGGGTTTCTTTCCGTAATGGATTCGGGAAGGGTTCATTGTCTTTGATAAGATTATAAAAAAGAGGCAGATAAAAGGGATGAGGTGGTTGGAGAGAGAGAGTGTGAGAGAGATAAAGGGAGGGAGAGGGTGGATTTGAAGGAAGAAAAAGAGTGACTGCAGTCATGTTATTCCAGCAAAGTTACAGAAATAGTCCTTGCTATTCAAACTGACCGACCTTGCCAAGAAGCAAAGCAAATATTCTTCAGCTAAAAAAGGCGTTACGAAACATGTTTTGTGACATGACGGTCCAAACAGGAAGTGAAAATAGTGCTACAAATAGTACAGAACGAGAAGAACAGAAGAGGGTATGAGGAAGACACTCCTATAGTGGTCCTAAATGGCCCAAATATTCTAGACGAATAGATCCAGGCTTATTTATATTGAATTTTGATATCGTTGGATATGTGGAGTAGTCTTGAGTAAGCTACTGTAAAGTTCAGTCATGTATGTACTATCATAGCATCCAGGGATGTTGCTAGGAAATTTTTTCTTCGGCGAATTGGCCGAAAGCTCTCTCTTTCAAAGCAGTCTCACAAGTTTTTTTTACTAGATTCACTACGTGCACCCTCCACCTCCATATATTAAAGGTGTTCTGTAGATGCATCTCTTTGTAATAAAACGTGATTTTAAACGTAGAATAAGAACATTGAAAAGAAATTTTATTTTTTTAGATTTTAGGCACACAAAAACAATAAAAAGTTTAGACTGTCCCTTGATAGAATACAATACTGTCAGAGTTTCTGGGTTTAACCTTAGTAATTATCGAATCCTCACCTAAACGGCAAGCGTACAGCACAGGAATATCGCAAAAATGGACAAAATTGAGCCGATTCACCCGTGAAAACTTCGGCTCGGCGAGCCGACATGACGGACAGTTTATCGGCTTTTTAATTACAATTTCGGCTAAAAGCCGAAGATCCGACCCAAACGACATCCCTGAGCATCGTTTCCACTTGCTATTGGTCTTGCAACACTGTGAATGTTCTTCTTGTTCTCTACTATTTGTGGCACTATTTTCAGTTCCTATTTGGG
>CM072513.1:35807927-35940427 GCA_036898135.1 Oncomelania hupensis
TCCAGCTATAACTATGAGCGTTGCGTAAAGCTCACGTGATACTCTGGTGTGCATTGATCTCTCGTCTGTCAGTGCTTTAGCTGCGTTGTAAATACCCGTTCTTGATCATTATGAGCCATGTAAACAATCGTTCTATATCATCGTCAGCCTATACTGGTAGTCTGCTGGGTTGTAAACTAGACCATATAAACGCTCATACGGATACTATTGCTGTTGTTTATTTTAAGTTTTTGTTACGGTTTGAAGGTACTCTCATAAATGTAAGTGTATCTGTCTCCAGTCGTTTATGGAATTCCCTTTGCAAAATATAAATTTGCGATTTCTGTATAGTTTTTTTGACCACTTTTAGCTACGTAATCGTTATTTAAAAGCATATTTTCTATAAAAAAAATCATTTGTTTACAAACAATGTAAGATTTCTCTAAATAATATATTTTGTCAGTAAATAAGTTATAATGTTTAGGTAAATAAATCATGATATAGGTAAATAAGGCATGGTTCTGCTAAATAATGCATTCTATAGGTAAAGAAATCATTCTGTAGAAACATTTCTAAAATACACATTATTTCGCAATTCTGCTAAATAATGTACTACATAGGTAAATAATTCTTTATTTAGCAGAAATGCATTACAGACCTATTTCGTGATTTATTTACCTCAACAATATATTGGTTATGTAAATAATAAGTTATTTACCGACTAAATTTATTATTTAGAGAAATCTTACATTGTTTGTTAATACATGATTATTTAGAAAATATGATTCTAAATAAAGGTTATTTAGCTGAAACTGGTAAAAATAAATATTTTACAAAGGGAATACCATAATGGTTGTACATAAGCCTAGTGATACTTCATAATCATAATGAGCCCACTCATATTTTGTTTCGCTGCTGAATGTAGTACAAGATGCATTCAATTTCAGTCCTTTACCTTTCATACTGTTGGTCAGTACTTTAACTGAGGAAAAGGATCCTCATATTTACTATACAGGAATTCCGCACTAAGTTAAAGATCATTCTTTTCATAAATAAATTACGTCAATATCAAACAGCGATTCACGATCAATTATCTAAGTTGCTTGGTTTTAAACTGAAGGAGGGGAGGGGAGGGGAGGGGGGGAAGCGCTTTAGTACAAATAATACAAAAAGGAAAACTCTACGACAATGTTTAAACCACTGATGCATAGCATATAACTAAGAAAACTCCTTGATTGAGATCATAATTCAAGGTGGAAGAGAGAGCGTGTCCGTGCATAGGTGTGATTATGTTTAGACGGCGCTCTTTTGACATACACTTGAAAATATAAGTACGTTTTTTTTGGTTTTGTTTTATTTTTTTGACGGACCTCGTTATGTTGACGTCAAAAGAGTGTTCCGTTAGAGTTAGGGCTAGGATAAAGGTTAGGGTAGGGTAATGGTTAGGGTTAGCGTTAGAAGACTTAAAAGTACTTTAAAGGGGGACAAAATATTACCCATTGTTAACACAACGTGTGTTGCTTAATGAAAGTCTTAACAACGCGGTCTAAACAAGTAGGCCTACGTGTGTGTGTTTGTGTGTGCGCGCGCGTGTGTGTATGTGTGTGCCTGTGTCCTTGGGCTAGAAGGCGTATAAAATATGAAATATAAAATGTATGCTTTCTGTTGTTGCTGGTTTTCTTTTCTTTTTTTTTCTTTTTTTTTTTTTTTAATAAACACGTGATTTTTTCAGAACATTTGCTGCACTTTTAATTTGAACACCATTTCTCCTGACCTCACCGCAGGAAATATGGCACAGGTTTCGTAACACTGACAAATGGGAATATGAACGCGTTATCTTCATCTTTATCATGATCACCACTATTTGCTGTTGGCCTACAATGTAATGTGCAAATTCTCCTTTGGGATAATACAGATTTGTTGACTTGATTTATCATAATCTTCTTCTTCCTAATTTTCCTACTCCTCCTCTCCCTCCTCCTCCTCTTACTCCTTCTTCTTCTTCTCGTTTCTTTTTTTTAATTCCAGATTTATCCGGATATTCTTTTATATAGTCTGCACAAGCTAAAATGTCAATTTGTCCGTGGATCGGTTGGCTGCACGCCATTTGCCAAGAATCCCTTGACAGAATTCTTCTTCTTCTTCTTTCGTTGGGGGCTGCCACCCTCAGCTTATTGAGGACTCTGCAGCCAAATGCTGGGTATGTTCTTGTTACCGGCACTCACCCGTCTAGGACATGAGCGTCAGGATCTTTAAAGTCCGTTATGATGGAGTGCATGCGACACAGACTAGACCTCGGTTTATACTCTCATCCGAAGGAGTAGGACACGGGAGTAAAGTGTCTTTCCCAGGGACACAACACAATGGCCCGGACAGGGCTCGAACCCTGGACCTTCAGATCGCAAGCCGAAACACTACCATTAGACCACCGTGCCTCCCTATTATAATTAATCTTTACACCAAATCTCAAAATTAGGTGAACCGATTTTGATTTTGTTTCAGTTTGCAGATAGTTAAGATTGTTACGGACCGGTAATATAGTTATTCGGGTCCAATGATATTATATTTTTGTTAGTTCGTTTTCTTGTAAGAAGATATTGGTAGCTGCTGTGATAGCTAGATTTGGATTGGTTGAGCTGTTCACATGGCAGTTCTCTAATGTACATTCAAGAAATCTAGTCATTATTTTGTTAGCTGTATTAGAGATAACATTGTGCCGGACTTCTCGCAGCTGTTTCTGCAGAAGTCTTTAGCGGCGGGTCTTCAAGAATAATAAAGACGAAAAATAAGACTGGGAAGAAGAAACGAAGAAGACGAAGAAGAAGAAGAGAATAGGGAAGAAGAATAAAGAATAAGGAAGAAGAGAAAGAGGATGTAGAAGGAGTAGGGCGAAGAAGAGGCAAAAGAAGACGAAGAATGAGACAGAGGAGAGAAGAACGAGGTAGAGGGAGACGGAGAAGAGTAGGACGATAAATAGAGAAGGAGATTGAGGAGAGAAGGACACGTAGGAGAGACGGAGAGGAGAATAATGAAGACAGACGGAGAGGAGAACAATGAAGAGAGACGGAGAGGAGGACGAAGAAGTGAGAATGAGAAAACGTCGGAGAAATGGAGAAAGATTAAGGAGGCAGAGGAATAAAACGATGTAGACGCATAAGAGACTAAAGAACGAGTCATCGCCGTATCAGACAACACGCGGTCGAATGGGAACGTTAATGCGGTTATACATACACTGTAGCTATCGCTTCTTTCCTCTGGCGACGGTGATTAGGAGTGTATTATTATTTGTGAGTTATTTATACAATTCTTTCAACGGATTTAGTCTGCGACACTTGACGTGAGAAGAAACAATTGTATTTATTCCATTTGATTCTTGTAAATTTTGTACTTGTTGACAATGTATTGATTTATGTTAATTTGTCTAAATAGAGTGTGTGACGATTAGTTAGAAGTTTTGAGACGGGATCGAGGACTCGCAGATTCACGCATAAACGCATGCAAATTCGTGAAATACCCCTTTCTATTTACCAAGATAGTGGTCCATCTTCTTATGGATAAAGCCGAGTCACAACATAGCCACGAGAATGAACACTTTTGAAAAAGCTCATTTTCAGTAATGCTGTAAGTGTCTGGAATGATGTAATTATTTTATTTCTTTGATCGTTCTTATATAGCGCTTTTCCAGCTCAAGAGCTGCTCAAGGCGTTAGCCGATACAGGATCTATCTCAAGCCGAGCGAGGAGCCCACTTACAGCCTATGGGCCTTTGGGTCTGACGCACAGGCAACTGAGCAAAATCCTGGGCCTCAGAGTACAGTTAGTTAGTCATTGTTTATAGGGTCCAGCAGACTGCAAAGAACCAGAATCAGGACCAAAACTTGGTTGAAAGAGGACTAAACTCACCTCGTGATCCGTATAAAAGATCTGCTAAAACACTGGTAACACTGAGGGCACTCCACCAGCAAGTCACTTTACAGTAAAGGCATACCATGCAGGGGACGCTGAGTTTGTACTAAAATTTATCAAACCTCCGTTTACAAAAAAAAAAAAAACAACAGAATATAAACATCATTATAAAATATTAACGAAACACATACATATTAAATGTCTACATTGCTAAATAATACCACAAAAAGCCCTAGTGACCATTTCGCAGAAAGCGTCCAATATCCCCAAGCTGACCCAACAGACCCCATACACAAATAAAGAGTTTCGGGAGAGTTTTTAAGAAAAAAGATAGATAAATGGTCAAGCGAAGAAGATAATATAGCAGATTGATAGAATAGAATAGGAATGAGAAAGAACAAAGGAGAAAGACAACGACAGTGGGAATTTAAAGCATTAAATTTCCAGAAAGTGAGGATACTATTTATAGAGAAACCCCCTGCACCCCCACGGGGAAGGGGGGGTGGAGGGTGAAGCACAGGGTTTGGAGGAGATTGTACCTAGTGCTTGCTGAATTTATTTATGTTGTCGGCACTCATCCGTCATGACCATGAGCGTCGGGCGATGGGATGTGGGGGTGCACAGACCAGACGTCGGTTATATTATTATAGATATCCCAATGCCATCACATTTCAAGAATTATTGTCATCTAACAAAAAGTCAGAATTATTAAAGCTTGTAAGTCTAATGAAATTAATAATTAAACAAATGTAACGTTTTTATCCCATGTCAAAAATTAATATAGTTCTGATGTTGACAGGTTATGTGTAATAAAAACAATTTCAGTAGTTTGTCATTGATGTGTTTAGGTTGAATTGTATTGTTAATTATGATTCATAGTGGTTGTCCCCAATCAAGTTCTTTTTTCTTCTTTTCCCCACCCAATACCTCCCCCTGCCACCTCCCCCACCCTCGCTATCCCGCTGTATAAATAAATAGTTTAAAAAAAATGTATTTTTAAAAATCTAAAATGTTAATTAATTATTGTGCATGTTTGTGTATATTATTTTAACCATGTCCATGTGCCCTTAATGGGTTTTTCTGGAATAAAATTTACCTTGCCTTGCCTTGCCTTGCCTTGTTTACATATCATCCGAAGGAAGGAAGATATACATTTGAATGGCTTGCTATCTTGTCTTTCTTTCTTTCCTTACACTTAATCTATTTTCTTGCCTTTCTTTCTTTCCTTACACTTAATCTATTTTATTGTCTTTCTTTCTTTCCTTACACTCAATCTATTAATATCTTCACTTAAAAAAAGGTGGGTTTTTTGTTTTTTGTTTTTTAGCGTCTAGCAGGTTTTTTTAATGGAACTTGTTCCACCCTTTCTAAACTTTCTCTCTATTACAATTAACTTAATTTAAGTCTAGAAAACATGGGGCCCGTGTCTCTTAATACCCTCTAATTTGTTTCATCTTCGAAATTTATTGCTCACTAAACGTCTCTCCATTTCCCATCTGCTCACACACCTTCACACTCAACCCAAGGCTCGTCCATCCCTCTTGATGTTCCAAAAAATCCTTCTATATCATTTCCCTGCATTTCTCTCGTTCTACAAATGCATGTTTACCCCTCTCTCTCTCTCTCTCTCTCTCTCTCTCTCTCTCTCTCTCTCTCTCTCTCTCTCTCTCTTTCTCTCTCTCTCTCTCTCTCCCTCTTTCTCTCTCCCTCTCTCTCTCTCTCGTATATGTCTGTCTCACTCCGTCTCTCACATCTCTTATCTTCTCTGTCTCTGTGTCTCTGTCTGTCTCTCTCTCAGATTTGCATATGGGGGAACATATGAGATACACCTCATAAATCAATAGTGCAGTTCGATGTATGAAATACTGGTTAAAGCAAATGGATGGATCAAGACTACCAAAACAGGCTTGTTCCATACTTTAAAGTGTGGACGATAGAGGTAAAACATGGTGGGTAACACTAGTTAAACACACCTTCCTCAAATTAGGGTTTGGATATGCGTGGATTAACCAAGGTGCGGGATATAAATCTGCTTTTGTTGTAATGTTGAAACAGAGAATGATGGACCAGTATGTAAAAGAATGGAACAGCTCAGTGAGACAGAAAGATATTTATAGAACATAAAGTTTATTAAAGTCAGATTTTATATGTGAAGAACTTTTGTGTTTTTTTGGATATCAGATGCTTTAGAGAAGGTCTTGTTAAATTTCGCATCGGTGTACTACCTATCAACGGGTCACTTTAAAGAGATCTATTTATGCTAATAATTTGGGCATCGTATGCAATGAAACTGAAGATTACGTTCATTTTATTGATCACTGTCGTTTGTAAGGAGATATGATGAAATATTCACACGGTCTTAGCGAACATTACACGGCTGTATTACGTAAGCGGTCCAAAGACCAGATTCGCAAATTGGCTTTTTATGTTTTCTATGCATTGCGTAAATGGCAATCGTATATTGACCATATTTTGTAGAGCGTTGTATGTAAACATTAACTTACCGTAAGTATCATCGCCATGATCTTGGACTTTTGATATTGTTCTATTTGAATTTGGTTTTGCATTGATTGTTTTCCATGTACTATATTGTGACCCTTTTCTAAAGGCCAGTGCCTCCAGGAATTACATTTTTGTTGTTGTTCTCTCTTCTTCACTCACTCACTCACTTTCTTTTATTGTAACTTTCTTTGTTCTTTGTCTTTTGAGGAGGCTTAGCTGTTCATGGCAGGTTTAGTTAAATGAATGGCTCTCTCTGTCAGACCTTTTTTACTTTTGAAAGAGAGAGGAAAAACTGATAACGAAGCTCAACATCCTTACTGCAGAAGTCGGGTCGAAAGCTATTCAGTATAACAGGCGTGCATTATATACACCTTGTAAGAAGGCAGCAAACGCGCGCGCGCGCACACACACACACACACATGCACAACAGACACACAGACAAAGATATACGCACGCACACACACAGACACACAAAAAGACAACGGTTCGCACATGCACATCACGTTTTGAACGGACCGCTAACCCTAACCCTAACCCGTTTCGAGCGCACTGCCTTACCCTAATCGTCGAGGCACTGCCTTACCCTAATCGTCGAGGCACTGCGCTTACCCTAAGATCGTTTTCTGGGAGCCGCCTTGGATCTGGGGACCCAGCTGGGTCCCCAGATCTAAAGTCGGGTACCCAAATGACCGGTTGGTGACTTTTAAGGTGCCCAGAAACCATAGTTTATAAGGATATATATATATATATATATATATATATATATATATATATATATATATATATATATATATATATATATATATATATATATATATATATATATATATATTATATATATATATATATATATATATATATATATATATATATATATATATATACATATATATTCACAAATAAACACATTCTCTGAAGCTGGTGTACAGTAAACACACACATGCATATTCAAAAACACAGATGCAAACAAGAACACAGATAGAGTTAGAGAGACACGGAAAGAGAGAGAGAGAGAGAGAGAGAGAGAGAGAGAGAGAGAGAGAGAGAGAGAGAGAGAAAAGAGAGGGGGGGGAGGGATGGGTAAATGAGGGCAAAGGGGATGGAAATAGTTTGTGTTTGATGATTACAAAGCTGAAAACAATCTTGCCAATCTTGAAATTACTCATCCTCATCTTCATCATCCTCCTCCTCATCATCATCATCTACCTTTCTTTCTCCTCATCCTACTCCCTCTACTATTTCCCTCTTCTCCTTCTTCTGCTCTTCCTTTATTCGTCTTCGCCTGCAAAACCCCCACCACAAACCGCTATACATTCCATGCATACTTTTACTGCAGGTTCTTGACCTCAACGCTAATCTACAGTGTAAAGCCCATACAGAAATCAACAGAAAGCTCTTTGACGTTTGTACCACTTGATGGCTGCAATGCATCTTTCTTCATTTCATTGTATGCCATAACTTCTTTCAGGAGGCTTCGCATGCATGCCTATTGAAAGTGCACTGAACCAACTTAAGAGGCCCAATTCGAAGGCTTTGTGTTACTTTTGACGAAAATGGGGGTTACCTTAAACTTCGCATTAGGGAGTTTTTGCGATTAGCGAACTTTTTTTTCTATTTCGCTCGCGGCACGGGAAAACCCTGGATATTCTATCACATAGCGTCGCGTAATAGGTGAGGAAGAATGTCTATTTTCGGCGTTTTGCAACTAGGCCTCTGATCGAGCTACACTTTCGACAAGCAGCATTATCGCTGTCATAGTTCAGAACTGAATCGTGTAGGAAACAAACGTTTCACCACGTGCACGGGATATTTCACTTTCGATTTCATTTCAACGCACACATACGACAACGAACTGTACCTGAGGATGCATGACTGAATTTTGCATGTACCAGACATATTCACAATTTCACATTTTTACGAAAAACAAGTGAAACCACTCACCGATAGCTTGCTTCTTTTTGTTTCTTTATTTTTCGTCAAATCATGGACTGTGTAACAAGAGCCCCCGTTTACCCAGCACATTTTGAGCTTTTGCCCTGTTTAGTCAGTGTAGATTTAGAAGGTTACTGTTAGTCTATAGCAGACGACAGAAGTGATCATGCATAACACAGTTGTAGCTTGACGCCCGCACAGTTAGTGACATCATCGCCGCTGACGTTATAGAGCTTCGATTTTACATCCACTCAGTTTTTTTCAGCCAATGAGAACACAGCTAGAGTAGGTAGAACCAGTTCTGGCTGATTCAAGCAGAGAGATAGTAGAGTCAGTCTACATTTAAACTGCCTAGAGTACACAGCTACGTCCTAGCAGAAATCTCTCCACTGATAGACCAGGGAAGCAGTACTTGTTGAATATTCGAATTCAATCAAGTTAGCCACGGCCTGACATTGTCAAGAAAGTAAATGAACATACTTGTGTTTCATCGTGATGTATTTATATTATTGTTGAATTATGTTTGTGAAATTTGCTATGCTCAAAATTAAATTGTTAGCCCAAATTGCGTGACCACGTGGAGAATCCGACCACGAGGCAAGCACGACAGGCCGACGCCATGTTGCATACCTGACAGAACAACTGTTATTTAACCTATATGTATGCTTGCAGACAAGTGGCTGTACCAGCGAATGTTTATAATATTACTTCTTTCTCTATGTGTGTAGTTAGCCACGTTTTATATTTATATATGTATAGGAAATTAGAGTGGAGATTCCAGTGGACCACGGACTTAGCAGAATGGTCGTCGCTTATATATAGAGATGTGGAGCTAATCACTGAGGGCTACTTCGGCCTTCAGTGAGACGCTCTGCACACACCTATTATACAGGGTTGTGCAGAATTTCGTCTCATATGTTACAGACGAGCAGGCATTATATCGTGAGCTCAACTCGGCGAACAACAAAAACAAGTCGTCGCTGAACGTTGGCTGCCGAGGCATCGACAGCACTGCGCCAAGATAGCCCACCCGTCTAGCCACAGGAAGAAGACTCCACGACAACACAGCTTGTGACAGAAGCAAACACAGCACAGCTCTTCAATAACAGTTAAGTGCCCCTCGAAACAGTGCACTAAAACTGGTATCAAAAGGACCACAGTAGTCCACTTTTCAAGAACTCTGACCATTAGGGCAGAAAGTATCCAGTGCCCTATGATGAGAAAGTAGCTGCCTAGACCTATCAGCGAGCGAACCATTCGCATTGACATTTGAACTTTTAAGTTAGTTTCGTACTTCGAAGATCGTGTATAGAGTAGAGGAAATAAATGTGTGATGTTTACTGTTATCAAGTGGCTGGACTACATATGTTTCATAGCAGTGTGAAAGCTAGTGTGACAGTGATCTTTTACCATTTTTCTATCTATCTCTGTACCCAAGCCTAAACACAGACCGAGCTAAACAAATAAATGTATTAAGTGAAGTCAAAGGGAGATTACTAGCAGTCCCCATAGACCAAGACAGTGGGTAATAGCATTCCATTGTGCAGAGCCCAGCAACAATAAAACCCCACGTCACAGACTCTGGCGAAAGAAAATATTGATTTCGACCAAAAAAATAAACAAGAACTAAAGATGCGATCGTTCTAAAATTAAACCAGGGAATCACCACGAAAAATATTTTTGTTGAGTTGAAAAGAGTCCCTAGTGTTATTACATTAAACGACGATAACGTAGTGGCTTTCGTGTTTTAAATCGACTGCTAAAGTTTGAATTTTCCATTTCTTGAGGAGGCGAGCCGATGTGACTTAGCTACAAGACTATTCAGTTCACCGAGGGTTCTCTTCGGATACTCCGTTTTCCTCCCTCCATTCAATAACGATATTGGATGCTGTCAATGTAAAATTTCGGCAAATAAAAATTCGATGTCTTTTCCTTCTTCTAATAGCAATATCCCTGCCTTTACACCACATGTTTGTGTGATAGGTGTGTGTTCGTGTTGTATGTGAAAATGGATGTAACATGTGAGCGAGTATGTTGGTACAGATCGCAGCGTTTTGAGCTCACTTAGTGATTAGGGGTACAGCGCGCATATAGCTTAGGCCTACAGTAGTAGTAGTAGTAGTAGTAGTAGTAGTATTGTCTGAAACCCTAACCCTAACACTTTCAAGTCAGTACCACTAACCCATCTCCCTTGATTTAAGTATGCGCCATCACTGTCAAAGGAACTGGCATGCATGAATTGAAAGTGCATTGAACCAACGGGAGTCTGTGGCGTTCAGAGAGTGATGGGTTCCAGATAATTTCTGGCAGATGTCCAAAACGTTGGGTGCGAACAGACATAAGCTTGCCTCCTTGTTGTCTATGTATTTCTGCTTTATGTGTCCCTGTCTTTTCAACACAACCGTTACACGTCACTCAATACACCGTAGTTTTGTTTTAAGCTCAAGGCATCTGTAACACTCTCAATACGAAGTTTAAAAGTTTGTTGTTGTTTTCTAAACTTGAAGAGCCAAGCCCATATGACTCACATGCTCAAGATTTAACCTGAAAATGAGTGGCCAATGAGTGATGGGTTCCAGATCATTTCTGTCAGATGTCCATAATGTTGGGTGCAAACAGACATACCTCCTTGTTGTCTATGTCTTTATGCTTCATGTCACGTGGGGTTTATGGGCTCTGCACAATGGAATTATGGACCCTCACGTTTATTCGGTGGGAACTGCTAGTAAGTCACCCTATGAATTACTTTAATAAATGTATTTGTTTAGCTCGTTCTGTGTTAAGGTTGGGGTACAGAAATAGATAGAAAAATGGTAAAAGATACTGTCACACTAGCTTTCACACGGCTATGAATCATATGTAGTCCAGCCACTTGATAACAGTTAAAATCACACATTTATTTCTTCTACTCTATACAAGATTCTCTAAGTACTAATCTAACTTAAAAAGTCTCAGTCACTGCTAATAGTTCGATCGCTGATAGTCTAGGCAGCTGTTTTTCTTCCTCGGGCACTTGCTATTATATCTCATGTAGATTTGGACTACTGTGGTCCGTTTTACAGTTTCTGAAGAGTTGGACTACTGTGGTCCTGTTTTGATCAGGTTAAGTGCACTTTCGGAGAATACACTTAACTTTCTGATGGTGCGGTCGAAGTCCTTCTGTGAGGTAGCTTCTGGTACACCTTTGTCGTTGTGTAGTTGGGTTCCCTTGCCACGCTGTGGGGTCTGACAGGGTGTTTTTTCGGGTAGCTCTTTCCGTCTTGTGCGGTAGAGGATACTCCGCCAACTTGTTTCTGTGGAGTGGGGTTCACAGGATAGCTCGGGATAGCTCGCCTGCTCGTCTGTAATATAAGAGACGAAATTCTGCACAACCCTGAATAATCGGTTTGTGCAGAGCGTCTCACTGAAAGCCAAGTAGCCCTCAGTGATAGCTCCACATCTCTATACATAAGCGACGAACATTCTGCTACTTCCGGGGTCCACTGGAATCTCAACTCTAAATTCCTATACATACATAAATATAAATCGTGTCTAACTATACACATACAGAATTAATAATAATATAAACATTCACGGGTACAGCCACTGGTCTGCAAACATACATATAAGTTAAACAACAGTGGTTCCGTATGATATGCAACATGGCGGCGCAACCGGTCGTGTTTCGCCTCGTGGTCGGCTCTTTCACGTGGTACGGCAAATTCGGATTAACAATTCACAGTTATGCATAGCAAATTCTTCAAACATAATTTCAACAATAATATAAATATATCACGATGAAACAGAAGGGTGTTCATTTACCTGTTTGACAAGTTCAGGCCCGTTGTGACTTGATAGAATTCTAAGATTCTAAGTCCTGCTTCCTGGTCTAAGTGTGGAGAGATTTCTCTGCCAGCTTTCTAGCTGTTAACACTTCGGTGTATTCCTCCCAACTGACCAAAGCTGTGTTAGGCTCGGACCCAGTCAAACTGGCTCGAACCGCTTTGCCTAAGCTCTCAGTGGGTAAAATATTTACGACTCTCGCACACAGTGCTGATTAACTACGCAGCGTGGGTCGGGCTCGCGGTGTGTACTTTTATTGCTGCTGTGTTATATACTGCCTCTCTACTGTTACAAACACTACACATGCTAAATAGTCAATGAGCAGAGTTAAAACTAGCCAGTTCATGACAGGCTCCCTCAACTGAAAAAAGGCGATGACTACTGGATTCGACCTTTTTCTACTACAGAGCCTAGTTTAACGCTGCACTATCCTAGGGTCCTATTTACAAACTAAGTAAGTTGCTCTACCTGAGCTGCAATGCTGTGCCAGGTAGCTATGGACACTAGTGACAGGGTTTTTATTGGGCGGGGACGAATTCTGGTGCTGTGGCCCTTAGTTGTGTTGGGTGGGCGACTGCTGCTGTGTCCTCCACGAGATGGCGACTGAGGTAGTCGGCTCCGTGGTTCTCTTTGCCGGGTATGTACTCGATTTGGAATGAGTATGCCTGAAGGGTGAGTGCCCATCTCATCAGGCGAGAGTTCAAAGACTTGGAGGCTGCCAGGAACGATAGTGGTTGATGGTCCACCTGAACTGTGAAGTGGGTCCCATACAGGTAGAGTTGGAATTTCTGTATGGCCCAGACTAGTCCAAGACATTCTTTCTCCGACGTGGCGTAGTGGGTCTCGGCGGGTCTCAATTTTCTGCTGGCGTATGCGACAGGGAATAGCGTCTCTGCATTCTTGGGGTCGCGCTGTAGCAGTACTGCTCCGAGGCCTAAGTCGCTTGCGTCGGTGCGAAGAACGAATGGCTGAGTCAAATCGGGTAGGTGGAGTACTGGCGCCGATGTCATTCTGTCCTTGAGTGTTTGGAATGCTGTCTCGCATTCGGCTGTCCAAACTACTTTGTCCGGGGCGATTTTCCGGGTTCCATTTGTCAGAGGTACGGCGATGCTGTTGTAGTTGGGGATGAACTTCTGGTAGAAGCCGCAGAGTCCTAGAAACGACTGCACTTCCTTCTTTGTCTTGGGCCTAGGAGCGTCGAGTAGGCGTTTCACTGTCTTTTCTACCGGTCGCAGGCTTCCTTGACTGATGGTGTGTCCCAGAAATTCTAGTTCTGTGAATCCAATCTGACATTTGGTGGGTCTTGCCGTCAATCCCGTGTCTCTGAGGCGGGCGAGTAGTTGTTGTAGGAGCGTGACATGTTCCTCCCACGTAGGTGTTGCGATGAGGATGTCGTCCATAAACGAATGTAGGTGCTCGCTGCTCAGGGGTGCCAGGAGTTTTCGCATCATGGCGCTGAAGATGCTGGGTGCGTTGTGGAGTCCGAATGGAAGTACGTTGAACTCGAAGTGTCCTTCCATAGTGCTAAACGCTAGGTACTTTCGGACTTGTGGTTGTACTGGTATCTGGTAGTATCCTTTGCTGAGGTCGATGCGTGAGAAGTACTTCGCTCGCTGTAGCTTGGCAAATAGGTCGGTCTGGTCCGGGAGTGGCTCTGGCTGGAACTGCGTTACCGCATTCAGGAGTCTGAAGTCGATGCACAGTCGATGCTCTCCGTTGGGTTTTCGCAACAATACCGTGCCTGCGCTGTAGGGTGAAGTAGACTCTGAGATGATTACGGCTGCCAGTAAGGTGTCTATCTCTTCCTTGATGGCTCGCTGCTGCGACAGTGGCATCGGGTAGAGCTTCTGGCGGACGGGTGTTGGGTCGGTCACCGTTAAGGTTACTTCGACGAGGTCTGTCCTCCCTGGTCGGTCTGTTAGCACAGTCTGATGTTGTCGAATGACCTGTAGTACTTGCTGTTGCTGTTTAGCGGCTAGGTCTCCGTTGAGTATCACGTCTTTGTAGGTTTCTTTGGAGTGCAGGGGATACTCTACTGCATTGGTCTCCATGCTTTCTCCTTCTTCCGCGATGGCGATGGCTAACAAGTTGTGAGTGCTGGGGGTCGCTGGTCGGTCCGTGTATTTCTTAAGGAGATTGATGTGGTGGTATCGGGCTCTCCCGTTCACCTCTACTTGGTAGACTGTCTTGGATTTCTTGGCAGTCACCCGGTACGGTCCTCTCCAAGCGATGTCCAGCTTGTTGGTTCCACTTGGAAGTAAGAGTAGCACTTGATCGCCGACTTGCAGTTCTCTGTCCTTCGCGTGGCGGTTGTAGTACTTCGCCTGACGGGCTCTTGCCTTCTTCAGTGCTTCACCCGCTTTCTTCCACGTTGCTTTGAGGGTTTCCTGCAGGTCTGCGACGTACTTGGTGGCACCTCTTGGTGTGTCGTCTATCTTGGCCTCCGTCCAACTTCTGCGTAGGGCTTCTAGCGGTCCTGCTAGAGGTCTGCCGAATAGCAATGTTGACGGGGTGTAGCCTGTGGCTGCATGGGGCGTTTCTCGGTATGCGAACAGTGCCGCATTCACGTAGGTGTCCCACGCTTCTGGATTGTCGTCGGCGACTTTCCTGAGTATGGTGAGAAGGGTTCCATTCAGTCTTTCTACTTGTCCGTTGCTGGCTGGGTGGTATGGTGGTGTGCGAATGTGATGAACTTGTATCAACTCGAACACGTCTTGCATCAGGCGGCCGGTGAACTGAGATCCGTTGTCCGTTCTAATGCTGTCCGGGAATCCGACTCTGGTAAAGATGGCGATGAGTGCATCTGCAATCTTCTTGGTGTCGATCGCTGGCAACGGGACTGCTTCGCACCACATCGTACATGCGTCGACGAGTGTGAGTAGAAATCTGTTCCTCTTCTTGGTCATGGGCAGTGGTCCTACTATGTCTACTGAGACTTGCTGGAATGGCACGCCGACTACTACCGATGGTCCTAAGGTAACTGGTACGGTGTGATGTCGCGGGGAATATCGTTGACATTGGTGGCAAGATTTCACATAGCGCTACGCTTGACATCCTCCGTGATTCCTGGCCAATAGTAGTGTGCGCTGATTCTCTGCACTGTGGCTCCAATTCCCATGTGTCCGCTGAGTGGCATGCTGTGGCCTAATTCTAGTACTTGGGCTCGAAGGGTGGCTGGTAGTACTAGTTGGGTGTGATCTCCATCTCCTTGTCGATGTAGAACTCCCTCTTCCATGTAGAAGTCTCCCTTGTGCGGGGGTGTGTGCGCCTTGGGTAGCTTCTGGAAGCACTTCGCTATCGAGGTGTCTTCTTTCTGTGCTGTTTTGATCTCTTCGAGTCCTGGATTCGGAGCGAACTCGGGCTGGGGTGGTTGGGTTTTAGCTTGGGCCCTGGTTTGCACTGCAGCTATCTCTACAGTTTTGGGGGGCGTGCCTAAGAACACATACCTACAACCTAGCACTAGATCATACAGGGGTTTCTGTAAAACAGCTGCTTGGATTCTTCCTGTGACGTACCTACTCTCTACTTCGATCCAAGCTATTGGGCAAGTAGTCGTCGGTTTCGTCAAGTCTGCTCCTTGTAGTTCGACTGTCTTGTCTGTCAAGTCCGCGCGCGATACCAGAGATTCGCTAACTATCGCGTCGTATGATAGACCTGTGTCATACAGACAGTTCGCTTCTTTTCCGTTGACCTTGACTGTGTCTGTCACCGATGGGTGATCTCCGATCGTGTGTGGCTTGTTACCGCTACTTTGAGTTAGAACTCTGTGCGCTGGCCGGCTTTCGCGCTCTTCCCTACGTTGTGCGGCCAACTTGAAACATTCTGCGGTGGAGTGATTGTTTCTGTTGCAGAACGAACAATACCCTCTCTGTTCTGCGGGACCTCTTTTCCCGAATTCCGCGTTGGGTCCTTTATTTTGCCCAGGTCTGGGGTTATTCGGCTTATTCGCGGTGCGCTCTTCCCGGTTAGGGCTTCGTTTCTGTGCCTCTTTCCCGTTAGGCTTTAGGTCTCGCCTGAAGCTCTTGGCTTCTCCGTGTGCGGCCACGTACCTATCTGCGACCTTGACCAGATCTTCCAGTCTTTCCGCGCCCTGCTCTACTGAGAATGTCCTCAGCTCGGGGGTCATGGTTTCCCGTAGCTGTTCCCATACTAACAGTTCTGTCAGTCCATCATACGTCTTAGCCGTGGCTGACTGGCTAATCCACTTATCCAGCGTTGTGGACAACCGATCCGCGAACTGCGCATAGCTCTCTCCTTTCACTCTCCGGTTGGTGCGGAACTTTTGCCGGTAGCATTCTCCTGTCAGTTCGAATCCCGTTAGGAGTGCCTCTTTTACTTTGTGATAGTCAGTCACTCTGTCAGTCGGTAGCTTACTGTAGATGTCATAAGCCTTTCCTCTAAGCCCTTGACTAAGCTTAAAAGACCAATGAGTGGGATCTAGTTTGTACTCTGTTGCTAGACGCTCAAACCTAGTCAGATAGAGATCTAGACCTTCTTCTCTCTCATTGAATGTTCCCAGTGGAAATGACATTCCTTGTACAGGGTTGGATGCTACCTCTAGCTGATCTGAGTGGGGAGGGGTTGAGGAAGAACTTGAAGCTCCTGATCCCATTCTTCTTAGCTCTAACTCATGCTGTCTGTCTTTTTCCTTTTCTGCCCTCTCATACTCCCATCTCCTAACTTCTGCTTTTCTCTCTGCTGCTACCTTCTTCTGTTCTGCTTCTATCTCTAATTTCTTCTGTTCTCTTGCTGCTTCTAACTCTGCTTTCTTTTGCTCTGCTTCTAATGCTAATTTCTTTGCCTCTCTCTCTGCCTCTAATTCTGCCTTTCTCTGTTCTGCTTCTATTTTCTTCGCCTCTCTTTCTGCTGCTCTCTCTGCCTTAGCTTCCTGTTTCTCTACCTCTGCATTTATATACGCAATTAGGTCTGCCCCTGCTAAGTGTAAAGCTTCTCCTAGTTCCTTGAAGCGCAATCTCAAGGCCACTGGGTCCGACATTGTCAAAAGTGTCTATGAACAACCTCTGAATCACGTGGAATACCAAAACACTAGCAATATTGCAATTCAATAACAACAATGCAACGACCATAAAATTCGTAATCAATAATAGAATAAAACAAGAGTCAAATGGCATACAACAGTTATTTAAGCAAAACCTGCAAAAGAACAATGCAACATACAGGCACAAAAATATTTGAAGCAAAAAAGTTTTTAACTAAAGAATAGTGCACCCAACTGATCAGTCCTTGTTACCACTATTCTAAGTTATTCTACTACTCCTACTGTTATCTAATTTTATTGTACTTAGGTCCGGTTATACCCAATTCCTATTATACACAGATCCTGGCTAGGCTCGCCAATTATAGTGTCACGTGGGGTTTATGGGCTCTGCACAATGGAATTATGGACCCTCACGTTTATTCGGTGGGAACTGCTAGTAAGTCACCCTATGAATTACTTTAATAAATTTATTTGTTTAGCTCGTTCTGTGTTAAGGTTGGGGTACAGAAATAGATAGAAAAATGGTAAAAGATACTGTCACACTAGCTTTCACATGGCTATGAATCATATGTAGTCCAGCCACTTGATAACAGTTAAAATCACACATTTATTTCTTCTACTCTATACAAGATTCTCTAAGTACTAATCTAACTTAAAAAGTCTCAGTCACTGCTAATAGTTCGATCGCTGATAGTCTAGGCAGCTGTTTTTCTTCCTCGGGCACTTGCTATTATATCTCATGTAGATTTGGACTACTGTGGTCCGTTTTACAGTTTCTGAAGAGTTGGACTACTGTGGTCCTGTTTTGATCAGGTTAAGTGCACTTTCGGAGAATACACTTAACTTTCTGATGGTGCGGTCGAAGTCCTTCTGTGAGGTAGCTTCTGGTACACCTTTGTCGTTGTGTAGTTGGGTTCCCTTGCCACGCTGTGGGGTCTGACAGGGTGTTTTTTCGGGTAGCTCTTTCCGTCTTGTGCGGTAGAGGATACTCCGCCAACTTGTTTCTGTGGAGTGGGGTTCACAGGATAGCTCGGGATAGCTCGGGATAGCTCGCCTGCTCGTCTGTAATATAAGAGACGAAATTCTGCACAACCCTGAATAATCGGTTTGTGCAGAGCGTCTCACTGAAAGCCAAGTAGCCCTCAGTGATAGCTCCACATCTCTATACATAAGCGACGAACATTCTGCTACTTCCGGGGTCCACTGGAATCTCAACTCTAAATTCCTATACATACATAAATATAAATCGTGTCTAACTATACACATACAGAATTAATAATAATATAAACATTCACGGGTACAGCCACTGGTCTGCAAACATACATATAAGTTAAACAACAGTGGTTCCGTATGGTATGCAACATGGCGGCGCAACCGGTCGTGTTTCGCCTCGTGGTCGGCTCTTTCACGTGGTACGGCAAATTCGGATTAACAATTCACAGTTATGCATAGCAAATTCTTCAAACATAATTTCAACAATAATATAAATATATCACGATGAAACAGAAGGGTGTTCATTTACCTGTTTGACAAGTTCAGGCCCGTTGTGACTTGATAGAATTCTAAGATTCTAAGTCCTGCTTCCTGGTCTAAGTGTGGAGAGATTTCTCTGCCAGCTTTCTAGCTGTTAACACTTCGGTGTATTCCTCCCAACTGACCAAAGCTGTGTTAGGCTCGGACCCAGTCAAACTGGCTCGAACCGCTTTGCCTAAGCTCTCAGTGGGTAAAATATTTACGACTCTCGCACACAGTGCTGATTAACTACGCAGCGTGGGTCGGGCTCGCGGTGTGTACTTTTATTGCTGCTGTGTTATATACTGCCTCTCTACTGTTACAAACACTACACATGCTAAATAGTCAATGAGCAGAGTTAAAACTAGCCAGTTCATGACACTTCATTTGTCTCTGTCTTTTCAACATAACCGTTAACGTCACTCAACATACCGTGTTTTTTTTAATCCTTCTCCAAATTCTTCTTCTCCTCCTCCTCCCCCTCTCTCTCTCTCTCTCTCTCTCTCTCTCTCTCTCTCTCTCTCTCTCTCTCTTCTTTGAGCGCACATAAACAATAAAAACCGCCTCTTCTTTCTATATTAAAACAAAAATCTCTTTCGCTCACAAACTATACTGTGTATGTTTGCATCTCTTCCCGCATTTATGTGTGTGTGTGCACACATGTGCGTGCGTTCCAGTATGTGTGCGCGTGTGTGTGTGTGTATGTTCGCGCCCGTCACGTGTGTATATTTGAGCATGGGCGTCTACTGTGTTTGTGCTCAAAAATGTGCTTGTGGCATCAAAGGGTGAGAGAGGGAGGGGAGTGGTTAAGTGATGGACAAGTCTAAGCTGTGAAGAGTTACCAACAAAACCTGCAAGGGATCTTCCTGCCAGAAATCGTTCAGAGGTTAATATAAAACATAAAAAGGGATTCTTCTTATAAAGCGCACTTTACAAGTTCAGAGAACCCCTCAAGGCGCTGGCCACTAATACCCAGCATGCGCACAATAGTTTGCTGAAGTCAGGATTCGAACCCAACGTCGCCCAAGACGCACGAACAGCAAGCTTGCGCCATGAACTACTGGGCTATCCCTGCCGCCTGTCCTAATATACTGTGGAGAAAAAGATTCAGCCAGACACTGGCGTTCAATTCTCAGATTAAAATAGGTTTAAAGAAGAAAGATTGGTGGAAAGCGTAAGCAAGGAAGGCAACATTACATATATCAAGCTTGTAGCTGTCTCAAATGAAACTAATGAATCGTTGAATAAATAAATAAATAAATAAATAAATAAATAAATAAATAAATAAATAAATGTCGTGATAATGTTGATCCGCTTAATAATTTATGAACATTCACTCTGTCACGGAAGTGGAAAGTTTTCAGCTCAGCAGATATACGCCACCAACGGTGCTTGTCACTGAGCCAAAAAAAATTACTATAAAAAGTTTTTAAAAAGTTTCCAACTTGATATCAACATGCAACATTACAACTATGGACTAGTTTCCCAATATTTACAGACTGTGACTCACTTCTAACTTCCGTTTTTTTTAGTGGACCGTTTGAAATACTAGGGATTCAATACTGTCCAGAATTCGTTGAAAAACGCATAGTTCAAATAAACTTTGACAGTTCAAAGTAAAACGACAAGCAATTTCCTCCTTTTCTATCTGTGTGCATTACATGTGTAACCAGTGTAGATATACAAAATCAAAAATAAAATGTAAGTACCTTTTGTGAATAGTGTATAGATGTGGGTGTTAAAAGGAACCATGAGGATCATTTTAATACTGTTGCATGGGTCGGTCCTAAAATAACATAGTCCTAAAGAAATTGTTTGGAAGCACCTACATTGTCCTAATTTTCTGTTAATAACGTAGTGTAAATTTTGATTTAAATTTTCGTCACCTTTGAAACATTTGCCTTTGTACATAGTTTTAAAAGCTTTTTGGCGAGCTGCATAATTATGGTTCAGAATAGACATTGATTTTATTTATTTGTTTACATTTCCAAGGTACAACATAACCAACTTGCAATAATTTAATAATTGTCTGCCTACCTACGCCTCAGCGGTTCTTCTTGTATTCTTCTCCCTGTGAATAACAATTTCAAACACACACGCGCAGTCAGATTAAGCAATTGCCATACATAATGATCACGAGAACCATTTTAAAAAAAACAATTATGAACAAAGAAAACACATAGATTTGGGATTGTGACAGATGATTTAAAAACAAAAAAAGAAGTAAATAAGAAATTATTAAATTCTAATAGTGAAAGACCTTAACACAAACACACACACGCACGCACACTCGCACGCACACACGCACGCACGCACGCACGCACACTCGCGTACTCACACACTCCTGCACGCACGCACGCACTCGCACACACACAAACATAAATCTTCGGATGTTTTGTTTATATTAGCTTACAGCACCGAGGGGAAACATGCACTCTTTCTTTAATCCCCTGCAGGAATTTGAACCCACAAATGGGTCAGGGAAAGAAAGAAAAATAGAAGAAAGAGGAGAAGACTACAGACGAAAAAGCTTCAGCAGAAGATGGAAAGAGAGAAGAAACAAAAGTAATACGAAGAGAAGAAGGAGGAAGGAAAATAAATATATAGAAGGAGAAAAATTAGAAAGAAATGTCAATTTTATCATCAGTACCTTCATCATCATCATCATCATCATCATCATCATCATCATCATCATCATCATCATCATCATCATCATCATCACAAATCATCATCATCATCATGCACACTTTTGTCTTCACTATACTACTATTGGCAGCAACAAGAACATCTTCATCCTCTCCATAATTGTGATAAAATAATTACTATCATTTACCCTGTACAGCTGCCAATGCTTTTTAGGAGCAGTAGAGCCCTTTAAAAAATTGTTTTGCTGTTTCTTACTGTATAAATAATGCTCCTTCTATTCCAACACACACACACGCACACCCACACCCACACACACAGACACACACACATACAAAACATCAAACACCTACGCATAGCTGCATTGTTTGCAAATTCGTTGACACATGAAATTTTATGTAAACTGTGAACACACGCACACATGCACAAACAATCTAAGCAAACACACTCTCTGTCTCTGTCTGTCAGTCTCACACACAAACATACACATACACACACATAATCACAAACAGAGCTGCAATGTGTGCAAATTCATGAAACAAAAACATACACGCATGCAAACGCATTATGCAGACAGTGACTCTTTGCCTCTGTCTGTCTGTCTGTCTGTATCTGTCTCTCTCTCTCACAAACACACACACAGAGCTGTAGTGTGTGAGTGGAGGACAGCAGAATTCCTGTCTTAAAGGACTTGTAAATCATACTAACACACACAACACAGTCACATCCACACAACAAATACACAACTACATAATAGATACACAAACACACCTACACCCACCCAATCACCCCCTTTCCACATCTACACAAACACGCACACAGCCAAAACCACACTGCTGTTGTGAATGGGTGACAGCAGGATTTGCATGTCTTAGGAGGCTGGCAAATCGTGTCTGAATCTGCCCACGGCTTCTTCAATGCCGTCTGCAGAAATTCGCCTTTCGGTTTTGCATAGTAATAGCAATACCCACATGGTTGGCATATTTATATTTCTTCTGTTTCTTCATTTCCTCCTTCGCTCTTTCTCTTTCCATTTCTCTCTCTTCCGTTCTTTGTATATTTCTTTTCCTGGGCGGGAAAAAAATTCACTGAACGTGTTGAACATTCCTATGCATATATTTCAGGGGAGAGGGGAGGGGTGGGTGGGAAATAGAACACCTTACTTCTACTTCTTCTTGTCCATTATTTTAATTTTGTGTTTTCCTGTATTAGTGACAGATGTTTTTTCATCGTAAGAGTAAGGAGCCAGAGAAAAAAAGATATGGCAATCACCATCACAGAGCTGTCCCTGAAAAAAATGGATTTTTGAGACTTGAAGTCTACGAAGTCCCGGATCCCGTTTTTCCTTCCCACCGTAGACACCTGCTCCGGAGCCAACAAATGGGCTGTATCACCCATCGCAGCACCAGGAGTAGCTACCACCAAACAAAACATCGTTGAAAGGTGTTGGTGGGCGTGTGAAAGGTCCAAACGCCGCTCCATCCAACGACCCAGACAGAAAGGTCACGGCCGAAAAGAGTAACCTTAAACTGTAATTTACACCTCTGTAGGAAATAGGACGCACACCTCGAACAGGACAGGAAAACAATACACGCGAAGTCTTACTGCTCTATTTCGCAAGACTGAGAAAGAGAGAGAGGGAAAAAAAGAAGATTACGCAGGGTGTTTCCGAGACATTGAAGGTAAGTGAGAGTAAACCTTTAATCAGAATGATGCGAAAACACATTTTCTTTCCCCCCAAAAAAACCACCAAAAAAAAACAAAAAACGTTATAACTATTTGTTTATATACTTTTATTATTTTTTTTGGTAATGTGTTATTGTGAAAATTTGAATCTAAACGTCAAGTCAGAGTGTTCCAACAACATCGTCTGCAACACGTCGTCGGGAAGCTCCAGGTACTCACAGTTAAGTCACCATCGTACTAGACTAGATTAGAGTATTATACCACAG
This sequence comes from Oncomelania hupensis, assembly GCA_036898135.1. Classification (NCBI taxonomy): domain Eukaryota; kingdom Metazoa; phylum Mollusca; class Gastropoda; order Littorinimorpha; family Pomatiopsidae; genus Oncomelania; species Oncomelania hupensis. The sequence continues at coordinate 35,831,174 of CM072513.1, forward strand.
ACTGCATAAGCTACAAGTCCTCCAGCTGGTTAAGGTCAATATAGAGAGCGCCTGTATCACTCCCTCATAGCTTCACAGCCTTCGGGTAAATACCGCCTGAATAACGTAACATGTTTTGTTTTTAATAGGCTTACGAGAAAGGTCTGAACATAATAATGCCGAATAAATAAACTATTCTATGATCATATTATACTTAGTGCAAAACGTTTGCGGGAAAAAGGCCTCAAATTAACCTTAAGCTAACATAATTTACTCCGCGCTCTTTTGTTCAAACCTTGCTGATTCAACTGGTTGATCTGTAATTGAAAGGGCCCTCGCTTGGGTAATTCGATCGAAGCGAAAATAATATATACGTGGAATTTTGTCCCAAAATTAACTCCAACAATTGACCGACCATATCATACATATCATAATTATGGTTCCTTGCAGAAGAATGATCTTTTGTACTGTCCTGTAAAGTATTCTGCGACAAAAAGTTCATTGTAAAGAAGTACGATGCTGCAAACTTGTATGTCAGGCCCGGACTAGGGGGGGGGGGGGGGGGTTTACAGGGGTTACGTAACCCCCCCCCCCCCCCCTGGCCTGACTATGTACCTCTTTTTTTTTCTTTTTTCTTTTTTTTTTTTTTATTTTTTTTTTGGGAGGGGGGGGGGGGGGGGGGTACGTTACAATCATAAGTAAATCCGGGGAGAAATTTCAACCCTCTCCCCTAGGCACTATAAAAAAAATAAATCCTCTTCCACTCTACTCAATTTCAACCACTGATTCTTTTATCACAAGTAACTACATTCTGTTACCTGAGACACTGTGCTTCCCATAGCTTGAGTCTCTGCATTGTAAAAGCATGCGGCTTGCCTGCAGTGAAGAACATGATGGGAGCACTGAGGGAACTGTCACTGTTTTTCTCAAACTCTCCAAAGAGACAAAGAAAACTTGAAGATACCATCGAATCATCTCAGCCTGACACGACAAAAACAAAGCTTGTTGATCTGTGCAGAACAAGATGGGTAGAAAAACATGAAGCACTGGAGGTTTATACATCTCTCTTTCTGGTTGTTCACGACTGTTTGGGACAAATGTGTGAAGACAGTGACAATTGGGACAGTGAGACACTGACCAAGGCAACTGGCTTTCTCCACACCTTGAGCAGCAGTGCTTTCCTCGTTGCATTCGTTGTCGTCCGCAATTGTTTGCGTTACTTAAAACCCTTGACAGTGAAGCTGCAGAAAAGGACAAAAGATGTTGTCGATGCCTACAGGGAAATCAAAGCGGTCAGTAACTGCATGTCTTCTATTAGAAGAGATGTCGACACAGCGTTCGTTGCCTGGTTCGGTGAAGTCAGCAAAATGGCGAATGCTTTGACAACTGATGTTATTGTTCCTCGTCAAGCATCCCGACAGACTCTCCGTGACAACCAACCTGTGGCCACTCCAGAAGAATATTTCAAGATTAGCATTGCCATTCCTTTCTTGGAACACCTGTCAATCGAATTGGACTCGAGGTTCAAAAATGCTGACCTAGCAGTTGATGGTCTCTGTCTGGTGCCAAGCACTTTAATAGACAACCAGGATGGTTTCATGCAGGTTCCAGAAGGGGTGAAGACACTGGCAATGTTGTGGGAGTCTGATCTACCAGACAATGCTACCCTTGATGCAGAATACCAAAGGTGGGTTTGCAAATGGCGAAGTGCTGCTGAGAATGCGACAGCTATCATCCCATCCACGGCATCAGAAGCACTGAAACATTGTGACAGGGATTTTTATCCCAACCTGTTCATCATGCTAAAGAACCTTTGCACCCTGCCTGTCACTACTGCCGAGTGTGAGCGTTCAAACAGTCAGTTGCGCAACCTGAAAAACTACCTGCGCTCTACAATGGGGCAACATAGACTCAATGGACTTGCTTTACTGAAAGTGCACAGGGATGTTGATATTGACTTCAAAGAGGCAGTGAACTGTTTTGCCAGAAGATACAATTCACAAATGGTACTAATGCCGAGGAACCTAGTGCAGCAAGACTGAAAGTGAAAGCAGGGCGGTGATGTTCATAAATTACAAGGTAAAGCTTTATACTGTTAACGATCAACAAAATGTAGTGAATAATAATAGTATACAAAACATCTCTGCTGATAAATAAATGTTCGTGTGTGTGTGTGGTTTTTTTGTTGTTTTTTTAAGGGACGGGCAGATGATTATTTTTGTACCCCAGAGTTTGTCAGTTCAATTTGTTTAAAAAGCTCAAAGTCCCAGACCATCATAAATGGCTTTTTCAAGGTTCAGATTGCACCAGATTGCACCATTTTGCATCCTTGAAAAAAACAATTTCCGGGGGGGCATGCCCCCGGACCCCCCTAGAAGGCTCGGCGCTTCGCGCCTTCGCTGAATCTGTAACCCCCCCCTCAACTTTTCCCAGGTCCGGCCCTGTATGTGATAGAATTCTATGGTCCTTGTGCTTACTTCTTTAAACTAAATTGCATATGCAGTAATATTATTTTCTAATATTATGCAGAACATGTTGCAATATTTTCTATAAATTTGTGCGCGCTCCAGAAAAAAACAACCAAAAAAACCTCAACTATACTAAAAGAAAATGTTCATCGAGGCGGAGAACTTTTTTTCTTCATTAAACCCTGTACTATCCGGTGTTGTGCTGATACTGTCAAGCAAAAATAGTTTATGTATCAGGTGGTTTCCTTACCAAACGCTCCTGAGATCTGAAGTACACTAACAGTATCTAGGCCTACACGCATCACCGATCGATGAGGACCCTAGATGATCTGTCTAGTCTCTTTACCGTTGACACCTGCACAGATGAATGCATACAGACGAGCGTTCTGTATCCCTGCCAACAGCGTCGAAGACACTGTTCAACGTTTCTAATACCCACTAAAAGTCCCCGCAATGCCCTATCGACGTTGTTGTTGCTGTTTTTTGTTGTTGTTGTTGTTATTATTATTATTATTATTATTATTATTATTATTATTATTATTATTATTATTATTATTATTATTATTATTATTATTAATATTATTAAGGAAGCTACACGCGTATTGTTCTGAATCAGACTCAAAGCACAGCGATCTGTAACCCATATAACTGCTCACATATTACACACACTCCCACATACACACCAAACACACATTCATCACTCAAACATGTGGTGTAAGGACATGACTCTACTAGAAGACGGTTATAAAGTTCATCCCTTGCGGGAATCGAACCTGCGACCTTCTGCCTAAGGAAACCGGCACTTAAACAAACTGCGCCACTAGCCCACTCCTGTGTCCGATGTGATTCTGTCAGCAGAACTATTTTTTACCCTCTCCTAACCCATTTAGCTGGACATGTCGAGACAGTTCATGATGGAAGACCCTTTTTCATGCTTACTAGGAGGAGGAAAAAGTGTCTGCGCTAATTACATATGGAGGTCAAACCCGGGCCTACTAACCTAGCCTTTATTATCCTAGCTATCAGCAGCAGCAACGCCCAAACTTAAGACGTGTTATCTTTGGCAGTTTAAACAAACACTTCTATCTAAACATGACTAAAGGTCCGATGATTGAAATAAAATGATAATGATGTACAAAAAGCAAATTTTTGTGTGCTTTAACTACAACAGCCAAGTCTGGTTGCTGTAGGCGCGTGTGCTTCTGCATTCGCACAAAGCCTTCTTCCCGTTGTAAATGTTCGCTTTAAATAATACCAAAGGGACGGCACACTCGCACAATGAAATGACTTGGGACTGAAGCTGGAATACAAAAATTTTCAGATAAAAAAATGGACACACATGAAGACGCAGTTCGCTCAGTGGTGTAGGCAGTGTACTGGAATGTCAGGTGATAGCATTGCAGCCTGTGCAGCAGTGGTTCAAACCACCTTGGCGGCTGAAGTCAGAAACAAACAAACAAACCAGTTACCCGGAGACACTGTGCTCCGACTCTTTCGGATGAATATAAACCGAGGTCTAGTCTATGCACGCACGCATTCCATTGCACGGACTTTAAAGATCCTGGCGCTCATGAGTGAGTGCCGGCTACACAAATACTCCCAGCACGCAATAGGTCCATTCTCTCTATCCCCGATCGCCTATGATAGTGCTCAGTCGTCCGGGCGTCAGACTATGCACCCAAAGGTTGCAAGTGGGCGCTTCGGTATTAAAATTCATTATCAAAAATGGCTGATCCAATATTTACACACACCGCAAAGCGGGTTTAGAAAATGGTGAAAATGGTCAATAATGACTCTGACATTTTAGAAAGTACAAATAGCCTACGAATGATCTAGCATTCCTTGCAGTATTTAAAGTATGTAAAGTAAAAATAATGAATTTTTGTTAAGTTATTCTTGAGATAAAGCAAATAAATGGTATACAAAAATGTAAAATTTCCAGCGACGGATCGACCGACAACCAGACTGCTTGTGACCAATGGCCCATGATTTGATGCACACCGACAACCAGACCTCTTTTTGGAACCATTGCCCATGATTTGATGTACACCGACAACCAGACTGCTTGTGACCAATAGCCAATGATTTTATGCATCCGTGTATCAAAACTCAACAAAATTGCTTTAGTCGTTTTTGAGATAGTGATCAAAACGCGTTAATTTCAAAATGAATCCAGATACTTTGACCTTTGCGGCAGAGGAAATATGATGGGACGGGAGACAGGCCACTAACCTATGTTCCTATGGCGTTTGGTCAAAATCCGTTCAGTTGTTCTTGAGATATGGGTCCAACGGACCGACCGACAGACGGACGGACATATTGAAAGACAGACCGACGGAGAGACAAACATTTGGCTCGGTCGGATCCCCCCCGGCTATTTTAAAGTATTTCCAGATAAGCCCGGAAGTGAAAGGTAAAAGAGCGTGGGAAAATGTTAAAAGGAAAAAACAGAAGAAAGAAACGAAGGTGGACAAAAGGAAAACGAGAAGAGTAGCACTGCGTTGAATGAAGCGAAAACCGCTCGTTAACCGTCAGCGTAGCACTGAACCACCAGAGCAATCGTACAGTTAAGATGGACAGTGAACAACTGCCACTTTTATCCTGCTCACCGCAGGATTCGAACCTGAGCCAGGCAAATGCTCTGTACCAGTACCACTGAGTAAAGGGCGAGACAGGTAAAGGACAGAGAAAGCACAGGGAAAGGTTAAGCCTAAAGCCCTAGCTTAACTGGCCGAGACAAACCCGAACCTTGTCTCGGCGAGACACCCGAGACAGTCTCGGCGAGACACCCGAACCATCCTTGCCCTTAACTAGGCTCGGCGAGCAATCCGAGACAGGATCGGCGAGAACTTCGAGACGTGTCTCGCCGTGTCGCGGGCCGGCCTTTTGTCTTGCCGTTCGTGCGCAGCAAACCTGCCCGAGACACTATTTTGATTTGCTGAAAAATCTATCAATGTCAATGACAACTGATCTAAAGAAATACTACAACACTTAAAATAAGTAGGTGCACCAAATCCAAACTTAATTTAGACTGGAGAACAGTGAAAATACTGAATCAGTAAAAATAATAAATCATTGAATAGCCACTGAGCTGTTCAGCCAACTCTTGCACCAGTGCATGAAGCTGGTGCCTTTGCAACACATAGGGAAGTGTTGCCTTTTGCTTTCTTTCTCTTTCTGCTGCCCCTTCGTTCTCGCTTAGGACATACAGCGCTAGATCAACGCCAAAATCTTCTGCAGTTTTCAATTCACGATCGAAGGCCGCCATTGTTGCTAACGTAACTTTGTCAGGTATGTCAGTTTCGACGCAGCTAAAAATAGACCCAGTTCAGAAACGAAAGAGCTCGCCGTGACGCCCGATCTCCTGTCTCGTCTCGGCTGGTCTCGGGAAGACCCAATTAAGAATAAAACCGCATTTTTGACCTTTGGTTCGCCGAGACAAGGTTCGGTTTGTCTCGCCCAGTTAAGCTAGAGGAAGTAAAAGGGAATGGACAGGTTGGGGATAAGGGCAGACCACGGGCCTGCCGCAACGACATAAACCTATACATGTCAACTTTATGAAAACTTTTTAACAAAGTTAGTGAGGGCGTAACGTAATTTCTATGATCGAACTTCGAAAAATAGGTAGGCCTACAACACGTTCGCACTGATAATAGCACACGCCCATTCTAGATTACAGAGACCGAAGACGCTGTTTCCCCCCACCCACCCCACCCTAACGATGGTTAGGACTGATGGTCCTTGCGCATAGGATGGTACGCTATTACATAGCAGATTGTACATGTACACATGACAGCTTAGATAATACTGCGTCTATGCAAAATTATTGTGACAAACTAAAATGACATTGATTTGGTACATCAGCAATGGCCTCAAACGTCATACGCACAGACAGAGATGGTGGACATTGGTTTTCATTTCACTTTGCACTGCTGCAGTTCATGTTAACTAGGCGTGTTCCCGAACAGCAGTGAATCCCTAATATTTTAAACGGTCCATTAAAAACAAAAAAGGATGTTAAGTCACATTCGGTTAATATTAGGAAACTCTCACGTTCGATCATTATAGCACAGGCTGCAAAATGTTCCTTAGTTGTTGTGTGTGTGCAAAGAAAGTACAGCTACGCAAAGAAGGTTCATTTCGACTCTTACTGCGAAACGGAAGTTGCGAGCGCCCCCCAGCGATTCCCGTGATAAATGATTCCAAGGGCGATAATTTGTTCTTAGCGCTATGTAAACAAACCGCTTCAGTAGATTATGTTCCGGACACTCGCTTGCTTAAATCAAAGAAGAATGAAGAAATGTGTTGTTTTTTTCATAAGTGTTACTAAACTACAAAATAACAGCAGTAAGCTGCTTAATGCATTTATCAGCATTATAATGAGAAAAGCAAAGATGTTTTAGTATTTCCTTCGTAAGTTTTCTTATTTTAATACATTCCATTTCGTTGAACTTGGCGTGTACAGATGTCTTGTAAAGAAAAACTATTTAAAAAAAAAGAAGTAAGTTTTAAGCAAATAATTCTTCATAAATGCATCTAAGAATAAAAATCCAAGAGCAAAAACTATTAATTCTTATCCTTTTAATGTATAATGCTACTAGTTAATTGTCTAGTATTATCAGATTTTGTTGTTGTTGTTGCATGTGAAATGTATGCAGAAAAAATACCAAATGTGATTTTTTAAATCTTTCAAATGTAAAATACCATTTTCTGTGTGACTGTATTCCCTTTCCATTACATTTGGTTTAAGCAGACAGGAAAAGGGTTAATTGTATTTGTTTTGTCTTGCAAAACTTCTGTTTCTTTGTAGGTATGTCTTAATCTTGCTAAACAAAAAGTAAACAACAGATTTAATTATAAAAACCTAACATTCTTACCCTTTTCATTATTTTAAACATACATTTATTGAGATGACAGTGCTTTACAAAAATGATAATTGCTGAAGTTTCCTTTATATGAGAGAGAGAGAGAGAGAGAGAGAGAGAGAGAGAGAGAGAGTCATCATTGTTGCTTTTTGTTGCTATAATATTCATATTAAATGTCAGAAAAAGAAACTCAAATGTTTGAAGCTATTTTTTTTCAGCTTTTATACATGCATGATGGTTTAACAATAAAGTAACATAATTGATGCAGCCTGCTGCAATGTACAGATCTAATATTATAAATGACTACAAATATTTCTTATTTGACTATTTTTATTGTTGCACTTTTTGGTCTTATCTAGGTGCAATTTCCAATGTAATGATTCATGCAAAAAAAAAATAATGCTTTTAAACGTTAAATGTGTTTTCTTTAAAAGCTTCACTGTTCACTCTTCTTGTTGCATTGCTTTATTTCTCTACTTCTATAGTCTTGATGTCTGTTGGTTTATATATTATTTATTTCTTCAGAATACATATAAAATATATACATCACAAGCAGCAGGGACAAGCAACAAGCATGCTTATATAAGCCTATCCCTGTGCGAGTAAATTTCAGAGTTAAATTTGGCAGAAGAATATTAACATTGTGCAATATATACATATACACATACACACACATGTCTGTTCTTTTTCTTTAGTCTATCTTAACCTATCAAATTTCCTTTTGCAACTACAGTTCTATTATAGAGATAGCCTATATTAAACCATAATGATGATGATGATGATGATGATGATGATGATGATGATGATGATGATGATGAAAATGATGATGATAAACAGTAGGCCTAATAATTTATAGGCTTATTTACACAGTTGATCGAAAGCAGTAAATATAATTTTAAGATGAGAGCCTAACAGTAGGTTAGCAGCGATTAAAATCAGAAGTGCAGTGTAAATGAGATAAACAGTAGATTGGAACACAGTTATTAACTGGAAATGCTAAATCAAGCAATGTTCAGAAAAGCTATTACCGGTATTCAAGCTTACGTTTGGGTTTGAGTTTTGACGGATCTAGGATGAGTACAGGCCGAGTACAGGCCTACTGAATCATCAGCATTGGTACGGTAATTTAATCGGCTGAATGCATAATTCAAGCAACTTGTTGGCAAGCTGTATTTACATTATTAAAACCAGACACTTATTAACTTACTTTCAAAAAAAAAAGCAGAATCGCTTGTTAATTTAAGCAAGCGAGTGTCCGGAACATAATCTACTGAAGCGGTTTGTTTACATAGCGCTAAGAACAAATTATCGCCCTTGGAATCATTTATCACGGGAATCGCTAGGGGGCGCTACGAGTGGCTACGTTTTGTAACTTTATATAGGCACTCGGCGAGATGAACCTTCTTTGCGTAGCTGTACTTTCTTTGGTGTGTGTGTGTATAAGGAATTGATTTACATGAGAAGATTCGTTCAACACTCGATTCACTTTAAAACTTTGTTTTGCGTCATTGTCGTAGATGCTGACGCAATTTCCGTATTTCCGGTTTTTCGTTATGACATGAAGAGAATGGTGACTGTAGGTCTGTGTTTGTTGATGTAATATTCTTGTCCAGCCCGCTTTGGAGGTACGTAGATAATACATAGAATAAGTACATTGATATTAAGGAAAAATATTAATAATACAGATTTTGATGGAAATGTATTTAGAATAGGGACTTGAAAAGCCAAGGTCATTGAATGAAGCAAATGACCGTTGTTTTGCCCTAAGAAGAGCGGCGAATGTTCATTATATATATATTTAATGTGGAAATAATTTTAGGACATAAACATTAATGATTTTGTTGAAATTATCTGTTTTAGGGTTTTTATGTTTGATGTAATCGGGGCTGTATCAAGGGAAAATCATGCTGTGATCTGTTCGTCGACATTGGGGAGCCGCTCATCTTCTTTCCATAGGACTGCCGCCTTCATCGTACATTGACTTTGCCACTGAGACGGGATCATCTGACATTCATACACGTTCTACATAATTCTTCTTTCCATGGGACTGCCGCCTTCATCATCTTAAAAAATTTGTGTTATGGTTAATTTTAATTCAACGTCGTGTCATGTCTAAGTCTTTGTAAGGAATAAATGCATTTGTGTGAATGAAGTATTCAATCCAAATATTCTTCTTTTGTTTATCATTCCAAATTTAAGTATTTATGTAGTATGTAAGTTTCTTGTTTCTTTACGCTGCTTCTTACAGTGTGCATGTTGATTTTATAGTTGGCAATACTTGTTTTGCCATTGACAAGCAAGGTTGGTGGTGAACTTCTGCTGCAAAGCTTCACCATTCCTTGTAGCTGAAGGAATGAGTTGATCAATCTATGGTATTTACATACAATAAGAGTAGACTTTGTAAGCCCTCACAGTGTAGGCCCAATATTAAAACGAAGTGTGAAAGGAGAAATGGCGTTTCATAGTTTAGGGTCAAGGTCACTTCAAAATACCGGCTATAGTGACCATGACCTTCAAGCGAGGTTGACTAAACTTGCAAGGTGGAGTTGCCCCTCTAATAATATCTATTATGCATCAAATAATCGTAAGTCCGTGATCAATAACTTAGAAAGTGAAATTTTGTTTACAAAAAACAAAGAAAGAACAATGAGGTACCTTGTAAATGACAAAGATAAAAGTTGTCCTATATAGACGAGCGGACAGACCTCTTTTTTAACATCTTTTTTTAAGCTCTTCAGCTCTTCAATGTGCTCTTCATCTCGTGAACATTTGTGGAGATTTGGGAAGCAAATTATATTTGAAGGAATACACAGACTCAAGTTGTTGCATTACGAGAGTCAATATAGAAATACATTTTATTATAATAAAAGCACGGAAAACACTCAAACCGACGTACAACACTTTTGGCATGTCTTAATTGGAAGGTTCGTGGAAGATCAAGAACCATTTTGTAAGGTTCTCAAAAACAAAGGGGAGTTCAGGAATCTAGGTTTGGATCTGAGAACCTTAAAAAAAGGTTCGTGGACCTCCATGAACTTTGGAATTAAACCAGGCCATAACTTCGGTATATTTAAAATCTTAAAAGGACAAAGAACTAAAACAGCCGACTAAAAGATAGAATAATAAGAAGAACAAGAAGAAGAACAAGAAGAGGAACAAGAAAAAGAACAAGAAGAACAAGAAAAAGAAGAACAAGAAGAAGGAATGAAAGGAAAAAAAGAAAAGGAAAGAAAGAAAGGAAAGAAAGAAAGGAAAGAAAGAAAGGAAGAAGGTAGGAAGAAGAATAAGGAGGAGGAAAGAACGAAAGAAAATGTTTATAAATTAGTGAATGGAAAATAAATACTGTAGGTGTTTTTCCTAGTTGGTGGGAGGCAATACAATTTCAGATCTCTCTCTCTCTCTCTCTCTCTCTCTCTCTCTCTCTCTCTCTCTCTCTCTCTCTCTCTCTATATATATATATATATATATATATATATATATATATATATCAAATACAGGTCTGCATCCATATTGGTCAGATAGATACTGCGTTAGAGTGCTATAGTTTCCGATTCAAGAAAGGAATTACGCGCCTTCTAGGCCCAGTATTGCAACAATTTTGAACATCAGTGGGCATCCGCCCTGCACTGTGTTTATTCACAGGGTTCGTACGGTCTTTGAAGGTCTTGGAAAGTTTGGGAATAATAAAATATATTTTCCAGGCCCTGGAAAGTCTTTGAAAACTAAGTTTGTGTCTAAAGTTTGGGAAAAGTTTGGGAAATTTGCAAAAGAACACAAAAATAAATAAGAGTGTTGATTTAAAATGTACGTAGTTTGGATTTGTATTTAATTTTTTTTTCCTGTAATAAACGCAAGCGATCATGACGCGTTCGTCGAAGTACAATCGTACTTTCGTTTTCTCGCCAGTAAAGTTGAAATCGATAGTTGCTTCCCCTTGCTCAACATCCGGGAACCTCGTATTTCTTCTTCCTGCGAGTTTGAGGTTGACAAAATGCCGGGCGTTTGTTCCTTCAACGAGCTATGGTTAGCAAAATATGAAAACGAATGTTGGCTGCAGAAATTGAACATCTCAAATCCAAGAAGAATCGCACTGTTGCTGATGCTGAAGCTCTGGAGAGGTCGGCTGATCTGAAAGCAGAAGAGGCTGAGAAAAAAGCTATGCTCACACTCATTGCAGAGTCCAATGCTTTTTTCAGGAAGCGTTCACAGGAAAAGCGCAAGCAGGCCCCAAAACTGGATATACTTATCCAAGAAAATATCAGTGGACCCAAAAACCAGTAGAACTCTCTTCTGATCACCATCTCAAAATCTTCAAAATTCATACAACAACAAAGGATAAATAATATTTGCAAATAAACTCAGCACTGTACTTAGGATTCAACAATTTAAAGTGTTCTTTACACTCTAATTCAAAACAAAGTAATCAACAAATCAGACAGTTTCGTTGAATTGAGAAGAATTGATACTGAACTGTAATATAATAAAGCTTGCAGAACACCTTTGGTAACTTTGTGTAGTTATACCATGTGGTCCATGCTCTTGATGGAAAACTAAACTGTTTTGTCATTGAATATCAAATATTAAATAGGTAAGTTTGTATCTTACAGGTCTTTAAATTTCTGAAAATATGGTCGGGAAAAGTTTGGGAATTTTGAAGTGCTTTTTGGGTAAGAACCCTGATTCAGGTCGCCGAGCATGCGCACATCACGGCGTTGTGCTTATTGAAGTCAGTGAGCATGCGCACTGTACGAAAAATATAATGGTTATCTAGCATGCGCGCTGCACTGTTATCTATTGAAGCCGTTACACATGGATACGTAAGTTGCATCTTACTCTGATTTAAATGTCTCTGCAACATGCGTGACTGCATTTTTTTCTTGCCGAACTATGCACATTAACATCATCTTCAAAGACGACTTATACACGTGCAGAGAGGTAAAAACACAGTAGAGCTAGACGTCAACAAGACAGCAAATTACAAAAAATAGCAAATTTCTTGAAGAGGAAGAAGAAGAAGAAGAAGAAGAAGAAGAAGAAGAAGAAGAAGAAGAAGAAAATGACAACGCCACGAATCTGATTATGACGACGATTTTTTGTTCTTATATAGCGCTTTTCCTGCTCAGAATTGCTCAAGGCACTGGCTTAATACAAGGTCTGACTTTGAGGCGTCGGAAGCACCCACTTCCTGCTTTAGGCGTATCGTGTGACGCCCAGAAGACTAAGCACAGTCCTGGACGACCGGGGATGGGAGAGAAGAAACCTAGTGATTGCTGGGAGTATTTGTGTAGCTGGCACTCATCCGTCCTATCCTTTCCTATCCCGTAACTCAAAGGTCGTTGGGGCACTACAGATGATCGTTTAACCAGCGTACTTCATCTTTCTCTGTCCTCAGCAACCCTCATGGCTTCGCTCAGTGTCAAACCAGTCCATTCTCGAATGTTGTCATCCCACCTTTTTTCTGTCTCCCTCTTCTTCTGCCTCATTGCACCGTGCTTTGCAGGATGGTTTTTGCGAGGCCTAATGCTCTCGTGACGTGGCCATACCATCGGAGTTTTTGTTTCTTCACCACTGTGAGCAGGGCATCGTGTTGTCCAATGGCTTGTGTGATGGTCTGTCGAACTTTGATGATGGTGGTGTGCTGGGTATAGGAAATGCCCAGAATTCTTCTGTAGCACTTCATCTCTATGCTTTGTATTCTTCGTTGTAGATCTGCTGTGAGGGTCCATGTTTCGCAAGCGTATAGGAAGATGGAGATGACAAGGGAGCGCAGCAGCCTTGCCTTGGAATGTAAACCCGTCTAGGACCTGAAAAGTGTCGTACCTAAGTTACACAAGTTTTTCCCCAGCGGGATTCGAACACACATAGGAAACCACCGACTGTAAACCAGTTGCGCCACCTGCATCGCTGCGTGACATGCACGAGCTCAAATTAACACGTAAATAATTTTGGTTAAGTTTCCCAATGTGAGATATGCATTAAGAAAATTTAAGAAAGTGGGTTTCATAAACAAGCCCCTGACAGAAAACCTTTATGGCTGGTTTACATAAAATCTATGAGTCCCGACATTTCTTTTGGACCTTGCTAGAAATAGAACACCACCTTGCATGTGTTAGAGAGATATATCATAATCAGCAGCAGCAGCAGCAGAATAAAAGAAGAATAAGAAGCAGCAACAATTATTATTTCGAGTATATTTGCCGTCGGTTCAAAGAAGACGACTACGACGACGACGAAGAAGAAGAAAAAGAAGAAGAAGAAGAAAAAGAACAACAACAACAACAACAACAACAACAACAACAACTACCAACCACCCAACCAACAGCAGCAGTTAAGCACTAATAATCTCGTATGTATTTAGCGTCGTTTCAAAGTTATGTTCACAGTCATGTTTTACATTTTAACATTTTAAGAAGTGCAGAGAAATCTTAGGAACGAGGAAGAAATCGAATTACACGAACAAGTGCATTTCAAGAAGAAGAAGAAGAAGAAGAAGAACGTGTATTGGCGAATTAGGTCTATTAAGCTGATACCGTGAAAAGCATATACCCGGAAAAGAAACTTCTAATGAGCTAATTATAAATATAACGCGCTTATAACTACATTCACCTACATAAATATGAACTTATAATTATGAACTGTATTTAATAACATGATCACAATTTAGCTGACTTAGTCCACATGAAAAATGGCAAAACAAAATTAAATTAGAACAGATCTAGTAAGACCCATCTAAAACATCGGAAGCATTCCCAAAAGCCAGGCCGAAACGAAAATAGTCACAGCAACAACAAAACAACATTCCCAAAGCACCATATAAAACAAAAGATCTACAAATGGTATTTTTAATCATGATGATGACGATGATAATGATGATGATGATGATGATGATGATGATGATGATGATGATGATGATGATGATGATGATGATGATGACGATGATGATGATACTTCTTCTGCTATTCTTTCTTCTGTTTGGGTGTGCGTCTATCTCTCTCTCTCCCCATCTCTCTCCCTCACCTCACTCTCACGGTAACACCTTCACACATTCTCACTTCGTCAGCTCGTACGAGCCTGGCACGCCAAGGTGACGTGTATTAACGATAGCGTAAGGAAAGCAAATGTTGCGTACTTGAAAGCACCGCCAAAGCATCTCCCATATGGGTCGTGCATCTCCATCAAGGTCAATGTGACATTCAAAATGCGAAGGGCATTCGTTTTGTGCGTTATACGCAAGGCAGCACAATTATCGTCTGTATTGTGATGCATAGGTTGAGACCACTAAGTCTAAGGCAACATGGCTGTTTACGTCTGGGACAACAGGCATTTGGGTAATAATAATAATAACGGATTTTTATATAGCGGGTACTCCAGCCTATGACCAGACTCACCACGCTTTACATAGTCATTACATATAAATACATGCACACGATAAAACATCGCTTTTGCTACAATACACCAAAAGACGGAACAGTAAAGGTACAAACTATTTACACCTATGTACACAAATTACAAAGGAGACAGAAATATACTATTTACAACTATGTACACAAATGTGTACACACATGGGTAGTGTTTGGTTTGTCCACATGCTAGAAATGTTTCAGGTTAAGCAAAGTCGAACTACTTGGATGGGTAACCACTGAATGTTGAGCGATAACTATGCAGGCAATGGTTCGAAGCTGGTCGACGGCCTGGATGGGCCGGAAAAAAACACCACGAACTGACCTGCCACCTGGGAAGAAATTTTCTTTAACAAAGCCATTGTGAAATTTAAAAAAAATGTTATAGTCGAAGGCTATTGTTTAGGATCGCTCCGTGCATCAAACCCCTGGAAATTATAAATTATTATCTATTCATTACTTCATACCCTGACCTAACTGTATTAACGGCTTATAGTCAAAATACATGCGTCAACTTACATTTGCCTAACGTCACAAATGCGAACATACATGTACGTTAAATATAAACATATATATATAAGTTAAGTTTCTTATTTCGTCCCCTGTGAGAATCGAACCCACGTCCGTTCGATCAGCACAATTTTACAGTAACTTGGCGTTGGAGACCACGGTGCTACCGCCTAGGTTAATCGGTCCCCCTGAATCTATACTATTTGGTATCCGTCACGTTGTTGCTGTTGTTAACGAAACCTCCATAAATGATGTCTGCCGTATACGCCCAGCTGCATGTGTTTGACCGTATCGTCGTCAGGTTTAAACCTCCGTACAAGGAAGTTAGGAGAAAACAAAACATTACCTGTAAGAAGAGGAAGATGATTGCAGAAGACATGCATAAGTTGAATTGGGGTTAAAACAAAACAAAATTTAAAAAACCCAGAGTGTGGCTCTGCTCCGATTACCTGATGGAGAAAACAAAAGTAGACATTTTATCACACCTCCACAACAGTCTCTCTCTCTCTCTCTCTCTCTCTCTCTCTCTCTCTCTCTCTCTCTCTCTCTCTCTAATCCCTAACTCCCCTCCCCCCAAAACAAACAAACAAACAAAAGTGTTGTGAATTCTCCATATTTATGCAGACCTAGGTTGAACTTCAGACCGCACTCAGAGCAACAGATGGATTCAAACTCGCGATTCGGACACAAGGATCTCCATGCACCCCAACAACCAATTACAATAAAAAGAATTTTTTAAAAGAGATTACTCTTATATAGCGCACTTACAAGCTCAGAGAGCTTCTCAAAGTGCTGGCCACTAATATCCAGCAATTACAAAATAGTTTGCTGAAGTCAGGATTCGAACCCACGTCGCCAGAGACGCATGTACACAATAAAACAATCCCTCGCAAATAGAAAATAGACCGACAGTTTTCTTTGCAAATAGAAGCAAGATGGCAAGTCATTTAATTGTATTTCCAGACACTCGCATTCTATCCTATACTATCCCATAACTTGAAGATCATTGGGGCACCACAGATGATCGCTTAACCAAGCGTACTCCATCTTTCTCTGTCCTCAGCAACCCTCATGGCTTCGCTCAGTTTCAAGCGAGTCCATTCTCGAATGTTGTCCTCGTATGTCTTTTTCAGTCTCCCTCTGGATGGTATTTGCAAGGCCTGACGCTCTAGTAACGTGGCCATACCATCGAAGTTTCCGTTTCTTCACCACTGTGAGCATGTCACCGTGTTGTCCAATGTCTTGTGTGATGGTCTGTCGGACTTCGCTGTTGATGCTGTGCTGGTATAGGAAATGCCCAGAAGTCTTCTGTAGCATCTTCTTCTCTCCATGCTTTGTATTCTTCGTTGTACCTCTGCTGTGAGGGTCCATGTTTCGCAAGCGTATTGGAAGATGGAGATGACAAGTGAGCTTAGCAGTCTTACCTTGGAGTGTAGACTGAAGGTCCTGTCTTTCCAAATGGGCTTCAATCTTGTAAGGGCAGCAGTTGTTTGTGCGATCCTGGAGAGGATTTCCTGTCGTGACCCATTGTCTGATACAATGGCTCCTAAATATTTGAAACTATGCACTGTGTTTAGAGATTGGCCTTGGACTTTGATGTCAGTGGTGATTCCACTGTTGTGTTGTTGGTCATCATTTTGGTCTTCTCTGCACTTATTTTTATTCCAAAGGCTCTGGAGGTATTGTCGAATCTCTAAACCAGCTGTTCAAGTTTCTGTTCCTCTCCAGCCAATCCATCAATGTCATCCGCAAACCGGAGGTTGGAGGCTTTACCCCTATGCTGACTATGCCTTCGTGATCTGCAAGGGCATCCGACATGATGTGCTCTAGGAAGATTTTGAAGAGTTTTGGAAAGAATAGGCATCCTTTACTCACACCGATTGTTGTTCTGAATCAGTTCTCGATTGCGCTGTTGTGGAGGACTGCACTGGTAGCCTTGTCACACAAGCTTTTGATGATTCAATAATTTTAAGGCTGATGTTGTATGCTTTCATGATTGTCCACAGAGCTGCATGCCAATTTCGGTCAAAATATTTCTTGAAGTCCAAAAACACATGATATAGACAGTGTTGTTGCTGTTCATATTTCTCGCAGATTATTCTGAGGTTGAAAATCTGCTCAGTGGTACTTCACCCTACCCTGAATTTTGCTTGTTCTTCAGCTATGATTTGTTCAGCTTGGAGTTTAAACCTGCCGAGTATTATTTTTAGGAGGACCTTGCCGGGATGGCTAATGAGGCTGATGGCGCGGTAATTTTCACACTCCTGAAGGTTACCCTTTTTGGGAAGAGTGATGACAAGCGACTGGGTTCATGGTATTGATCACTTCCCACTCTGCCAGATGCTGTTACAGATATTGGTTAGGGCGTCAATCATCGCTTCTCCTCCATCTTGAAGAAGTTCTGCGGATATCTTGTCCACTCCCGCTGACTTCCCCTCCTTCAGCGATTGCACTGCTGCCTCAACACCAATTGGGAGGATTTCTTCTTTTTCTCTGTACTGGGGACATGCGAGAGACTGATGGGTCTCCGTTTGGTGTGTGTAAAGGTCAGATCAATACTCTGTCCATCATCCAAGATTTCTTGTTCTTCTGTAAGGCATATGCCAGACTTGCTTTGGATCAGGAGACCTTGGGCTGTTTAACACCTGTCAGCAGCTTTACAATATGGTAGGCCTTCTTGCTGTTGTTCTTGTTCAGACTGTTCTTTATTTCCTGACATTGATCTTCAATCTTGTTCCCCTTTCTTGTGCGCATGTTCTTTATTTACTGACATTGATCTTCTATCTAGTTCCCCTTTTTTGTGCGCATGCCTTTTCGGATGTCACTGTTGATTTTTCGGTAGGCATCAGCTCCCTGGGAGGTGTTATTTTTCCTTTTCATCTCTCTTTGTTTGTCACACCGGTCCAAATCTTCAGGTGTGATCCATGGCTTCTTCTTCGGGCGGTACTTGCTAAGGATCACATTGGCAGTTGAACTGAAGATATGGTCATGGTGATGACATCTACTGCACAAGCTCCCAAAATGAGCAGTGATGCAAATTTCACTCCAAGTGTGGCTTGCAATATTTCTGCCACCTCCTGTTCTTGCAGTTTGTCCAGGTCGAACTTAAGTTTGCTGTTTTTACTCTCTTCAAGTGGAGCCGGAAAGACATCATCACGAGATCCTTGTCACTTCCGATGTCTGCGACTGGAAAAGTGCGTGTCCTGCCAATGTTGGCGTTTGATCTGAAGCGTTTCCTGGCAATGATGTATTCAATCAGGTTGTGATGCTCCTCAAAGGGACTGTGCCATGTCCATCGTCTGGACTTTTTGTATAGACTAAGTGTGTCTCAGATTGTTGTATCTGGCAAAGTCCAATGGTCTCAGACCTCTGTCATTTGTCTCGTTGTTGCAGCGGGGGTCTACATGTTTCTCCCCATGTTGTAATACGCAAAATGGCCAATCTTGACACTCCAGTCGCCTTGCACTATGGCGTACTATGTACTTCTTCTGCACTTGGTCAATGGCAACCTGCAGATGTTCATAGAAATTATCGGCTTCGCCGTGTGATGTTTGAGCATAGGCCTGGATAATAGTGATGTTGAAATGGGCCGCTCTCAGAGGGATGGTAATGAGTCTACTGGAGACTGGGCGGCAACCCATGACAGTGGCCAGAATGTCTTTGTGGACCAAGAATCCAAAACTGCTGAAATAAAGTTGTTACCTTTTGTCGGTCGTTGTTTCACCTAGGCCTTTCCAACGCAGTTCGCTGATACCTAAAATGTTCCATCGATAGTGGTCAAGCTCATGGGCCAGTTCTTCTAATTTTCCCTCCGCAGTTAGGATCCTGACATTCCAGGTTCCTATGACGATGTTGTCTCTCGTGCGGATCTTGCGAAGTTGTCCATCAGTAACACATTTATCACCTCCGTCATGGTGGCCAACGGAAAACGCGGTCCTTTGTAACCCGGGCGACGACCGATCCAGTATGGAGGGAGTGGTTCTTTTCATATACGGTGTGTCTTGGGCAAAAAAGACCTGGCGGGGCCCGACCCTCTCCAGGTTGTTGGTCACAGCCAAAATCCACGAGTACAGGTGGCTCGCTTTGGCCCCGAGCACGTGGTCGTTGAATCTATAGTAATGTGAGGTTCCTCCGTCCTGGCAGGTGCATTCTGTGTAGAAGACTTTCGCCCAGTGATGCCGTGCTGAAATCACCCCTGTTAGCCGCCTCTTACGATACGCCAACAAACGTTGGGTCTATTTTATTCAGTGCCCGAACCCTCAGGGCACGACCTCGCATATCATCATCATATTTATCATCATCATCATCATCATCATCATAATCGTCACCATCATCATCATCGACAATATTCACCGTATTATCATCATCGTCATCTTCACCACCACCACCACCACAATCATCCTCCATCCTCCATCAATCCTCCTCCTCCATCAATCCTCCTCCATCATCATCCTCGTCCTCCAACCCCCTCTTCCATCATCCTCCTCGTCATCCACCTCATCTTCCACCTCCCCCTAATCAGCATCATCATCATCTCCAAGTGGACGGATGTTCGCACAGAAACAATCCAACGTTTTATTAAACTTCCTTCTTCAATCAGGCTTGAAGTTCTTTGTTAATCAGTGAGGTGTTGGTCAAGTAGGCGTACCGTGCATCATGTCGGTGAGAATAAAAAGAGGGATGTCAGTCTTGTTCCCCACTGCCCGTTGTTGCGCTGGACTGCGATTGGCAATCTATCGCAAACAAATCCACCTGAAATTTTATCTGCTTAGAATTTACATTTGTGTACCAAAGTATTTGCGTTTCTCAATCCCAAACTAAATACAAATAGCCCATGCCATGCATTTCCAATCTAATGGTGGTATCAGGTGCGTTCGAAAATTCAAATGCCATAGGCTATCCCAGAGCCAATAAATATAGCATATGCCATGCAATTCTAATGATAAACTATTTCTTTGTTACATTTGTCAGAGGAAGAAGAAGAATACAAAGAAGAAGAAGAAGAAGAAGAAGAAGAAGAAGAAGAAGAAGAAGAAGAAGAAGAAGAAGAAGAAGAAGACAGAAAAATAGTAGAAAAAGAAAGATCACCACCACCGCAACCACCACCACCACCACCATCAACACCAACAACAATGACAACACCAACATGAAAAACACCACTATCATCTTTCGCAATGATAGCAATATAATCCCAGCCATGAACCGACAAGGCATAGGGAAAACGGGAGTGATGTCATATCCTTTTGTGGGGGCATGTCCGATATTTGTTCTGTCGTATTTGATGGAAACGGGTCCTGATAATGTCATTTCAATTTGTACATTAGACATTAACGATATTTTCTTCTGCCCGACTTTTGCTTTACAACGTTCAAGGCCAAAGATTTTTGTGGATGAGTTTGGAGTTGATACATTTAGAGGGCACAGAAGAGAGGAGCTGGGGGAGTGAAGTGAGAGATGGGAGGGAGCGGGTGAAAAGGGGTGAGATGGGGTTAAGAGGATAAATGGATGGAGATCTTGAACGTACTTGTTCTTGCGAGTGAAACTTGAGATTTCAAATGTATATATATGAAGTGTGTGTATGAGTTGGGGGGGTGAGATATAAAAAAAAGAGGTTAGTCGGTAAATGATTGTGGAACTTTGGAACTTTGTTCTTTTATTAGACAAACAGCAACTCAACAACACATTGAACTAGGCTTCTGGCCCAGGGGTGTAGTATAGCAAGACAAAGGGCAGAGGCGGGGTTGGGGTACTCAATATACTAAAGACAGCAAAATAACGGCATCAAACAACATAAGGAGCATTGCAGTACCTGAGAGCAATAAAACTACGTCATATTATTTTAATGATGCACAAGCAAATAACAACGGCTCGAGATCGTGGCACCAGTCCACACAGTAATCAACAGAAAAAGAACATTTCGATCAAGTACAAAAGCCATATAAATTTTTTTTTAGAGCATACACATTGCCAGGAAAAAAGTGTATTCGAGGGATACGAAGTTACGGGGAAAGTACATTCCAGCGAGTACGCAAACAACACACACACAATTGACCAACAAGCAAAATTGATGGTATTCAAAAAGAAGAAAAGAGGCAATGCGACATCATCCAAAAAGAGAACATATAATTCCAATAAAACGTCCCAAATTCATTCATCTCTTTTTCGATTTTGAATTAATTGGCTGGTTTCATTGGTAAATATTTGGGTAATTCCTAAAATACTGGGGTAATAGGGAAAATAGCTTGCCGTTTATGAGGGGATTAGTACAATTAAACAGATACTGGTATTCGTCGCCTATTTCATCTAGATCACACAAAGTAAACAGCCATTCTATCAGAATATTCAAGAATTTAATTCTATCAGAATATTCAGATATCTTTGGGTTTGAATTGGCAATTTGTTGCAGCTAAGTCAACAAGTCTCTTCTTAATAAGGGTGATAAATGCAGTAAATAATCCTCAAAGCAACACATATCCTTAAAAATTATATTTGTAATACAACCAATATGGTAAAATATATCTTGTTGCCATGTTTGCAGAAACTGGTGGTCTCTCAAGCGCTGTTTGACCAAAGTCTTAAAAAATTTCAAAAATAATTGCAACCGTGTATCCATATATAAAGGACATGCCACGATAATTTAGTAGAGAACGAACAATAGTTAAAAAATGATAGTTAATACTCATTAAAAAAAAAAAAAAAGAACACGCACACACAACAAAAAAAAAACAAATAAAAACACAGGCAAAACATAAGCACTGACATTTTAGTCGAATCGTTAGGGCCATCAATGCACAGTTTAAACTAAAAATAAACTAAAAAAAATAAAAATAAAACTTGCATTTAGCATCTAAGGAAACAGGAAGAAAACCAAGTTCACCCAAAACCGTGCAGGTCGGCGTGCTAGTTTTCTTGAGTATCATTTTCAAATACTTTAATTGCAATCTATCAAATATTTCTATATTTTCATGAGACCATACCTCGCAGTTATACAATAAAATAGGTTTAATACATTTATCAAAAAGGTCTAGCTGGACATAGAGTGGCAAATCTCATTTTCTACATTTTTTTTAAAAGGTACATACATTGTACGTTCGGCAGACACGCTCTAGGCTGTCAAATTATTTTCAAATCTGTTGTTATCATTAAAAACAGTGCAAGATATTTATATTCCCAAACAAATTCAAGCATTACATTTTTAAACAAGAACACGGGTTTGCTTCTAACCTTACATCGGGGAAAAAAAAACACCTTTTGTTTTCATAATATTAATACAAAGACCACATTTATCACAATAAACCTTCAACATATTTAAGGTACTCCGAGTGGGTGGGAGAGAGACTCCGTCAACTGAATGTTTGGCAAGTGTGGGTAAAATAGAGAGAATGAGGGAGCGGATTGCAATAACAGTAGGACCAGTGAATATAACATCTACGGCGCGCAAGAAATACAGCGTGAGTTCCGCAGAGACTATTCTGCGTGTGTAAAACTATGGAAGCCATTACATAAATACCGCCACCCGCCTTCTAGTAATTATACACGCAGGCACTAATAGACATGGAAAAGCAAACGCACAACAGTCGTTGTTGTGTTTATTTCTTTACATAATGTGCATCGCTCAAAGCATTAGGTGCGGAATGTACTTAGTTCAAAGACACGTGCTACGCTGATAGGGCTGAAAGCACAAGCGCGTGGCCTGGACTTAATTCCAAAATGTAAAACCATTCTGGTATTAAAACCGATGGCAGCAAAAATGCGGATAAGGGTAAAGTCTTTTTTTTCCTTCCCCATCACTCTTTTCAGAACCTTTGCTATTACAAAACACTCACATCTAATTTGAATTATACTGCCCACATTTTAATGGGGTGTCGGATAGTGCAGTGGTTGGAGCACTCGCTACTGTGTCGAAAGTGAAGCACCGTCCGGTGCGGTTAGCACTTGGATGGGTGACCGCTAAGGTGTGAAGCGACAAACAACAACGCCCCCAGTTGACTCAACTGTGATTGAGTACCTACTCTCTTGAGGGTGGGGAAGGTAAAGCAGCGAGGGAGAGAGTTGGGCATCACCCTCATTACGCTGGCCCAAGATAAGTGTGATCTCCAACATCACGCTCCCCTACGGCCACAAGGCTATGGGACTACCTTTACCTACATTTTAATGACGAATAGATGAATTACAATTCTCAAATGGATTATAAACCACTCCTATCCTTCGTTTAAAAAGGGACTGTTCAGGGGATTTAAAACAAACACAACTTTCCTTACGCAGAAGCAGCGAGAAGAGAGAAACGGAGGGAGAGAGCGGGAGAGAAAGAGAGAGCAGAAAGAGACAGACAAACAGAGACAGACCGCGATAGAAGATGGAGCCACAAACAGTCGACAGAAAAACAGATAGGCAGACAAAGACAGACGCACGAAGACAGAAGCAGTGGCAGTCACAAGACAAAACCAATTCTCTGTAGACATAGGCGACAAAACAAAGTTCAAGACATAAACAGCGACAAGACACACGTAAAATCAAGAGAAATTGCGAGAGAATGACATTTGTTTTACCTGTCGTGGTCAACGGAGAGTTGGACAGCAGCGAGGCATGAAACAGAAGAAAAGAAAACAAAACTTCATTATTAAAAAATGCATCCATTTTTTTATTGTCCAACCAACATTACATCATGTTACAACTATGTAAAACAACCATAATACTGTAAATCGTTACACACGAAACGTGCGCTAGTCTCCAAATACCCAAACATTACATTACATGATTATTGTTTTAGGTCCAGCGGACTCTTCCGAGCCTAAACAGGACCAGAGAGACAATACCCAAACCTAACACTTACAATCGATGATGATGATGTGTGAGCTATAGAGTCAGACTCAGACTCAGACCATTTTATTTACAACAAGGATACAGGTTTTAGACGGGAACCTAATTTTATAATAATTCCTCGTATCCCCCCTATTCAGTCAGGCCAACGACAAAGCCAGAGAAAGAGAGCTAGAGAGAGAGAGAGAGAGAGAGAGAGAGAGAGGTGGGGTTGGGGGTGGCCGGGTTGATAAGGTGGAGAGAGAAAGTTGGAAGGGGAGTCTAAACTGGAACTTCGCAACTTCGTCCTTTAATTACACAACAACAAGAACAATTTCAAGACACAATTAGACTCATAGACCAGGGGGCATTTAAACCACATGAGGAAGGTGGGGGGAGGGTGAATGGGGGAGAGGGAGGTTGATGGGAATGGCATTGCAAATTAAGGGAAGGGCTAAGTGCAAAGGGCGCGCGGTGTGTGTCGAGAAAGTGCAAGATATATAGGTTCTATTACTATCACCTCTGATCTTTAAACACGCGAAACAAGTTTCAAACTAGTGTCAAACTTCGCTAGAAAAAAAAATACGAAAGTGAAAAGTAAACTAAACTAAAAGGTAAAAGGTAAAGGTAGTCCCATAGCCTTGTGGCCGTAGGGGAGCGTGATGTTGGAGATCACACTTATCTTGGGCCAGCGTAATGAGGGTGATGCCCAACTCTCTCCCTCGCTGCTTTACCTTCCCCACCCTCAAGAGAGTAGGTACTCAATCACAGTTGAGTCAACTGGGGGCGTTGTTGTTTGTCGCTTCACACCTTAGCGGTCACCCATCCAAGTGCTAACCGCACCGGACGGTGCTTCACTTTCGACACAGTAGCGAGTGCTCCAACCACTGCACTATCCGACACCCCTAAACTAAACTAAGCAAAACTAAACTAGCTAAAATGTGTGAGTGAACGAGTCCGATACTCCAAAATTCAATTTATAGTTTCCAAACTTATCTTTGTATCTACTTAACGGGTTCATAATGATAAAATAGATGCATCGTCATGGGAAGGAAGGGCTCATCATCTCTACTCCTTGACCCACCTGAAGGCTTCCTAATCATCCACCCAAAAGAAAAAGAGAGAGAGAGAGAGAGAGAGAGAGAGAGAGAGAGAGAGAGAACGAGAGAGAGAGAGAGAGAGAGAGAGAGAGAGAGAGAGAGAAGAGAGAGAGAGGACGGAAAGGAAGGATTAAAAATGAAGACCGAATATTATAGAAAGAGGATGGAAGACGGAGGAGCAGAAGAAGAGGAAGAAGGCGAAGAAAGGGTAAACGAGACGACAACGGAAGAAGAAGAAGAAGAGGAAAAAGAAGAAGAACAACAACAACCACAACAACAACGACGACGACAACGACAACAACAACAACTCGCAACAAAAAGCCACTTTAACAACAACAAATACAAGACAAACGCGCTCCATTTCTCTATCCCAAACTGCAGAAGACAAAGAAGAAGAGAATGAAGGGGAAGCCGCTGTATCAAACATGACGGAATTGCATCGTAGCTCACATGCAACATCTTGAACGTACCGAAATTAGAGCCTATTGGATACGTTAGACGTCAAAGTGAATAACCTTTAAAGGGGACAACGTATCTAGAGTACTTTAGTGCAGCAAGGTGCTTAAGCGGCTAATAGATATAAATTACGCCCAAAATACTTTTAAAGTGTGTATGAGACCTTTTTTTATATTTTAATATTTATAACCATATACCATTATAACTATATACTATAATCAAAGAAGAGTTAATTAGTCAGTCCGCATTATTCTTGATTCAAGCCTTTTCCGATTAGCCTGTGTGTATGTTTACATATAGATATATATATAACGTCTAATAAGGGGACTAATTGCTGTACAGCATACTAATTAGCACACTTCTTTTTTTTTCTTCACAGAACGCTAGAATACGACGTTCAAACCCAATTTTCAAATGTCAGATAAAAATGTGACACAAAATAATTAAATGACAAAACGAATCAACATTAAAATGTAACGCCCGCACCCACCATTGGCGATATGGCAGACGGGGATAACCGTCGCAAGAAGGGGGGGGGGAGGAAGTAATGATCTAAACAAGCACTGAACCACCAGAGCAATCATACTGCAAAGATGAAAAGTGGAAATGGACACCTGTATATTGCCTACTGCTGGATTCGAACCTGGGTCATTGGTGTACTAGGCGAACGCTCTACCACTGAGCTACGGCGATGGGACATAATTATGACAATACGTCTGTTTACAAGCAGACAAACATCTCTTAGAGAATTAGACGTGTTGTTGTGTTTTCACATTTTGATCAAGGGTTCACACTCACTTTAAACGATTCTGACAAAGATTTTAGAGGATGCGAAAAGGAGAAAGAGAAGGGAGTGGTGACAGAGAGAGAGAGAGAGAGAGAGAGAGAGAGAGAGAGAGAGAGAGAGAGAGAGATTGGGGGTTAAGGGCATGCAGTAAGATCTCTTGGAACTGTAAGATAGACACATGCAATTTGTTTACACGACGGTTGTGGACACTTGAGTAAACCGCGAAACTTATATACTCTTGAAAGAAGGATTCAGGTGGCGGATTTCTTGAGTAAGTGTGTTTGGGTGTGTGCGTGCTTGGAGGGTATAGTGTTAAGAAATATTCCATAGTCTTAAAATACTTCCAACCAGTTAAGCGCCATTAGGCCTTCACTATCCTATCCTATCCTTTCCGGTGACTCGAAAGTCGTTAGGGCACCACAGATTATCTTTTAACAAGCGTATTTCATACTTCTTCTGTCCTCAGCTTTCCTCATTACTGCATTAAGGCTTTCATCGAAGCATCGTCATCGGTCATGACCAGCCATTAGCTCCTACTAATTTCGTGACGACCCAAGTCCTAGTATTTCCCCCCACTCTATTATGGGCGTATTGGTAAGGTGCGTGTATGTGGGTTTGATTGATTGATTGATTGATTGTTGCTTTAGGTCCAGCGGACTCTTCCGAGCCAAATCAGGACCGGACAACCCCCGATCCGCATAAAAGATCTGCTGAAACAACCCTAGTGGGAAAATTGAATGCCCTCCACCGGCCAGTCACTTTACAATAAAGACATCCCACGCAGGGGACGGCTGAGGCTTTACCCCAACTACTCGAACCCCCGGTTACAAAAACAAAATAGAATACAAACATCATTATAAATTATCAACAAAACATATAAAAATAAAATGCCCACATTGCCAAATAACAACATCATAGGAAGCCCCAGTGACCACCCGGCAGAAAGCGTCCAACACTCCCAAGCTGATCCAACAGACCTCATACACAAACAAGGAGTCTTGTCCAGGAAGAGTTTTCAAGAAAAAAGGTAGGTCATTGATCTAGCGAAGAAGAAGATAGTATAGCAGAGTGATAGGACAGAGCAGGAATGGGAAA
Source organism: Oncomelania hupensis (assembly GCA_036898135.1). Taxonomy (NCBI): domain Eukaryota; kingdom Metazoa; phylum Mollusca; class Gastropoda; order Littorinimorpha; family Pomatiopsidae; genus Oncomelania; species Oncomelania hupensis. The sequence goes on from CM072513.1 coordinate 35,858,633, forward strand.
GAGTAAATGAGGAAGACAGCGACAGTGGGAATTTAAAGCACTACATTTCCAGAAAGTGGGGACACTATTTATACTGAAACCCCCGGCACCCCAACGGGGGTGTGTATGTGGGTGTGCGCACGCGTACGAGTGTGTGTGTGTGAGGGGCGCGCGCGCGCGTGTGCGATAAGAAAAGTAATTTTAAGGACTGTTCCACAAATTGCATAACGTAAGGGACCTAGTTGTTCGCAGCTCCCTCCATGTCTGTGTGAGTGTGAGTCTGTGTGAGTGTGAGTCTGTGTGAGTGTGAGTCTGTGTGAGTGTGAGTCTGTGTGAGTGTGAGTCTGTGTGAGTGTGAGTCTGTGTGAGTGTGAGTCTGTGTGAATGTGAGTTGGAGTGGAGTCTGTGTGAATGTGAGTCTGTGTGAGTGTGAGTCTGTGTGAATGTGAGTCTGTGTGAGTGTGAGTCTGTGTGAGTGTGAGTCTGTGTGAGTGTGAGTCTGTGTGAGTGTGAGTCTGTGTGAATGTGAGTCTGTGTGAGTGTGAGTCTGTGTGAATGTGAGTCTGTGTGAGTGTGAGTCTGTGTGAATGTGAGTCTGTGTGAGTGTGAGTCTGTGTGAATGTGAGTCTGTGTGAGTGTGAGTCTGTGTGAATGTGAGTCTGTGTGAATGTGAGTCTGTGTGAGTGTGAGTCTGTGTGAATGTGAGTCTGTGTGAATGTGAGTCTGTGTGAGTGTGAGTCTGTGTGAGTGTGAGTCTGTGTGAATGTGAGTCTGTGTGAGTGTGAGTCTGTGTGAATGTGAGTCTGTGTGAATGTGAGTCTGTGTGAGTGTGAGTCTGTGTGAATGTGAGTCTGTGTGAGTGTGAGTCTGTGTGAATGTGAGTCTGTGTGAGTGTGAGTCTGTGTGAATGTGAGTCTGTGTGAGTGTGAGTCTGTGTGAATGTGAGTCTGTGTGAATGTGAGTCTGTGTGAATGTGAGTCTGTGTGAATGTGAGTCTGTGTGAATGTGAGTCTGTGTGAATGTGAGTCTGTGTGAGTGTGAGTCTGTGTGAATGTGAGTCTGTGTGAGTGTGAGTCTGTGTGAGTGTGAGTCTGTGTGAGTGTGAGTCTGTGTGAATGTGAGTCTGTGTGAATGTGAGTCTGTGTGAGTGTGAGTCTGTGTGAATGTGAGTCTGTGTGAGTGTGAGTCTGTGTGAATGTGAGTCTGTGTGAATGTGAGTCTGTGTGAGTGTGAGTCTGTGTGAATGTGAGTCTGTGTGAGTGTGAGTCTGTGTGAGTGTGAGTCTGTGTGAATGTGAGTCTGTGTGAGTGTGAGTCTGTGTGAATGTGAGTCTGTGTGAATGTGAGTCTGTGTGAGTGTGAGTCTGTGTGAATGTGAGTCTGTGTGAGTGTGAGTCTGTGTGAATGTGAGTCTGTGTGAGTGTGAGTCTGTGTGAATGTGAGTCTGTGTGAATGTGAGTCTGTGTGAATGTGAGTCTGTGTGAGTGTGAGTCTGTGTGAGTGTGAGTCTGTGTGAGTGTGAGTCTGTGTGAATGTGAGTCTGTGTGAGTGTGAGTCTGTGTGAGTGTGAGTCTGTGTGAGTGTGAGTCTGTGTGAATGTGAGTCTGTGTGAATGTGAGTCTGTGTGAATGTGAGTCTGTGTGAATGTGAGTCTGTGTGAGTGTGAGTCTGTGTGAATGTGAGTCTGTGTGAATGTGAGTCTGTGTGAGTGTGAGTCTGTGTGAGTGTGAGTCTGTGTGAATGTGAGTCTGTGTGAGTGTGAGTCTGTGTGAATGTGAGTCTGTGTGAGTGTGAGTCTGTGTGAATGTGAGTCTGTGTGAGTGTGAGTCTGTGTGAGTGTGAGTCTGTGTGAATGTGAGTCTGTGTGAATGTGAGTCTGTGTGAGTGTGAGTCTGTGTGAATGTGAGTCTGTGTGAGTGTGAGTCTGTGTGAGTGTGAGTCTGTGTGAGTGCGCGAGTGCATGTTCGAATGTGTGTACGCGTGTGTTTGTGTATGGGGGTGCATGCATGCGAGTGTACGTAACCTATATGTGTATTTGATGAGTAACAAACCCGGAAATTACATTTTTTAGGACGTCAACTACCTACGCCACAAATTACAAATTATACAAAGCAACAGTATTAGTTCTTCACACCTCACTAATGCGTGCGTGTGTGTTTGTTTTACGTTATTTGCGCTTGAGTTTGAGTGTTTGTGTTTATGTGTGCACATGCATGTTAGCGCCTATGTCCGCTTGGCATTATTTGTGTCTGACCGCGCTTGTGACCTCGAATCTGCGCCTCCGAACCGCGCATCCCAGTGTATTTGAATGTATAATAGTTATATACTTATTCCTGTATGAGTTTATGTGTGCGATGTGTTAAGGGAACATTAATTACATTTTTGGGGGGATAGGAAAGTGCTGTTGATGCTCTAAAAAAAATCTTGAAAGCTGTTTGGGAGGTCGGTGTTTAATCAATTTAAAACGAAACTCTTAAGACTCTCGAGGAGCGTTAGTGAAGTAGAGCTTACACGAAATCAATAGGTAACTAAGTCAGTGTAAAAAGGGGACATATAGGGAGACAGGACAGAGAAAGGGCAGTGGGTGGAAGAAAGTAGGGAATGTGTGTGTGTCTGTGTCTGTGTGTGTGAGAGAGAAAGAGAAAGACAGAGAGACCTACAGAAAGAGATAGACAGTGACAGTTTTGTTACATCTTCAACAAAAACTTCTCAAACGCATTGTCACACGCAAAAGCATTACTAAACATCAACACCATGGTTGCTGTCCTGCAATATCTAAGATTATAGCTTCTCCCCAAAACGCCAATGTCACGAGAAGGCAATGTACATGAATAAAAACTACTGATATTCCACAACGCTTTAAGACTAACGATTATTGTTCCTCTGTCTCAGCATCCACGGACTCCCTGTAGTGCTAAGCTGCTTGTCACGGAAGGCAAACTGACACAAAAAGAAGCCTGCATCCAACAAACTGCATGCAGGAGATTGCATGGATATAGCAAACAGCAATTGCACAAGACCAAAATGTTGGAGCCTGGATGCTATGCTGCTGATTATGATGTATAGTGCGATCCTCAACGTCAGTAGACCCGCTCTTTGCGTATGCAATGAGTAAAACAGATTATTCTTAAAAAATATATTTAAAAAAACACCGAAGTAGCCATCAGATTTTGGTTTCCCTCATTAACTATAGGTCTGTGGGATTAACTATAGGTCTATTAACTATAGTTCTATCGAGGTTAAAGAAAAAAAGTACGTTTAGAACAGATCGAGGTTTTAGTGACTTTTTGAATGAGGACAAGCTGTTTTTTCTGCTACAACTGAATAGGAAAGGCGTTCCGTAGATGGGGGCAAAATATGTGATCGTAATCGTGTTGCCCTTGTGTAAAATGGTAAATTCGCTGAGGTGGTAAAATAAGGCCAATTGTTAGCATGTGCATGCTCTTCGCACCGAGTTATGCAGTGCAATTACAACAAAACATACAGCCTGTCCTTCATTTGCCCTTTTAACTCTTCAAACTATTTGTCAGAACAAAAATTGCGCTATACAAATTCATTCGGTTCTACTTTAATGAAAGCAGTCATTTTTTCCCTTAGACCACATCTGAAACTTTCGGTGCAGTCGGAATCAAGGAAAATGTGTTTGAGTTGCAATTTAACTTCAAATCACGGATCGCTGACTTTTATTTTAAGAGCAACAAAAACGAGTTTGAAAGGGTTTTGAAAAGTGCTGTGATTGCAAAAAATAAATAATCGTTTCCGATGTACTGCAATGATCGCTCTTCTACTTCTAATTCCTTTGGATTCATCCCTCTGTAATTACGTCGGCTTTGACTCGGCTTTCAGGATCATGAAAGACGTCCTGGGATGACGACGCCATTTTCTAAAGACTTAAAAATTTAAACTGCCGCCTTTAATTAATTGCATTAAATGCCGTGGTAAAATAAACATTCCTCAATAAAAACATGCGGAAACCATTTAAAATAAGATGGAAAGAAAACAAGTAAATTCTTATCATTCCGTATAAACCATTCTACAGCCTGATGCGTCCACGCCTATTTTGATTTTGATGCAAGGTTTGAGTTCAGATAAGTGGTTTTTTTCATAAGATGCTATGGCATATGAATGACGAGGGATGATTGCGAGCAGCGGCACACGATCACACCGATCACACATGAGCACTTGCGCGCGCATACATACACATACATATTTAAGCTTACACACATTTTGACAATTTATTCAGAAGTTTCGACAAAGCATTATTAAACAACACTTCGCCTTCTGACCATTATGCGATATAAACATTGAAACCCGCAGGCGCATGAAAAAAACGAACTCGCAATGCACACAACACCCACCCCAATAGGCCTATCGTGAACTTACACCCTAAACACATTTTCATTGACATCAAACATCGGCAAATCAATTCTAAATTTATCTACCCATTTTTAATAATGAACTCATTCACCTTTACATACACACACACGCACACAAGCGGAATCACACACCCACGCACACACACACAAACATACACAAACACACACACACCCACCCATCCACACCCCAACCTCACACATAAACGAAAAAAGAAAACACTCCCCTCAGCCACAGGCGCCTTAACCAAGAAGAATGCTGCCGTGATTTGACAAAACCGAGTAAGTCCACCTAAGGTCGAAAATGAGTTTTTTGCGCCATCAAACTTGCAAGAGCATGACGCATCTTACCTGTAAAAATCAAATCCGAACTATGTTTAGATTTGGAGATATCATAGAGTAAGTCCTTGTTAAAAAAATTTTAAGTGGGGGAATAAACTGATAAAACCAAGCAAGTCCCCTGCGATTTTGTTTCGGCGATCCTCTGGCTGATGCTAGAGTTGGCATGATGACGTCATTTTCTACAATAAACTGACAAAGAAAAGTAAGTCCTCCCGACCAATGAAAAAGCGCCTTAAGATGAAGCGGACCAGTGAGAATCCATGTTATTGCTGCTGTGCAATATTATTTTCCTGTGAAAATGATGACGAAATTTCGGTCAGCAAAGAACGTGTTCGGCTTTTTGAAAAAGAGTTTTCTTCATGTACTTTCCTGCCCACCATAAAGGATCCTGTAGATCTTCCGCCTACGCGGCAACTTCCACGAGGTGTGAAAATAAACAAACAAACTATCCTATCCTATCCTATCCTGTCCCGTAACCCTGAGGTCGTAGGGGCACCACAGTTGATCGTTTAACCAGCATACTCCATCTCTGTCTGTCCTCAGCTGCCCTGATGGCTTCGCTCAGTGTCAAACCAGTCCATTCTCGAATGTTGTCCTCCCACCTCTTTTTCGGTCTCCCTCTTCTTCTACCTCCTTGCACTGTGCCTTGCAGAATAGTCTTTGCAAGGCCTGATGATCTGTTGACGTGGCCATACCATCGGAGTTTCCGTTTCTTCACCACTGTGAGCAGGTCATCGTGTTGTCAAATGGCTTGTGTGGTCTGTCGGACTACGTCGTTGGTGATGTGTTGGGTATAGGAAATGCCCAGAAGTATTCTGTAGCACCTCATCTCCATGCTTTGTATTCTTCGTTGTAGATCTGCTGTGAGGGTCCATGCTTCGCAAGCATATAGGAAGATGGAGATGACAAGGGAGCGCAGCAGTCTTACTTTGGAATGTAGACTGATGGTCCTGTCTTTCCAAATGGCTTCAACCTTGTCAGGGCAGCAGTTGTTTGTGCGATCCTGGAGAGGACTTCCTGTAGGGACCCATTGTCTGATACAATGGCTCCTAAATATTTGAAGCTATGCACTGTGGTGAGGGATTGGCCTTGGACTTTGATGTCCGTGTTGATGCCATTGGTGTTGTTGGTCATCATTTCGGTCTTCTCTGCACTTATTTCAATTCCACAAGCTTTGGAGGTGGTGTCAAGCCTCTGTACCAGCTGTTCAAGTTCTTGTTCCTCTCCAGCCAATCCATCAATGTCATCCGCAAAACGAAGATTGGAGATTGCTCTACCCCCTATGCTGACTGTGCCTTCGTGATCTGCAAGAGCATCTGACATGATGCGCTCTAGGAAGATGTTGAAGGGTGTTGGAGAGAGTAGGCATCCTTGACGCACACCGATTGTTGTTCTGAACCAGTTCCAGATGGCGCTGTTGTGGAGGACTGCACTGGTAGCCTTGTCATACAGGTTTTTGATGACTTCAATATTGATTGATTGATTGATTTATTGTTGTTTTAGGTCCAGCGGACTCTTCCGAGCCAAATCAGGACCGGACAACCCCCGATCCGCATAAAAGATCTGCTGAAACAACCCCAGTGGGAAAATTGAATGCCCTCCACCGGCCAGTCACTTTACAATAAAGACATCCCACGCGGGGGACGGCTGAGGGTTGACCTCAACTACGCGAACACCCCGGTTACAAAAACAAAATAGAATACAAACATCATTATAAATCATCAACCAAACACATACATATAAAATGCCTATAGTGCTAAATAGTACATTCATAGGAAGCCCTAGTGACCACCCGGCAGAAAGCGTCCAACACTCCCAAGCTGATCCAACAGACCTCATACACAAACAAGGAGTCTTGTCCAGGAAGAGTTTTCAAGAAAAAAGGTAGGTCATTGATCTAGCGAAGAAGAAGATAGTATAGCAGAGTGAAGGACAGAGCAGGAATAGGAAAGAGTAAATGAGGAAGACAGCGACAGTGGGAATTTAAAGCACTAAATTTCCATAAAGTGGGGATACTATTTATACTGAAAACCCCCGGCACTCCAACGGGGGTACTGTTGCCGCAGTGAAGCGTCTTGCCTATAAAGGAAAGACAGGTTTTCAACTGTGGCTTTCACTGTTCCCTTTATAGGTTTGAACAATCTACAGTGGCAAGATTGCTCATGACCCCAAGGGGTGATGACTTCAATAATTTTAGGTCTGATGTTGTACGCTTTCATTGTTGCCCATAGAGCTGCATGCCAGACTCGGTCAAACGTTTTCTTGAAGTCTATGAACACATGATGTTGGTGCTGTAGGTATTTCTCACAGATTATTCTGAGGTTGAAAATCTGTTCAGTGGTACTTCGCCCTGCCCTGAATCCTGCTTGTTCTTCAGCTATGATTTGTTCAGCTTGGGGTTTCAACCTGTTCAGTAATATTTTCAGGAGGACCTTGCTGGGATGGATGATGAGGCTGACGGTGCGGTAATTTTCACACTCCTGAAGGTTACCTTTTTTGGGAAGAGTGATGACAAGCGACTGGGCCCATGGTATAGGCCACTCTCCACTCTTCCAGATCTTGTTACAGATAATGGTGAGGGCATCAATCATCGCTTCTCCTCCTGCTTGTAGCAGTTCCGCGGGTATGTTGTCCACTCCCGCTGACTTCCCTTTCTTTAGCGATTGCACTGCTGCCTCAACTTCTTCCCGGAGAATTGGGAGGATTTCTTCTTCTCTGTTCTCGGGACATGCTAGAACTGATGGGTCTCCATTTGGTGTATGGTTGTAAAGGTCAGAGCAGTACTCTGTTCATCTGTCCAAGACTTCTTGTTCTTCGGTAAGGCATATGCCAGACTTGCTTTGGATCGTGGAGACTTTGGGCTGTTTGAAACTTGTCAGCCGCTTTACAGTCTGGTAGGCCTTCTTGCTGTTGTTTTTTGTTCAGACTGTTCTCTATTTCCTGGCATTGATCTTCTATCCAGTTCTCCTTTGCTGTGCGCATGCCTTTTCGGATGTCATTGTTGATTTTTCGGTAGACATCAGCTCCCTGTGTGTTCTTTTTCTTTCTTTTTTTTAATCTCTCTTCGTTTATCACACAGATCCAAAAGTTCAGGTGTGATCCACGGCTTCTTCTTTGGTCGGTGCTTGCCAAGGATCTCAGTGGCGGCATCTGTCACAGCTGAGTTGAAGGTGGTGGTCATGGTGTTGACATCTACTTCACCAGCCCCCAAAATGAGCAGTGGTGCAAATTTCCCTTCAATTGTGGCCTGAAATAGTTCTGCCACCTCCGGGTCTTGCAGTTTGTCCAGGTCGAACTTCAGTCTAGTGAAGTATTTACTCTCTTCAAGTGGAGCCGGAAAGACATCATCAAGAGATCGTGGTCACTTCCGATGTCTGCTCCTGGAAAAGTGCGTGTCCTGCCAATGTTGATGCTTGATCTGAAGCGTTTCTTGACCATGATGTAGTCTATTTGGTTGTGATGCTCCACCCTGGGACTGTGCCATGTCCATCGTCTGGAGTTTTTGTGGAGACCAAGCGTGTTTGCTAGTACCAGATTGTTGTATCTGGCAAACTCCAAGAATCTCAGACCCCTGTCATTTGTCTCGTTGTTTCAGTGGGGTCCACATGTGTCTCCCCAGTTGTGGTGCGCATCTTGGCCAACCTTGGCATTCCAGTCGCCTTGCACTATGACTATGTCCTTCTTCGGCACTTGCTCAAGGACCGCCTGTAGATTTTCATAAAAATCCTCCACTTCGCTGTCGTCATAGTCTGATGTTGGGGCATAGGTCTGGATGATGGTGATGTTGAAAGGGGCTGCTCTCAGGCGGATGGTAATGAGTCTACTGGGCGGCAACCCATGACAGTGGCTAGAATGTTCTTGTGGACCAAGAATCCAACGCCGTGTTCGTGCCTGTCATCTCTACCGCTGAAATAGAGCTTGTGGCCTTTGTCTGTCGTTGTTTCACCTAGGCCTTTCCAGCGCAGTTCGCTAATGCCTAGAACGTTCCATCGATAGTGGTCCAACTCGTGGGCCAGTTCTTCTAATTTTCCTTCCGCAGTTAGGGTCCTCACATTCCAGGTTCCTATGACGATGTTGTTTCTCGCGCGGATCTTGCTAAATTGTCCATCAGTAGCATACTTAACACCTCCGTCCTGGTGGCCAACGGAAGGCGCGGTCCTTGAGCCGGGCGACGACCTATCCAGCATGGAATTAGTGGATAGTGTCATTATGCATGTAGTGTGTCTTGGGCAAAAAAGGACCTGGCGGTGCCCAATCCTCTCCAGGCTGTTGGCCACAGCCGAAATCCACGAATACAGTGTGGCTCGCCTTGGCCCCGAGCACGTGGTCGTTGAACATGTAGCAACGTGAGGTTCCTCGCCCTGGCATGTGACTTCTGTGTAGAAGACTTTCGCTCAGTGATGCCGTGCTAACATTACCCCTGTTAGTCGCCTCTTACGACACGCCGGGAAACGTTGGGCCTATTCTATTCAGTGCCCGAACCCACAAACAAACAGCAACAAATATATTACAGACACACAACAAGGGCAACAAAATACAAGACATACACGTGGTGTAAAGGCAGAAAGATCGCTATAATAGGAAACTGAAAGGAAAATAGTTTTGTATTTTTAAAATTAAATTGGCTGCATCTAATATTATTTTGAAGGGAGAGCAAAAAAACCCATGACTCCTGCATACCAACCCAGGAATATTAAGTGAAGAATGGCTAAAAACAATAAACAGGCACACATATACACTCACTGTAACTGCCGCACCCACATCTTACAAAACCCAACTTATGTGACTCATCTCGTCAGACTTTTTAACAAAGAAACGAAACGGCCTATGGGACTTACTTGGTTTGGTGAATTTTGAAAACAAGGATTTACTTAATAATAAACTGACAAAACCAAGCGGATTTGACTTACTTGGTTTTGTGAATTTTTTTAACAAGGATTTAATTCAATAATAAACTGACAAAACCAAGCGGGTGACTTGCTTGGTTTTGTCATGTTCTCAACAAAGATCTATCTCACGAATAATCTGACAAAACAAAGCAAGTCCACAAATAGTCTTAAAACATCAAATCTATCAAACATTTCTTTAACATTCAAGGTATGCACTCTTAAATCGAGGAATTGCATTATAATATGCCCCTAAACTTCCAGAAACGATCGCGTAATATAGCGCAACACAAAACGTCGATTTTCTCGAAAGTAGGTTTTGTGGACTTGCTCGGTTTTGTCAGTTCACGGCAGAATGGATCCTTGATCCATTGATAGCATAGTAGTAGCGGAAAGTATTATTGGTTCTTCGATATCGTTGGGGTAGCAGTAGTATGTTATATAAATGAAATCAGTTAGCCTTCTCTTGACTATTCCAACTTTTTTCTGTCTGGTCTGCCTGCTTCTTCCATCCACAATCTTCCACATGTTCAAAACGCTGCATGCCACTCGCCTCATTCTTCGAAAAAAATCTTGTCATTATTACTCCACAAAGAATTATTTACAAAACCTGTCTGTTACACTCGATGTTGTTTTTTTATCAGTTGATTCAGCCCTGATGCTTAAAACCTAATAAAGTGTAACTCAGATTCGTTTATCCACGCAACCTGCTCACTCAGCAACAAGGCAAAGTCGTCGTATGTAGTTTTCAAACTTTATTCAGCGTACATCAACAACTGCAAACAATCGCTTTTTCCACTTTCAACTTTCCACTTTCAACTTTACAATTGAATCTACTATCAACCTCCTTTTGAAACAGTGCGGCACTATAATATATATATATATATATATATATATATATATATATATATATATATATATATATATATATATATATATATATATATATATATATATATATATATATATATATATATATATATATATATATATATATATATATATATATATATATATATATATAGTTTCGCTACACTCTAGAAAAGGTGAGAATACCCCCGCATGACACACCACAACCAATCAGAAAAAATTTCATCATCACTGTCTGACGTCATACAACCTTATTTGGGATGGAAGCTTCCTTAGCTACCACAAGAATTATCCATACGCTTCGATCGATAGTAAACAACCAACCAACCAACTCTAGAAAATTCTCAAATAATATCGACCAACTAAAATTATCAACGTTATACAAAGCTTCTTCTAACAACAACGCAAAATCAAATCAAAGGTAAATACACTCTGTTATTGCATGCTTAGCAAAACAAAACGATCGCATCTATCGTGCGCGTCACACACGAACTATCGTGCGCGTTTCAACGTAACACTGTCTTTTCTGTTACAAGTGTCTCCATGGCTCCACTCCTTCATACCTTGCCGATGATGTCCCTCTCACAACTTACGCTCCTCATCCGACACACTCCTTCTCAAGCTACCCCGCTACAAACGCTCTTCTATTGGTTATAGATTTCCTGTCTTTGGACCAACTGCCTGGAATTCATTACCATTTTCTCTATGAAACATACCTAATGTCAACAGCTTCAAAGCAAACCTCAAAGCTCATATTTTCTCTAAAGTCTTCTCCTGATCTGTTCTATCATCCTCAAACTGCTTCTTCCATATTGGCTCACTCAGCGTGTGTGTGCGCGTATGTGTGTGTATTTGTGTGTGTGCGTGAGTGTTCTTGTGTGGGCGTGCGTGCGTGTGGGGAGTCACTTTGTTTATTACTGCTTCTCCCCATCCCGCTTTGATTTTTACTGCCGCCAAACCCTCTCTCTTTATATTGTACAAATGTTTAACGAGTGTGGGAATGCATGAGGGAGTGCTTTGAACTGTTCCGTACTAGGAAAAGCGTCTTATTATTATTATTATTATTATTATTATTATTATTATTATTATTAGTAGTAGTAGTAGTAGTAGTAGTAGTAGTAGTAGTAGTAGTAGTAGTGCAACCCTTATGCTATCAAGGATCAATTCTTCTGGGTTAATGCTTCTGTGTCTCAACCAACCTGGTAAAACAAAGATCAAGTCAATGTCACTAAAACGCAGCATAGCAGCAGTTGGCCAATTTGAGAAAATTGTCCTGCACGCTGTGTACGCTGAAGTCTGCAGGCTTTGTTTCGACGCATTTAAATCTCCAAATAAAAGTACTTTTAAAGTATCTTTTGGAGTAATATTTTCAAACTAAAGTCATCGTAATATAAAGTTTCAAGGACTCATTTTTCGTTAACATCTCAGATTCGTCCATACGACACCCAAGGACTTATATGCACCCAAAGGTATATCCTGTACTGGACTCCTCGCGAGTTATGACTGATTTTGTTGAAAGAGGGAAGGAGGGGGGGAGGGGGGGGGGAGGAAGATCGCCACACTATACAGCAAAATAGTAACAGTCAATGATTTGTTCGGTCATTTTCAAAACGGTTTGGTATAATTGTGCTTCCATCAGTCAGCAGTCGGGTCTTTCGTACCCTACTTTCACTGACGGTGATGAAAGGGGTAAATCAACAATGGCTCGATCATACTGCATCTAAAGAAAATCTAGTCTTCCAGGTGAGTACTGTCCAAATCGAAATGTTTTACTGTCTACTGCTCAAAGAAACATTTACTAAGAAGTACAACGCGGTGTAAATATGCCCTGTCCCATGTTTGTGACCAAGCCAATCTTTGAAGAAAAGGAAAGTCGTCAAATAAATTGACGGAAATATTAAAGGATAATGCTACTTAGCTCCCGTGTGGGTGTCTTTGCTGACGTTATCTGCCTGCCTGCCTGCCTCTTTCTCTCTCTCTCTCTCTCTCTCTCTCTCTCTCTCTCTCTCTCTCTCTCCCTGCTTCTCTCTCTCTCTCTCTCTCTCTCTCTCTCTCTCTCTCTCTCTCTCTCTCTCTCTCTCTCTTTCTTTCTTTCTCTCTCTCTCTCTAACATTACGACACCCACGGACTTATTTGCACCCAAAGGTAGCTCTGTCGTAGTCTGATCCAAACGTGTGGAAGTTTTTGCCACAAAAGGTCAAGGAAATTAAAATAATTAACTTCGTTTAAAACGGTCTAAGCGTGTGGAATTTTTTGCAACAAGAGGTCAAGGAAAGTAAATCATTAACTTCGTTTAAAAGTAGACTCCAAAAATGTATAGTCTCCCTTTGCGCCTAATATTTAATATGATTGTATACCTTTGTGTTTTTCCCTAACCTGCGACAACATTAAGTTTCTTTTTTTTTTCTTATTTTAAGAGGGTGTGAATTTGGGGGACGGGGTATAGGAGAAAAGGGGTATCGAAGGTGTGGGGTGGAGAGAAGGGGAAGGGGGGGGGGGGTTATAGGTATTTAGATGCATTAATATTCTCAGGTATATGTTAGCTTTATAACGATAATAATGATTCATTTTCTATAGCGCGAAACCAAACTTAAAGCTTACTCTAAACGTTCGCACAAACACACACACACACACACGCACACACACACCTACACACACACACACACACACACACACGCACACACATTCGCAAGGGTAAATATTTAAACAATGTGGCACAACATCATAAGATAAAGCATGTTAAATATTGTTTAAAAAATAACAAGCAGCACATCTAATAATTTTTAAAATTATTTTGTTTGTTCTGGATTAAGTATTAGCTGTAAGACCACATGCTATTACTTTATAAAACGTCTCTCTCTCTCTCTCTCTCTCTCTCTCTCTCTCTTTCTCTCTCTCTCTCTCTCTCTCTCTCTCTCTCTTTCTCTCTGATGAATGCATGAATGTCCGTTGAAACTAGAATTGTATACACATGTATAATTATTATCCTGAATGTGAGAATGAATGACCCAGGGACAAACGGCTTATTTATAGGCTAATATCTCCACCCTTGTTGTAAGTAAAACATTTAAATCTGATTCTCCTGTCCTGTTCTCTATGGTTTTAAAGTGAACCAGACAGAGAGTGAGACTGGGTTGAGATTTTATTCAGCTATGAAATTTACATAGACAGTTGCCTTTCAGCTGCACAAACATAGTAAATGTAAAATGCAGAATATGTTTAAAAGAATGACACGTACACATAAATAAAATAAATAATGCAACGCATTATTATACTAAAACAGAAACACCCATCAATGGATCCACTGCCTTCTTAAAACTGGTTTTCCACTAGTCCTTAAACACTCCACAGTAAACACAACAACCCCACCTCACACAATAATAAATAAACGCTGTCAACAGTCCGCGTCCTCCGTAAGAAGCTGTTCTGTTAACGAGGATGCTATTTCAACGGTCTAGCCGACTCCAGCGTACAGGACGACCCTCTTCAGAACCAGATAACAGTTGAAGTTATGGGTCTGAGACTAAACGGCAGCAACGAAAATTAAGTGCAAAAGGCGGTTGAAGTAATCGACCATACTTTTTACATTGACTGTGACGATCCCACACATAGGATGCCTGACCAGTCTGGAAGATAGGTAGGATAGTAGCGGTGGAGAGGAGCAATGCTTTAACCCTTAAACTTTAGGTTGTAATGGGGTTTAAATGTTGAAGACCCTTCCTCATCTCTTTTCTCAGAGTCAGTTTTGTATAAGTGATGGACGCATTCAGCTTTGCAATTTAATGTAAGACATTTTATTGCGGACATGAAATATTTATTGCAATGGTGGTGGTACAAGGGTGGGAATGGGATTACTATACAACTTGACGAGAGGAAGAGGGAGATAAAAAGAGAGAGAGAGACGCACACACACACACATAAGCTCACACACCGAGGGATAAAGAGAAAGGCAGAGAGACGCACTGTTCCTCACACACACACGACGCTCGTACACGAACATTCTCTCTTCTCTCTCGCTCTCTCACACATACACACACACCACACAAAAAAGCCCAATTGTTACAAAAACACACACTTACTTAAATGAAGATTTCCCATTTGGCCTTTCCTAGGAAGTATACACGTCTGCGACATAGAAACTTTGATGTTTGACGTCTGCTGTCTTTGATCTTATAAAATAGTGACGGTATACTTCAACTGACTGACTTTAGTGGAACAATTCTCTGGTGACGATGACGATGAATCTGATGACGAATCTGATGATGACGGATCTGATTATGACGACAAATTTGATGATGACAAATCTGATGACGAATCCGATAATAATGATGAATCTGATGATGATGATGAATCTGATGACGATGACGACAACGACGACGACGATGATGATGATGGCGACGACGAAGACGACGAGACGACAATTGTCAAAGACATGATGTAGGCTACCGCATTATCAAGCATTCAGAAATATATAGAAACCAACACAAGCGAACACGATAGCAATGGACGAAAAGATATCTGGGCGCGCTATTCCAATTGGAATAGGAAGATGGGAAGATAAATGAGGAGAAGCAGCAGAAGCGGAAGAAACGCCAGGAGTAGAACAGTAAAGAAGAAGAAGAAGAAGAAGAAGAAGAAGAAGAAGAAGAAGAAGAAGAAGAAGAAGAAGAAGATGAAGAAGAATGTAGCGTTTGTTGTGTCGTCGCTGCTTGCATTTGCTGATGTTGCTAATGTTGTTGTTGTTGTTGGTGGTGGTGGTGGTGGTGGTGAACCTTTATTTCCACAGGTTTGGCGACCTAAATACCATTTAGGTAGCCGATCACTGTGAACTGGCTACCTACTATTTTGAACGGCTACCTATAATGTGAATGTCTACTTAACCATATTTGTGAACTGCTACTTAATTTTGAACCCATTTTTACGACAGGCGACCTAAATGTGAATGGTTACCTGCCTGTGAATGGCGACTTAAGCAGTTCACCACCACGGCTACCTATTACGTGAAATGTTACTTGATGGTGATATGGCTACCTAATATGCTATGTTGTTAAATTGACATGAAACAATTTGTTAAAAAAACATTGACCAGCTAATAAATACCTTACAGCCATTAGTTCATAGTTTTATAGTACAATTCAGTTGTATTCTGGGAGAGCCGACAAATATTACAATACATATATAACTCATGGATGATTTGCAGTGTGCAAATTTCAAGGTAAAAGCGCGTTTTAAAGAAAAATAAGCGAATGTAAGTGGTCATAATACCTTTGTAGCCCTTGGTATTGTTTACTTCGACTGTTGAAGTGTTGGCACGTTCGACAGCATTAACGGGAAATGATACAGTGTGACCTGAACAACTCTTCTGTTGATGTGATAGCAATGTTGGTGTTATATGTCCCTTTAAACATCTAATCCTTTATCTATGCACTTCATAACCTTCAACAACGAATACCAATGGAAGCAGCAGTTAATTTGATTTTTAAAATGAAATGTGTGCGTTCGATTTTAGATAAGGTGATGCCGACTGTGCGTTGATTTTTATGAGCAATAAAAACAATAGTTTTCAAGGGGGTAACCTTTTTTTTTGGTGCACACACACGGGAACTTATAAGCCTTATAAGTAACAGTTCAACATGGAATGTAACTTATAACGATAGAACTGTAACTTATAACTGTGAAATGTTACCTCGAACTCAAAATTCGGAAAGTAACTTTATTTTGTGGAACTGTGACTTTGTTAAAATGCTACCTGGATGTGAAACGTAACTTAGTAAAACATTTTGAACTGTTGCTTAATATGTTGTAATGTAACATAATGCGGTGATTTAGTAAGACCTTCATTCATAGGGTTCCACAACATACTGAAATGCATAAACATACATTTATGTAAGAACACACCACATAAAACAATACTTTCAAACAGCTTCACATCACTTCAAGATTATTTATTGTCCAAACACATGGCATGGATATTTGTTTTGCAGTACAAGAAAAGAGATAACATCAAAAACATAGACATACAATATTAATACATTTGATATACTATCATACCCAACTTCCATACCGAAATACAAATCTATCACCACTAGCACACATGCCTAAACAGATATCCAGTCACATACCCATGCGTACACATAAGACACACAGATAATTATTCAACAATACACAAAACCACTCAAACCCACCCATTCTTCCATGCCTTAGACCCATCTTAGCCATCCACAACACTTCACTCCTGTATCTATACACTCGCACTTGAAAACTTTTCATCCTTCCTACCACTCAACTCGTTGACTCACACATACATCCATGCACACCCATACACCCATGTACACATATACACACATGCTTACTCGTGCACCCACCCCTCCATTCATGTCTGCATACACCTTGCACTAACGACAGCAACAATGGAATAGAATATAATATTATTAGGTTCCTGAAATAACTAGGTGCGACAAAGTACTAATGACTTCAGCAAAGCTATCTTTTTTTAAATTACAATACTGAGTACTGGTGAAAACCTGATGAAGGTGACGATGGTGATTTAATACTACTACTACTACTACTACTACTACTACTACTACTACTACTACTACTACTACTACTACTACTACTACTAATAATAATAATCATAATCATAATAAAAAATAATCATAATCATAATAGTAATTATAAAAATAATAATAATAACAATACAACTACTAAAAATAATACAACAGCAGCAGCAACAAAACTAATAATATATGGTAACAATGATAACAATAATAATAACAATACTAATAAAACTAATAATAATAACAACAAGAAGGATACAAAACCAAGCTTCATGATGATCTAGGAGAACACAATTAGCTGTTCGTGGGTTTAATATCCATGTTAGTTATTGTCAACAAAACTACCTAGTTGGAAGTAATAATAATAAAAACAAGAAGGATACCAAACCAAGCTTCCATGATAGTTATTGTCAACAAAACCACCTAGTTGATAGTTATTGTCAACAAAACTACCTAGTTGGTAGAAGAAAGAAGGATACAAAACCAAGCTTCTTGATGATCTAGGTGAACAAAATTAGCTGATCGTGGGCTTAATATCCACGATAGTTATTGTCAACAAAACTACCTAGTTGGAAGTTTCTCTCACCCCATCTCTAATCAAAAGGAACAACGGATGGACAAATATTCACCAGAGCACAGCACACTGTGACAATTTGGTCCAACGTGGTCACAGTTGCACCTTCTGCACAAGTCAACATAGTGACTGGAATTGTAGAATCAATAATGGCATAGTTTTAAACAATGTTACCAATCACCCTTTCAACATGAATCATTACTGTGGCTTACATGTGCTATTTTGCGTGTTGATTCTACATCAAAAGCAGATAGTTGCTTTTTTACCTTTGGTAAAAGCTTGTTGTCTTAACTTCAGCACACATCAGTCCAACACTATCATGGATATTAAACCCACAATCAGCCAATATATATATGACAGCCAGCACCTTGAGAAATATGTGTGACACTGAAGTGTCAGAAATGCCAAACAAATCAGCAACGACCTGTACAGTCAGATTCAACCTCAGTTGAGTGACTCTGTGAGGACAATTAACACTTCTTGAAATTTGCTTGTGATAGATCTGGGCCCACTAGTAATATGAGGCATCAGGAATGACACCAGAGCAGCAAGAGTCAAAAAAGATGGTAGGCCTGTGTAATATTTAACTTTCTCATCATCTCTAGACCCATCTTCTTTTTAAAAAAAAGTCATCTGACATAGTGCTGACATTCAGTTTCATACGAAGAGTGAGGTTTTCTGTTCTTAGGGTCTGAAGCTCAGACTCCATGGCTTCCAGGTAGGAAATGGTAATATCGGTCTTGACTTCCTGCTCCACAGTTCGTTTCAAATCAGTAGCTTCTTCACCCAGTTCTAAATCAGTGTCCCCTCCAAGATCACCCATAGATGCGTCACTGTCTGTGGTGTTCTCACCGTCCTCAGCATGATCTGCACAAATAAGAACCATAACATACACATAACTATTTGTTTACTTCAAGCACATTCTATGTTTAGGTGTTCATACTACCTTGAGATGTTTCATTTTTGTTTTTTACTCAAAAGTATGAGTAAATGCCTATTTTGAGCAATCAGTGTTCCTCCCATCTATAAGACAAGATGTGGCTTTTTTTTATATTAACCAAATGAAAACTGAAGACAGTTTATTTAACTGTAGTTTAATACTAATGAATTGAGATTCATAATGATGAAGTGGTGGGAACGGGTTGTGGTGAGAGAAAAAACATTAACACTGGATCTGGGGGCATGCTTCCCTGGAAAACTGCATTCCTGTGCACTTACTAACAACTGCATTACCTTCAAAAAGCATAATTTCATGGACTACATCAAATATCTAAATACAAAGGCAATGACATTATACATAACAATGTTAGATTTACAAACATTAAAAATTGCATTTTAGAAAGGCAGCATTGTTTCAAAAACACAATTTCTTTACACTTGAAGATAAACTATGAAATATTTCATAAAGTAAATATTCATTACATACTGTTGTGGGCATTTCCTTGTTTCTGTTGCTCTCTCTTGTTTCCTTTCAAACCGGTCCACATCAGTGGATGCACATTTAATGTTGTAGCCAAGGTGCAAAGTTGGGATCCAGTTGGGCGTATCATCTTGATAGAACTCACACATTTTCCTGTCATCAAAATCAAGTCAAAATGTAATAACAACTACACTAAAATATTGACTTGCATGATAAACAAAAACAAGCACTCTACTCGTCTCTAGTCTTTCCTCTGTGATTCTGGAAGAAAGGTAAACAATGTTTCTCCTCAGGTGTTTTGTGTGGTGTTTTTTTTTTTAATAATATATATTATTTTGTATTCAAGTAAACGTGAAATTTAAAAAAAAAAAAACAAATACAGTCCCAGTCTTTATATTTAAATCACGAAGCCTAAACGCACATTCTATCTATGAAATTTTTAGAACAGAGCAAAAGTCATCTAAAAACCCTCCAACACTCGACCTGCTCAAAAATGACAGATTTCTCTACTGCCAGATTGTCGGTGAAAGTGGGCAGCTGCAACTTCGCAATGGCCTAGTAAGACCAATAACAAAATGCATGTGAGCCATTGACCAATTATTGAAAATGCTTACCTTTCACAAAGTGGCGTGAACACACACGGGTCAAGGGTTTCACTGTTTTGTCTGTGATCTTCTTTCGAAGGATTTGGGCGATCCAAAGCCTTCTCCTCCTAGCTGTCAGCTCGCGTATGTTGGAGCCTCTATTGAATATAATTGTCGGAATTCTATGGTAATAGATCCCAAGATCTCTAGTACTTCGCTTCGAACAATGTTTGACACAACAATCGTTCGTCATGTTGAGAAAAATGCGAATAAATACGCACAAAGTTATGACGTCAATCGGGATAGATCCAGTCTATTCTCTCTTTCTCTCTTTGTCCGGAGAACAGTTATTCGGGGTGGGGACATTCCAAGCAGTATAACACCCGTTCTGCTTGACTTATTTACACACTTTTGGTTGCAAACAACGCACCGTTGAAATACCTACCTACAATGTTTGTATATTTGCTGAAAGTTTTCACACAGCTTTGCGATTGATTGATTTTGACTGCCACCGATTGTCTTGGCTACCTAAGCTAAAATACGGTTGATACATTTATTATAATACTTCGCCACCAAGCCCATAGATCATTACAATAATTAAAAATAGTATCGAATTTAAGTTTTTTGAGTACATGGTGTCAAAGTTTTCACTTTTTGTAAAAGTGTTGACCAAAATAAGCGCGGTGGTGCTTTTCCAAACTGGACATGGTGACCTAAATCGGATATAAAAACCCCAAATCCACATTTCTCCCGCCACGATGAACAAAGTTAGGTTTTTAATGATGGTCAAGCCGAATATAACTAGCTCATATGCACATGGCATTCTGCTTAATTGAATTAAGGACGCTGTCACTGACTTTCTTAGGTAGCCATTTTCGGCTTATGCCACGGGTTTTTACAATGTTCCAGAAAATCACTATAAAACTAAAATTACTGATTGGATTTTCAAAATTTTTCGTTCACCACTTTAGTAACATTCCAGGCAATGTTTCTGCCAAGTTTGGTTACATTTGGTTAACGTTTAGATATTTATTTTTCATTTCAATCGTTAAAACGAGTTCACGCAACTTGGTGTTGAAATCTGGACATATGGGCAGTGTGAGGAAGTAATACGCTTGACTCTGTTTTTTTTAAACCACCAAAAACACGTGGTGTTTCAATTCTAAATTTTATACAAAATATATTTCTTGATATTTCTTAACCAAACAAACACCACCTACGTTTTTACATCAAAATAAATAAATTTCATTAAATAGAACACGTAAATAGTTTTAGGTAGCCACTTTTTGGACACCTCCCATTGGTATAAAAAGATAATAATAACTGTTCCATTGAATTTTTCAGAAACCTACAGCCATATAATTTACAATGAAACACTCAGAATCTTAATTGAAAAACTAGAAAGTACTCGTGGTGGAACCATTTTAATTAGGTAGCCAACGTCACGCCAGCAGGTAGTGGTGGTGGTGGTGGTGGTGGTGGTGGTGGTGAACCTATTTTTCCATAGGTTTGGCGACCTAAAGGGTATTTAGGTAGCCGATCACATGTGATCGGCTACTTAGGCTTGTGACGGGCGACTTATATCGTGAACGGCTACGTAACCCATTTTGTGATAAGCTACTTAATTCCGTGGTCATTTTGTGACCTGCTACTTAAGTTGTGAACTGCTACCAAAATGTGAAATGTTTACTTAGTGGGTTCCACTGCCACGGCTACCTATAAGTGAAATGCTACCTGAATGCGGAATGTCTACTTAATAGCTAAGCCTAACCCTTGCTACTTTAATAGGGAATTAAAGCGTACATGTCGTTGGTGCAACAACTTTTGCATGACAGGCTAATTAGCAATCAGTTTTGTTTAATTAATGTATTTATCTATTTTTGGCTAAATGTATAATTACCATCGTGTGTATTTAACATTATTATTATTATTATTATTATTAGTAGTAGTAGTAGTAGTAGTAGTAGTAGTAGTAGTAGTAGTAGTAGTAGTAGTAGTAGTATCAGCGGCAGCATTCATTGTTTACTTTTCCTCTTACTGAATGAACTAATAATAAATTTGAGGTTAATGTGATTTTGCCATGTTTGGTATAAGTTCAGTTAATATTTGTTCTAATTTTTTTTTTTTATTGGTAAACTGGAATATCATGCAGGTTATGCTTTGTACATATGAAGTGTGACTGATATTGACTGAGGCTGTAGTAACTGAGATGTGTGTTTATGTATTTTAATGATCTTTATTGTTGTTGTAATGTTAATGTACTAAATCTCAATCACTGTTTACCATAATTTTTCAAAGTTTATTTTATTCATGTGGAGCATAATCACCCCTCATAATTGCTCGCATGTGTAATGATCGTAGTTGCGATTGTTTACTGGCATATATTAGTAAAGAGTGAATGCAATTTAATAAATCTTCTTTGGAGAGAGAGAGAGAGAGAGAGAGAGAGGGAGAGAGAGAGAGAGAGAGAGAGAGAGAGAGAGAGAGAGAGAGAGAGAGAGAGAGAGAGAGAATGAACATGTGTATTCACTAAAGGCCCTTGCCCATTAATAATAATAATAATAATAATTTTATTTATAAAGCGCACATATCAGACAACATTTCTGCTCAAAGCGCATAAAACATAAAAACACAATGCACATAAACATCACAATAGACAACCATTGGAAGATGGAGCAAAAATACATGGACCAACAGTAATAGAGAGGTGGAGAAACATTAAAACTGGTTAAACAAAAACAACAACAGTGGTAATGCAAGTGTTGAAGTCTGTTTTATTTGTTTCGTTTTGTTATAAAAGCAAATGACATCAAATCTGATGTGTTTTTTCCTTCTAAATCACTAGCAACAACAATCACTATAATAACAATAATATTCATTATCATTCCAAAAAAAATAAATCATATTTTGTCAATAAATTGCTCAAACGTAACATCTTTGAAGCTGCATTCAAATGGGTAAAGATACCCGCTTTGAGGGTCACCACATGTTAGGTGCAGAAATATTCAAAACTGTTATTTGCTAAAAGCGAAACAGTAGTAATGAAGTTTTGAAGTCTGCTTATTCAATTGCAGTTATTTTTTATAATGTAAATTACGTAAAACCTTATTACAATGTGCTTTTCTAATGCTCAATCATTAGCAACAATCATCATCATCATAACAACGATCATAATAAGCGTCACAACAACAAAAAACTAATGTCAATAAATTGCTCAAACGTAACATGGCATCTTTCAAATAAATAAAGATGCCCGCTGCGAGGTTCTCTTCTTCATATTATTATTTTTTATCCTAGTTATGACATCAACATCACACTCTCCCTTTTTTTCCAAAACCAAACTGATGCATATTGAGTGATCACTGATGTGACCTTTCTTCTTTTTCTTCCCTTCAAACTGGGTATCTAGTTTTAAAAAATAATTAAAATGTTCAAATGCCTTCAACCTAAAACAAACTTAGTATATTGAGTGACATCACCATAATTACATCATCTTTTTTGTTTTGGTTTTGTCAACTGCATTTTCACACAAACTAATGAACAAATTTCTGCACAGCTCCATCCTTCTGGATTTTTGGGAACAGAGTCCACTGCTGGTGGACAGTGTAAAGTCCAGCTGTCAACATTTACATTTTAATCATGAAAAATTGAGAAAGAGAGGTCATGAATCATGAGTTCGAATCCCGGCAGGAGCAAACTTAATGTACATGCTTCTCATCGGTGACCCTTGTACCAACAGCGCCTCGAGTCGCCTTGTGGTGAGATATGTATGCTTAATAAATTCTTGTATTATTATTAGTAGTAGTAGTAGTACATAAAACAATGCACAATTGAGTTGTTCAAACTTGTAGTAAAAAAAACAACTTCACATCAAAATATCTTGCACAATATAACAGCAACTTATGTTATTTGCTATGTAAAACAGTCCTTATCTGGAATTTGAGCGGCCGACACTACAACAGCAGACATAAATAATGGTTTTCTCTAAACACTTCACATGCTATGTCATATTACCTGAAACTTTCTTCTAGTTCACACACAGGTGATTATGTGCTTCCACAACTGTAAATATACCTTTACATCTAAAAATGGATTGTTCTTACATAGCGCACTTACAAGCTCAGAGAGCTTCTCAAGGCGCTGGCCACTACTATCCAGCATGCACAAAAATAGTTCGCTGAAGTCAGGATTCGAACCCACGTGGCCAACGACACTCGGCGTGCGCTCTGACCCCGGGGCTCTCCCTAATCATTCTTGGTTATGCTAAATCAGTAAATACGCTTATAAAGAGAAGAACAAAACCAACCACAAAAACATTGCTTGTTAAAACTGAACAGAAGACATGTCAATGTGAAACATCTTTTGATTTGGCATTATTTGTTTTAATTTTAAGATGGCATCCCCGAGCTCTGGAAGGCCCATATGCACTGTGCCCCGTTTTACAGGAGAGTTTTCACTTGAGAGTTAAGCAGGATAACACAACTGCTGGCGGGGTGAAGATACCCACTGTGAGGGTCCCTATACTTATTTTGAAATTTTGTGCATGGGAAGACAAGTTTGGTTTACACATCGGAACAACAAAATCTACCACCCCTTTTACATTCATTTGCCTCAGACTTAAAACATGCAGTAAAGATATTGGTGTAATGAGAAATGACATCTGTTCAAATGGGCGCTATGCACTTCACTGACCTTAATCAAAATAACCAACTCCATAACATTGCAAACTTGCACCTGATACACATGTTTTAGCTAATTTACCATTGTCATTACCATTGACTGTCAAAGAAGTTTCTAATTTGATAGTTCAAGAGGTGAAAAAAGGTTGTCATTTTAAACAACAGTATGATAAACATTGCGAAATTCCCAGATCTGTTACTTGCATGGCCTACCGAATCTATATGAATTCTGTGAGAACCAAGTATTGTAAAAACGTTGTGTGTGTGTGCGAAAATTTTTTTTCTTTGAAACATGTATTATATCAATGTGAAACATGTATTATATCAATGTGACACTATGCACGATACATTGCCTAGAAATTTAGCAAAAATAGGAGAAATTAGCTTTGAAATTTGTATTCAATTGGCAAAAGTGTTCATATCTTCTTCAATTGGCCAGTTTATATGATGCAAAAGTATTAACTCTGAACGCCCCAATGTGTTTCTTTATTCATGTACTGCAGTTTGTAAATATGTAAGATCAATCCCTTTTTTTTTTTTTTTTTTTTGTCTTATCATTTTCATGAAGAAGACAATAAAAACAAACAAACATTAGCTAATCTAGTCTACTTGATACACATGTTTTTAGCTAATATAGTCACTTGATACAAATGTTTTTAATATTGATTGATTGATTGATTGTTGCTTTAGGTCCAGCGGACTCTTCCGAGCCAAATCAGGACCGGACAACCCCCGATCCGCATAAAAGATCTGCTGAAACAACCCTAGTGGGAAAATTGAAAGCCCTCCACCGGCCAGTCACTTTACAATAAAGACATCCCACGCAGGGGACGGCTGAGGCTTTACCCCAACTACTCGAACCCCCATTTACAAAAACAAAATAGAATACAAACATCATTATAAATTATCAACAAAACACATACATATAAAATGCCTATATTGCTAAATAATAACATCATAGGAAGCCCTAGTGACCACCCGGCAGAAAGCGTCCAACACTCCCAAGCTGATCCAACAGACCTCATACACAAACAAGGAGTCTTGTCCAGGAAGAGTTTTCAAGAAAAAAGGTAGGTCATTGATCTAGCGAGGAAGAAGATAGTATAGCAGAGTGATAGGACAGAGCAGGAATGGGAAAGAATAAATGAGGAAGACAGCGACAGTGGGAATTTAAAGCACTAAATTTCCAGAAAGTGGGGACACTATTTATACTGAAACCCCCGGCACTCCAACGGGGGTATTGTTGCCGCAGTGAATCGGTCATGCCTATAAAGGCAAGACAGATTTTCAACTGGGGCTTTCACTTTTCCCTTTATAGGCTAGAACAATCTACAGTGGCAAGATTGATCATGACCCCAAGGGGTATGTTTTTAATATTATAGTCACTTAATACACATTTTTAGCTAATATTGATCAACATGTTTCTATCTAATACAGTCATCCACTGGTCCTGTCTTGTGAAAATGTACATAAAAATTACAGGTCTGAATAACCGCTTCTGTAAAATCGAGTTTAGACTTTAGGGATACAAATCAAAATTTCTTAAAGCTTCATAGGGAAAGCCAATATGACTGACTCGCCTGTTAGGGAACTTATTCACAATTAATTCTACATGAAAATTAATACACAGTGTGGATACAGTTTTAACAAATTGAAACAAAAAAGCTGCAATAAAACACAAAATAATATTGACTTTGACCTTAAGGTGACCTTGAACTCCACACCTCCACATGAACACTCCTGATTAATCAAATAGTTATTTTTTAAAATAACATTTGTTTACCCTGTGACCTTGACCCTAAAGTGAGGTCATTCAATCACTGATATTTTCAAGCTCTGGCATACATCATCCTACCACTTGGATTATTATAAATAAAATAGGTTCTGAGTAATTAACTATATTAAAGTTTGTGCACAGACAGACGAACATAATTTTGGATATAATATATAGATAAACAATGTATATAGGATCCACAGGACTACAAAGATATGTTTGATCTAGAACTAATCTCAAGCAGATCTGCAACAATAAGGAGAAAAGTTGTTTTATGGTGAGTGCATAATCACATTGCTATGCAGGAGAGTGGAAAAAAAAGCTTATTTGACAGTTCGCCATTTAGGATACCATAGGGAGCTTGTCTTAAGTGTTTTTAACATTTTTACTTCAAGTTTTACTGGAAGAAAATTACTCTTTTTTCTTTCATATCTCGTAACGGACTCTTGCATAGGTGAGCAGAACAGATGAATGATGAGCGGACTTCGGGAGTCTTCTGATGCAAGTCGTTCTTGCACTTGTCAACAGTTGAACTGCTGTTGTCTTTATCTTGGGGCGTCGTCTCTATCTTCTTCACTTGACGACATCTGCAAGGGCATAACCATCAACATTAGTTTGAATTTGACCCATATTCCCCAAATCTTGACCACCAATCATCATTAGTTACCTTGATTTACATTTTACTCATGACAATAAGACAGAATGTGATGGCAAGTGATGCTGATTAAAAGTCTAATTCCCTCCAGCCATGCCAGGTCTTCCTGATGGTAGCTCTTTAGCTCCAAACAACACTAAAAGTGGCTAGAGGTGCTGATCAAAAGTCGACTGTGTACATGCTCATGTATGCATGACAGCAAATTATCATTACTCACTTTCTCTCACTCAGACCCTTAACCTGGTCGTCAGAGGGTCATGGGTGCAAACAAAGCGCACAGCGTTCTGTTATCAATTGTGGGTTTGAATCCCGACAAGGGCAAACTTTGTATGTATGCTACTTATAGGTACCAAAAGCGCCCTGAATTGCAATTGCTGTAATGGCGAAAGATGTGCGCTATATAAATCGGTGCATTATTATTATTATTATTATTAATTGACAGGAAGGCTGGCATGGTCATGTCTGTCCATTCATTGACATTGCCATGTCAGCTTTTTCTGACAGTTACTTAAACCTTGCTTGGAGGGTCCAACGGACATAATAGATAATCAATATTTACAGGGTCCAGCGGACTATAAAGAGCCCAATCAGTACAATAGAAAAAGTAAAAAATTAGTTAAACCGTTAAAACATTACCATAGAAAAATAAAGTACAAAATATGTTAAACTGTTAAAACACTACCATAGAAAAATAAAGTAAAAAATTAGTTAAACTGTTAAATCATTAACTGATTCATCCTGCTGACAAAATTAATGTCCTATTGTTTAATGCCATTTGAAAAACACAGATCAGCTCATATTGTTCTTATAGGTACAGGACTCATTACATTTCTTCCAAAGCAAGCTTTGTTACAGTTTTTTATCAAAACCTTCAATTTAAGTCTTGCAGAAGCAATTGAATCTTTGTACAACATTCTGGCAGCTTCCAAAAGCTGTGAAAACGCACAAATAATTTGTAACTGTACCCCAAGACTTGCGATACAGACCTGACAACATGAGTCTTTAAGTATACAAGCTTGTTTTTAAGTGTTCAAGATTCAAATTTCAAGATATCAACTATAAATAAGCGCTCCACAATTATTTTAATATCATTATTAATATTTTTCATGCACGTGACAGTACTTCTTATAAACAAACCTCTTCGACTTCAGCTTCTGATGTTGAAGATTTCGTTTTGCGTGGGTGAGCAGAACAGGTGAATGATGAGCTGGCTCCAGGAGTCTTCTTATGCAAGTCGTTCTTGCACTCGACAGTTGAACTCGTGTTGTCGTCATCTTGGATGTCGTCTCTATCTTCTTCACTTGACGAATTTGTATCTCGGGTGTCTCTATCTCCTTCACTTGACAACATCTGCAAGGGTAAAACCATCAACATTAGTTTGAGTTTGACCCATATTGGTCAAATCATGACCACTAACCATCATTAGTTACCTTGATTTACATTTTACTCATGACAATAAGACAGAACGTGATCGCAAGTGGTGCCGATAAAAAGTCTAATTCACTCCATCCATGCCAGGTCTTTCTGACGGTAGTTCCTCTGCCTGGGGCTTCAATCTTTTTAGCAAGACAAGGAACATAACCTTGACACTGTACACTAGTGCCTTGACTGTCATGGACACTACACGAAATCTAGTACAAGAAATCACAGGTCTGACAGCTTTGCCACTGTTCCGTGTGATTTTGGTACTATGACAACCCTTCCCATAGTTTCTGCCTTTCGTGGAAAATGCGCTTTTCAAAGATGGATGTTAAGAAAATCATTCCCAGGTGAAATAAGCTCATAGTCAGCCATTTTGCCGGCAAAGAAGACCCTCTAAGTGTGCTTTTATTTATGAAAGGCGTTCAATACCTTGTGGCGCAATAGCCTTTGCAAAAACTGGGGTATAGAGTTAGTGGGAAACTGTTATCCTGAATTAATAGCTGTTTTAAAAGTAGCAGAACTCGATATTATATACGTAACAGTAAATGGCAGTAGTTCAGGTAAAATTAAGGTTACGAGCTGCGTCCCCCAGGGGAGAGTTCTGGGACCAAATCTGTTTAAATATTTTAGTAATCACATGCCGAATCAGGTGGAATGTAGTGTTAAGAAATAAGTATTTGCTGATGATACTGATAAGGTGGATAATACTTTAGATTCCATTGCTTCTACAAGACTCTCATCATAAGAATGGCTGAAACTTAGCGAAAGTGGTGTTCGGTAATTAAAATCGCGATTCTATTCGGAAAAATAACGAGTTACATTAAGGTATGTGAAGTGATTTTTTTTTGGTCTGCCTTTTATGTTTTACCTTGATGTTTGTACACAGATTAAAATTTCTTCAGATTCCAGACTTTTCCAGACCTGGGTATGATTTTCAAGACTTTTCAAGGGCATGGAAAACCAAAGAAGTCTTGGACAGATGGACAGAGTACTGCACTGACCTTTACAACCATACACCAAATGGAGACCCATCAGTTCTAGCATGTCCCGAGAACAGAGAAGAAGAAGAAATCCTCCCAATTCTCTGGGAAGAAGTTGAGAAAGCAGTGCAATCGCTAAAGAAAGGGATGTCAGCGGGAGTGGACAACATACCCGCGGAACTGCTACAAGCAGGAGGAGAAGCGATGATTGATGCCCTCACCATTCTCTGTAACAAGATCTGGCAGAGTAGGGAGTGGACTATACCATGGACCCAGTCGCTTGTCATCACTCTTCCCAAAAAAGGTAACCTTCAGCAGTGTGAAAATTACCGCACCATCAGCCATCCCAGCAAGGTCCTCCTGAAAATAATACTCAACAGGTTAAAACCCCAAAGCTGAATAAATCATAGCTGAAGAACAAGCAGGATTCAGGGCAGGGCGAAGTACCACTGAACAGATTTTCAACCTCAGAATAATCTGTGAGAAATACCTACAGCACCAACAACATCTATATCATGTGTTCATAAACTTCAAGAAGGCGTTTGACCGAGTCTGGCATGCAGCTCTATGGGCAACAATGAAAGTGTACAACATCAGCCCTAAAATTATTGAAGTCATCAAAAGCCTGTATGACAAGGCTACCAGTGTAGTCCTCCACAACAGCGCCATCGGGAACTGGTTCAAAACAACAATCTGTGTGCGTCAAGGATGCCTACTCTCTCCAACACTCTTCAACATCTTCCTAGAGCGCATCATGTCAGATGCTCTTGCAGATCATGAAGGCACAGTACAGTCAGCATAGGGGGTAGAGAAATCTCCAATCTTCGTTTTGCGGATGACATTGATGGATTGGCTGGAAAGGAACAAGAACTTGAACAGCTGGTACAGAGGCTTGATACCACCTCCAGAGCTTATGGAATAAAAATAAGTGCAGAGAAGACCAAAATGATGACCAACAACACCAATGGCATCAACACGGACATCAAAGTCCAAGGCCAATCCCTCAACACAGTGCATAGCTTCAAATAGTTAGGAGCCATTGTATCAGACATTGGGTCCCGACAGGAAGTCCTCTCCAGGATCGCACAAACAACTGCTGCCCTGACAAGGTTAAAGCCCATTTGGAAAGACAGGACCATCAGTCTATATTCCAAAGTAAGACTGCTGCGCTCCCTTGTCATCTCCATCTTCCTATATGCTTGCGAAGCATGGACCCTCACGGCAGATCTCCAACGAAGAATACAAAGCATGGAGATGAGGTGCTACAGAAGACTTCTGGGCATTTCCTATACTCAACACATCACCAACGACGAAGTCTGACAGACCATCACACAAGCCATTGGGCAACACGATGACCTGCTCACAGTGGTGAAGAAACGAAAACTCCGATGGTATGGCCACGTCACCAGATCATCAGTCCTTGCAAAGACTATTCTGCAAGGCACAGTGCAAGAAGGTAGAAGAAAGGGGAGACCGAAAAAGAGGTGGGAGGACAACACTCGAGAATGGACTGGTTTGACACTGAGCGAAGCCATCAGGGCTGCTGAGGACAGAGAAAGATGGAGTATGCTGGTTAAACGATCATCTGTGGTGCCCCTACGACCTCCAGGTTACGGGACAGGATAGGATAGGAAAACCAAAGTAATTTTTCAAGACTTTTCAGGACTTTTCCAGTCCTGTACAAACCCTGCTGTTATCTTATGATACCCAGCGGCGATAAAAAACCCAAACATTTGGTTTGGGAGTATAAAAACCCTTAACTTTTTGTTTGGGGGTATAAAAACCCCTTGTTTTTTTAGTTCGGGAAAAACTGTTTGGTAGGTATGTCTACTCCACTCCTTGGGGAGTTATGAAAGTATCAAAATTGATAGAGTAGTTGCCATGGATCACAGACCAGGAACCGTCATGAAGTCATAATATGAGAGCTAAAGGCTTTCAAGCCTGTATGCTGTGTTATTAAAATTATTTTATTTGTGCTAGACTGTATTAGTGTACATGTGATATAGTCTTGTGTCAAGTTACGATAAAATGAAATATAATTCAATTGTAGTTGACACGTTAGTGGTTGGTCTTATTAGGTTAGACTTATACTTCATTGTATCTTATTATGTATTTTGGTTAATTGATTGAATAACTTAAATTGCCCTTGTTGTTAGTTTTGATAGGAGGAGGTAAGCTGTATGCAGGTTAGTGGCAGGCATGTTCAGCTGTAGCATTCTGCATTAGGCATATATCTCACTTTCAGTTTATTATGATAGGTTGGTGGATGAGTGCATGGTGGGCATAAACACAGTGTGCGTGCGAGTGCGCATGCGATTGTGTGCTTTCGTGCCTAAGTGTCTTTTTTTCTCATGTGTAAATACCCATCTCATAAATCATTTCCACGATAAATCTATTTTGTTCATAATTATTTATGAGTTTGTTTTATTTATTGTATTTTATACAGTGAGTATCATTGTGGCAAACCAAATTTTCCTTTTTAATGGAATAAAGATTATATTGACTTGACTAAAGTGCTATGCTATGAACCTATGTGTATGATTTGTTTTAAAAAACTGTATACAAAATAAAGTACATCCTTACCTTATCAAACTTCTTGTAAATGGAAGCAGGAATGTTTTTCCTGGGCTCCCAAGTATTTTGCCCTGGATAACCTTCCCACTTGACCAAGTACATGTAATAGTACAATCTCTGAAAACAACAAACATATATACAGGGATAATTCTTGGCTTCAGTCATCGGTCATTGAACCATTCAAGTCTGAAATAACCTATTAAGGCCACACAAAAAAAGGTCTGTTTAAGGTAACGTAGGGGGAAAAAATAGGGTCGGTAGGTCGGAGGTTTTTTTTCCCTATTAAACCTTTTTTACTCATGTTTCAACGAGTTCGCCGAATTTTTTTTTTTTAAAGACGATCCCCAAAAATGTATAGGGTCGGGCCGAAAAATTAGGGTCAGTTGGGATACCGTCAACAGACCTATTTTTGGGGGGCTTTATTTTGTCAGCCAACTGGTCAAATGACCTATTGATTTTGATGGTCAATATTTGCGAGGATTTTTCGTCTGCTTTAAATAACACTTCTTACTGCCCGTGTACAGTTTCATATTTGTTTGGTTTGTGATTAAATGTTTATACGTTGTGATACTGATAGTGTGCACTTGCGTGTGTCAGAGTTGAGTGCGCGTTTAGAGTTATCTTAAGCACATTATAAATACTGTAGGGCTAATTATTATTATTTAAATTTAAAAAAAAAAACTGATCTATTAGTATTTCTTTTCCTGTGAGTGTGACCTGGTCAAATGACTTATGATGGTCACTTAAAAGATTGATCGCTGTATTTAGAAGGATCAGGAAATTAATTAGACAATATGGTATCACCACCACTCACTAGTGGTTTTTATTTTGCTGCATACAACCTACAACTACAAGCCATTTCTGCAACAGGTTTTCTCAATGAATACTATTGGCCTACTGTTAGGCCTATAAGATACTAAGATAGTCCATCATTGAGCTTGTAATAATGTAAATGTATGCATAGAAACTACATCTAATCACAATCTATATTCTAATACTAATATTATTAATAATACTAATAATTATGCCTTAGTGGCAATACTCAATAGCCTACTAATAAAATAGGCTTAAGTTCCAGAAAATGTGAATTTTAGAAATAGTACAGAATTGTCTGAATAATGCATAATGCATCGATTTATATATTTATATTCTCGCCATTACAGCAATTCAAGGCGCTGTTGGTACAAGTGTCACCTAAAAGAAGCATACACATACAGTTTGCTACCGCCGGGGTTCGAACCCACGATCGGGAGTCCGGTGCTCTACCAATAGTGGCAATACCAATACTGATCTGAGCTAATCATAATTGAACAGAATCTATCGTAGTAAATGTACAGCACTAGCTTACCTATCTCAAGTTCAAAGAGTATGAAATCTTACTGATAGGAATATGTCTCGCAAGGAGAAATCAAGCTTGCAGCTTTTTGCTATGTTCCTCAATGACAACTTGCCATTTTTGTACCATGGCGTCCATGCCATGCAGACCATGCTGCATGCATCAGCATTGACTGTGGTGTAACGCTTCGGCAGCTTAAGCTGAAATGAAATCATACCAATCCAAACCCTATTTCAATAAAAGGCAAACACAAAATATACTCACAGTAATAGTCTTTCTGGCCAACAGGGTCTCAATGTTGAAAACATCGACATTATCTTTGGTGGAACCTTTCACTCGACCGCCTCTTGCCGCCAACATGTTTACAAAGAATGACTGAAAATCTGGACCGGACCGTGTGTTTGACCTTCTCAGGCGTCATAATAAAAAATAATAGCTCGACTTTTTTTGTTGAAAAACGTGATACTGCAGGAAAACTTTTCAAATTTTATTGTGTTTTTCGTGGGTGCAGATAGTATTAAAAAAACCATTTAGATCCAAGTTATTCAATGTAGGAGTTTGCACACATCCACCATTTTTTTAAATTAACAACTGCACGTAGGCCTAATAGGCTTTGACCGTGGCAGCGAAATCCGTTAGGCGCAACAATTTTAACAAATTATTGTAGATAGTATTGCAGGTATAAAAAATTAAAGCCAGAAATTGAGGTATACATATACATTATTGATTGTCAAGGCAGATACCGCACGACTGAATATAGGGAGGGGTGGGGGTTGTCTACTTTTCTTGATTTTTGCTTACTTTAGCCTGTACTTGGCTACTTTAGCATACTAAATACAGATTTATTTTTAAAATTCTCCACCACCAAGATTGTTCATTGTTTTATTGCAAATGAATATACTGTAATGGTTATTCCATATATGCATGGTGTTTTAATAATAAAGCGTTTATGATATATGGACGAAATTTAGTGGCGTGGTGATTTTCCAAGCTTGGCACGGGCTACTTAACGTTGGTTAGACTATGTACTTAAACACTAATTAAATGCCATCCTGTCTACAGACTATGTAGGCTTTAAGTATAGGGGTGTTACCATTTTTCTATTAGAGCATGGTACCTGAATTAGTTGTAAATAGTAGAGCATCATAGCATTTCTTAGGTAGCCATTTAGGCACACCACTACGGGTTTTAAGTGGGGTGTAAAAAAACGCTGTAAAACAAAAATTACGCTGCTTTTGTTTAAATATTATATATCTTCGGATAGGTATGTTCCCAGAGAACGTGCCTGTGAAGTTTGAGCGAAATCGGTGAAAGTTCAACATCGATTATTACGTTTCAAATCATCAACTCACATGTTGGTCAAAATCGATGTCGTCTAAAAATAAGGTTGACTTATTAAGCACCACCGATTGCTCGTATTATTTTTAACCACCAAAAAATCGGTGGTGGCTTAAATTAAATTTATTAAAAAATAAATGAATGAGCATTTCTGATCAAACCCTTCACCACCTAAGGCGTTTTCTACCTGAGAACAATTCCAACATATTTATAAGAGTTTGGGCGCTAAGGTAGCCATTATTTGTACCACATCTGTCAGCACCCATTTTCATGAAATAATCTTTTGAGGGCTTTTTGAAAGTCACAGTGGCCAGTATTTTATAGGCCAACAGTTCAAATCGTTATAAATGTGTTGGAAGTTGGTCGTGGTGGAGCAATATTTTTAGGTAGCCCAGGGCACACCATTGGGTAATGGTGGTGGTGGTGGAGGTGTCGTTGTTTTGCTGTATACTTCTTCTTTATTGTCAAGTGGACTCTAGTAGCCTTTGAGGTCGAGAAGATCGCGTTGACGTAGAATTCGCAATGCAGACTATATTAAAAGAGTCGTTATGTCTCAGTCTAGTCAGCGCTGTGCTGATTGCAAAAGCAATTATTGCCTATAGTTTTTAGCATTCTAATGAGAGTATTACATTTAACAACAACAACAACACCAATAATAATAATAATAATAATAATAATAATAATAATAATAATAATAA
This sequence comes from Oncomelania hupensis, assembly GCA_036898135.1. Taxonomy (NCBI): domain Eukaryota; kingdom Metazoa; phylum Mollusca; class Gastropoda; order Littorinimorpha; family Pomatiopsidae; genus Oncomelania; species Oncomelania hupensis. The sequence goes on from CM072513.1 coordinate 35,893,673, forward strand.
TAATAATAATAATAATAATAATAATAATAATAATAATGGATGCTACGTACGCACTTTTACCCAAATGAACATTAACAGTCAGGCTCGAAGCGCGGCGATCTGTACCAACGCACACTCTCACATACTCAACAGACACATCACATCACTCAAACTTGTGGTAAAAAGGCACGGGAGGTCGCTATTAAAAGACTGAAAAGAAATAGGATTTTTTATTTTTGAAAGCGCATCCAATACAATTATGGAAGGGAGGTACATAACCGGAGTACACGGACAAAAACCCTCGATTACCTGAATAGTCTCGTATCCAAGTCACGTAAGTTCAAAACCGCCTAAATTTAAAGCATTCTTGTGGGATTGTTATATTTTATTTTAGGTTGATTAGTTAGTTAGTTATCCATTGCTTACAAGGTCCAGCGGACTGCAAAGAGCCGAATCAGGACCACACAATCAGGACCACAACATGGTTGAAAGAGGACTCACCCCTGATACGTATAAAAGATCTGCCAACACAACCCATGTGGGAACACTGAAGGCACTCCACCAGCCGATCGGTCACTTAATAATAAAGGCATCCCACGCAGTGGACGCTGAGGCTATTCACACTTTTCTGCTATCCTATGCACCAACGGGAATCCCCTCTATGAAAAATACTTCCGTTTTTTTTCTCCGCGTGTTTTAGTGAGTTATTTCCAAATATTCAAGAATAATAACATGTGTCACTGGCCACCTGTATCGTACCCTCACATATTTTTTATTTTTTTGGCTGCAGTTTATTATCCCTTTCTATCGCCAGTGGCGCGCCTAAACCCTACCTACCTAACATTATTTGTGAATTTTTGAAAAATATTCGGAAAAAACATAACGCCCAGATGCTGGCTCGAACCCACACCTGTCAGGCGCCATTGGTTTTTGGCTTGTGGACAAGGCAAGTTAGTCCCGCCTTAGCCCACTTGGCCACAACGCTAGCCTAACATAGTCAGTTACTTCGTGTTTTGTGAAGGTTGCGACGGCGAAGCTATGGAAAACTACAAGAGTTTTCAGGTCCTGTTTCACTTTCTGTCGATGATCGACGCACCTCCGAAGTCGCCACAAATACAGGCCTCTACGATTGTTTTTTGCATTCTTTCATTGAGCATGTACTTCCTCCACCGTTTTTATACTTATCCCACTCGTTTTCTGGCTCTAACAATCGTCGTTTTCGGCAATTTGCCATATTTAAAAGTCACGCATCAAGCTTTGATAAAAGCAAAACAAGCCAAACCGGAACTTGGTTTCATATAACCTCGTTTTAATTTATAATGGCGATACCCACGAGTTTTTATGAGAGGTGCCGGAAAGTTGTGAATACTCTAATTTATCGAAACCCAGTTTACAAATACAAAATATAATATAAACATCATTATAAAATCTCAACAAAACATATAAATATAAAATGCCAACATTGCTAAATAATAATTTCATAGGAAGCCATAGTGGCCATTTGGCAGAAAGCGTCCAATATTCCCAAGCTGACCCAACAGACCTCATACACAACTGAGGAGTTGGCAAGAGTTTTCAAGAAAACATGTAGGTGACTGGTCTTCGAAGAAGAAAAAAGTATAGTAGATTGATAGAACATAGTAGAAATTATAAAGAACAAGGGAGAAAGGCAGTAACAGCGGGAATTTAAAGCACTAATTTCCAGAAAGTGAGGATACTACTTATATAGAAACCCCCGGTATTCTCACGGGGAGGGGGGGGGGGGGGGGGGGGGGATTTAGATTGATTGTTTGTTTGTTAGTTTGCTCCTCGTCCTCCTCCTTCTATTTCTACTTCTGTCAATTTGGATCCAAAGATTACTTTGTCATCAATATTCCCGGGGGAGACGAACTTACGTGACTTAACTACGAGACTTTTCAGGTCAGCAAGGGTTTTCTACGGGTACTCAAGTTCCTTCATCCCTTTAATGAGCACATTTGGCGCAGTCTGTCAAACGTTCAAAAATAAAATTCGATTTCATTTCCGTGTTTGACATAAGATATAGCTCTAAGATATTGTAATGTCCAAAGACGTGGAAAAATGCTTTTTGTCTGTGCGAAGAAACAGTTCAAGCGAAATGTTCATATAAACGATCCTTCGACTCCAATAATCCACTCACAATCCATTATTCTATATTAGCATTCCATGCTATATAAGCTTACTCTCATGTAGTCAATCTGGTTGTGATGCTCCCCGCTGGGAATGTGCCATGTCCTTCGTACGGACTTTTTATGGAGACCAAGCTTGTTTCCCAATATCAGATTGTTGTATCTGGCAAACTCCAAGAGTCTCAGACCTCTGTCATTTGTCTCGTTGTTGTAGTGGAGTCCACGTGAGTCTCCCCAATTTTGGTACGCATCTTGGCCAAAATTTGGCATTCCAGTCGCCTTCAACTATGACTATGTCCTTCTTCGGCACTTGGTCAAGGACAGCCTGCAGATTTTCATAGAAATCCTCCACTTCGCTGTCGTCATAGTCTGATATTGGGGCATAGGCCTGGATGATGGTTGTGGGGCTGCACTCGGGCACATGACAATGAGTCTAATGGAGACTGGGCAGGACGCGCACTTTTCCAGGAGCAGACATCGGAAGTGACCACGATCTCGTGATGATGTTTTTCCGGCTCCACTTGAAGATAGTAAAGTGCACCAGACTGAAGTTCGACTTGGACAAACTGAAAGAACCGCAGGTAGCAGAAATAATCCAAATCACAATAGGAGGGAAATTTGCACCACTGCTTATTTTGGGAACTGGTGAAGTACATGTCAACACATGACCAACATCTTCAATTCAGTTAGTGACAGATGCTGCATACTGTTCTGACCGTTACAACCACACACCAAACTGAGACCCATCAGTTCTAGCATGTGCCCAGAACAGAGAAGAAGAAATCATCCCAATTCTCTGAGAAGAAGTTGAGGCAGCAGTGCAATCGCTGAAGAAGGGGAAGTCAGCGAGAGTGGACAACATACCTGGAGAATTGCTTCAAGAAGGAGGAGAAGCGATCATTGACGCCATCACAATTATTTGTAACAAGATCTGGCAGAAATGGGAATGATCTACGTCATGGGCACAGCCGCTTGTCATCACTGTTCCCAAAAGGAGAACCTTCAGGAATGTGAAAATTACCGCATCATCAGCCATCCCAACAAGGTCCTCCTGAAAAAAAAATACTCAACAGGTTGAAACCCCAACCTGAACAAATCATTGCTGAAGAACAAGCAGAATTCATGGCAGGGCGAAATACCACTAAACAGATTTTCAACCTCGGAATAATATGTGAAAAATATCTACAGCACCAACATCTATATTATGCGTTTGTAGACTTCAAGAAAGCGATTGACCGAGTCTGCCAAGCAGCACTGTGAACAATCATAAGAGTGTACAACATCAGCCCTAAAATTATTGAATTTACCAAAAGCCTTTATGACAAGTCTACCAGTGCAGTCCTCTACAACAGCGCCATCGGGAACGGTGTCATAACAATAATCGGCGTGCGCTAAAAACATGATGACAGGCTCACAATGGTGAAGAAACGGAAACTTCGATTGTATCGCTACGTCACCAGAGCATCAGGTCTTGCAAAGACTATTCTGAAAGGCACGGTGTAAGGAGGCAGATGAAGATGGAGACAAAAAAGAGGTGGGAGGACAACATTCGAGAATGGACTGGATTGAAACTGAGCGGAGCCATGAGGGTGGCTGAAGACATAGAAAGATGGGGTACGCTGGTTATACGATCATCTGTGGTGCCCCCAACGACCTTCGAGTTACGGGATAGGCTTTGAAAGGACATGATAGGTATGTTGGTTACAGATTGCCGCGCTTTGAGTCTTTTTTAAGGAATAGGACGTTTATATCTTCCGCTGCTATTATTATTATTATTATTATTATTATTATTATTATTATTATTATTATTATTATTATTATTATTATTATCATTAGCACAACACAAACTTATATAACATAACACCACAAACAACCTCAATGTATTTGTATATAATTATTATTATTATTATTATTATTATTATTATTATTATTATTATTATTATTATTATTATTATTATTATTATTATTATTATTTTTCCATCATTCTTAGACAGCGCTCTTTCCAGCTCAAAAGCTGCTTAAGGCGCTGGCCACGACAGGATCTAACTGATCTGAAGGATCTGCGGATCTGAAGGTCCCGGGTTCGAGCCCTGGCCTGGCCATTGTGTTGTATCCCTGAGAAAGACACTTTACTCCCGTTGTCTACTCCTTCGGATGAGAGTATAAACCGAGGTCTAGTCTGTGTGTTGCATACATTCCATCATAACAGATTTTAAAGATCCTGACGCTCATGTCCTAGACGGGTGAGTGCCGGCGACAAGAACATACCCAGCATGCATTTGATCCTTCTCCCTCATCCCTGGCTGCCCAGGATTTTGCTCAGTTGTCCGGGCGCCCAAAGCTGCGGGTGGGCGTCTCAGGCGGTTTGAGTTAGATCCTGTATCGGCCAGCGCTTTGAGCGGCTCTTGAGTTGGAAAAGCGCTATATAAAAAGTGATTAAAAAATAAATTAAAATTAAAAGCCATAAACAGTGCATATATCTGTGAAGGACAGTAAAACATGGTGACCACAACACAACCTAGCATTACACAAAACATCAGATCACATAACACCACAAAAAGAAAGCGACCACAACACAACACAAAAACACAAGACAACATAAAACAAAACGAGGAAAATAATGGTCAAAGCCACGTTCCTGCACTAATGCAAAATATGCACGCACAAATGTGGTCTGAGAGCTAAAGCCATGGTCACACAGCACTCCACGTCTTAATCACGTACAAAAAGTTCGGAAAATCTGGTGGACGTGGTCGTGCGTGGTAATTTTCGGTCAATTTTGCTTTGGCGGTGCTTTGGACCGTAGCTCGTCTTAACCTCGACATCAACGCGAACAACAACGTCCACTCCACGGGTAACAAATTTTGGACGCGCTTTGGCCGTGATTCAGCCGTAAATGGCTGTGTGACCATGGCTTTAAACACGGTCACAGGGGTTGCATCACAGGGCTCGATTCCTGGCACGGCGAATGCCGATTGCTCATGCACTTACGAAAGGAGTATCAGAGTTCGGATGGGTCTCTATCATTGTCGTTGGGTCTCAAACTATCGTGTCCAGATTAAAGCTAAACTAACACTTAATAGCTGGAAGAGTTCTTGCTTACTTTCTTTCTTTCATTTTCTTTCTTCTTTCTTTCTCTCTTCCTCTTTCTTCTTCATTCTTTTTTTTCTTTGTTATTATTTCTTTCTTTCATTTTCTTTCTTTCATTTTCTTTCTTTTTTTTCACTTCCTTTTTGCTTCTTCTTTCTTCTTACTTTCTTTTTCTTTGAGTGAGTTCATGTCTTCTTCGTCTTTCTTTCCTTCCTTTTTTCCTTTCTTCCATACTTCCTTTTTTCATTTATCCTTCCTTTTATCCTTCCTTCCTTCTATTCTTCATTCCTTCCTTTTTTCATTTCTTCCATCCTTTTTTCCTTCCTTCCATCCTTCCTACTTTTCTTCCATCCTTCATTCCTTTCTTTTTCCTTCCTTTCTTCCATCCTTCATTCCTTTCTTTTTCCTTCCTTCCTTTCTTCCATCCTTCATTCCTTCCTTTTTTTCTTTTCTTCCATCCTTCCTTCCTTCCTTTTTTCCTTCTTCCACCTTTCCTACCTTCTTTCTCTTTTCTTCTTCTTTTCTTTTTTTCTTTCTTTCTGCTTCTTTTAAAAAATGTATTATAAACTTCTTCGTCCGAATACTATTGACACTCCATCAGGACGATGAAAAATGTCTAACAACTTTTAGGATGCACACGGACGGCAGTAGATAAAAACGAAACGCCGCATAGCAGTCACCCTTGTCCACCCAACAGTGATTGGATAACTGGCACCTTTGAAGACACACTGCGTAGCTGAGACTGGCAAACTGCGTTCCTGAGATTGGCCGAGGCTTCCGTTCGTCTCTTAGTCCCAATTATGCAGTGTGCGTTGAAGATCATAAAAGTAGTAGGCCTAATGGTATTGGATGCAGTGTGTTTAAAATCCCTCCCTCCTCCTCACCTCCGCCGAAAAAATCGATTTATTTTTTTGTCTTCTAATAGCGACATGTCATTACATCATATATCCTGTTTTCCTACTCCTTCGGATGAGAGTATAAACCGAGGTCTAGTCTGTGTCGCATACATTCCATCATAACGGACTTTAAAGATCCTGACGCTCATGTCCTAAACGGGTGAGTGCCGGTGACAAAAAAACACCCAGCATGCACCTAGGTCCTTCTCCCCCATCCCTGGCTGCCCAGGATTGTGCTCAGTTGTCCGGGCGTCAGACCATGCGCCCAAAGGCTGCGGGAGGGCGTCTCGGGCGGCTTGAGTTAGATCGTGTATCGGCCAGCGCCTTGAGCAGCTCTTGAGCTGGAAAAGCGCTATATAAGAACGATTAAATAAATAAATAAATATTTGAGTGATGAATGCGTGTTGGTTGTGTATGTACGAGTGTCTGTAAAATGTGAGCGAGTAAGTTGGTTACACATCTCCGCTCTTTGAGTCTGATTTAGGAATAAGACGCATATAGCAAAATCGTGTTTTACGTCGTAAGACACCACGTGATATATAGGATGATTAAAAATAAGCTACGAGTTTAAAAAAAAGAAGACAATTAAAAGCTATCTTTTACAGTGATGTGTTACAAAAAACTCAAGGAAACTACATTTAACTTAACGGAGATGGTAAATTAAATTTTTTGTTTGAAAACACTATTAACTCCTGAGTTTTGCTTGCTTTAAAACTTACAAATATGTAGCCAACATGGCACTCCCGTGCTTCAGCCTGGCCGCGTGGTACATAAGGGGAACAACCCTAACCCGGCAGCTTGGATGGAGCCCGAGCGTTAAGAGCGCCATGGAGCATTCAATGCCGTAAGCAAGAATGAAGTCAATAAAAGAGTTAAAACGTCTATTACTGCTACTGCATGTAAAGGGGTTTCTGTAATTCCTTTTGGGTTAATACATATGTGTAATATTGTATTGTATTGTATTGTATTGTATTGTATTGTATACGCGGTGGTGGACCACAACAGTATATTTCACACTTTTGACGCCTATAGAGGATCCTCTATAGCAAACAGGTACTCAGTACACAGTCTTACACACGAAAATGAACTTCTGTAAGTATATAGGCGCTACAGATAAACGCAGGCACACTCATCGGGGAAAGGACCTTGTTGGGTGAGCACAGGTCCTCACCATGTTACATTACATTATTATCGCTTTAGATCCAGCGGACTCTTTTGAGCCAAATCAGGACCACACTCCTCAACATGTTGAAAAAAAAGTGTTTTTCCTTTTGTCCTTGCCGCTAACACGATTACGGATAAACCTCGAGGCTAATATGATTACGGATAAACCTTGAGGTTAACACCATTACGGATAAACCTTGAGGCTAACACCATTACGGATAAACCTTGACGCTAAGATGATTACGGATAAACCTTTCTCAGCGTATTGGCATACGTACTGAAAAGAAGAAGAAGAGGAGCAGGATGAGGAGGATGAGGAGGAGAAGAAGAAGAAGAAGAAGAAGAAGAAGAAGAAGAAGATGATGATGATGATGATGATGATGATGATGATGATGATGATGATGATGATGATGATGATGATGATGATGATGATGATGATGATGATGAATGCACGGATTATTATTATTTTTAAAAAAAAAATTATTATTAGGCCAAAGTCCATTTGCATCGCGCATGTTTCCCGAACTGGTCGACGCCTTATAGCCATACCACACGTATCGACTGGGTTTAAGGTATTTCAGCTGAGACGACACGCTATAACGAACCGGAACGTTAAACCATTAATAGCGAACAGAGACACGCGTCAACTTAAATAAAAGATGGCCACCGTCGCTCACCGCCTCACCTTTGGTAAACAATATGTATTTCAGACGTTCTTCGGGCTTTTGATACTCAGTATGGGTACGGTGCACGTTAATGCACAAGAAAAATAAAAGTGCACTAACAAGTTTGTTCTCCGACAGTTCACTCCATCATGTCGATAGCCACGGAGTCGGATTTATGGCAGCTTGTGTTTTACACGTCACAGCGAGATGAATGATCGGAGGAACGCGCTGTTCTGGTTATGCAGACCGATAAAATAGTCCAGAGGCACGCCAAACAATAATCAGGGCTCTATATTCAGGACAGTCCGGCTGCTCAGTGTACGTGGGCCTCGCAAAGGAATGCTAATAATATATAAATATCCGACAACCTTTAAGCTTTAAAATTTATTTTTATTTTAACAATTACATTTTCCATGGATAATAATGCCATATTGATGAGCAGCTTATATCTCACAATTAATTAGTTCTTTCATACAGGACGACCTTGAAGATCGCGTTAGCCGAGTGATTGAGTACAATGAAGGCTGGGCAATTAAAGACTAAACGAACAGAGAGAGGGAGAGACAGACAGATAGACAGACAGACAGACAGAGATAGAGACATAGAGAAAGAAATGCAGAGAGACAGAGACAGCTCAAAATGTCTACAACGATTTGAGTTAGATCCTGTATTGACCAGCGCCTTGAGCAGCTCTTAAGCTGAAAAAGCGCCATTTAAGAGCGATTAAATAAATAAATAAATAAATAAATATCACAGACTAGCCTATCGATAACACGTATGACTGCGATGCTCGAGCAGCGCTGTTGTCCCCTACTTCTTCGGACTATATTATATATAACCAGAGGTGTAGTCTGTGCACATATGCATTCCATCGCACAGACTTTAAAGATCCTAACGCTCACGCATATGTGGGTCAGAAAACATACACACCCAGGGAGCACTTCGGTTTTATTTCTCTCCCTCCCCCTCCCTCCTCTTCCCACTCACACATATCGAACATGGACACTAAGTCGTCCGAGTGCGTTGGACGATGTGCAGCAAGCAGCAAGATAGAAACGAATATGAATACAAACACTGTATTATCTGAACATAGAAATTCCATTATGGTGCCAACATAGTTACATATTACGATGATTTAAAAATTTACAAATTACATAAAAGGCATAGAAAGACTTAACTGGAAGGTTCGTGAAAGGTTTGTGAAGGTTCAAGAACCTTTTTTCGAGGTTCTCAGATCCAGAACCTATGTTGCTGAACCTTTTGGACCTCAACCAATCTTCCCATTATGACAGGCCATTAGGAACAAAAATGACTAACAAAACACATTTCACCTTGCACTACTTTTATATCAACTGACAATCAGACTATTGAAAGGTAAACGGTAAAACGGTGAATGCATCTGGAATATTGTTAAATAGATGCTGCTCCAACTGTATTTATGTGCCAAGGTAGCACGAATTTTAACTTTGCTTTTCTGTGTCATTATGTATTCTTTTTAATGTTATATTTGATTTCTTGAATACAAATTATGTTTAAACCAAACAGACGAGATGGCGCTTGGATGACTTCAGTTAGATCATGATCCCAGGCCAGGGTCCTGAGCAGATCAATGACATTTTTGAATTCAATATTTTAACTTAACGTCTTTTCACAGCAATGCAATTTTAGACAGCCATGGCAAACAAACAAACAAAGTAACAAACTAAATATGTTAATTACAGCAACTTTAATCTGTTTCAACAATGAAACGCGCGATGTCCTGTAATATCGAATTATATATAAGATGTCTCTAATATCATCTTGTGCAGATAAAATAATTCCATTTCCTCTGTACAGAGTTGTTAACAAAATGCAATCAAATAATTAATGTTGTACCATAGATATTATCGTCAACGTCATCATCATTATCAACGATGAATGGGCTGGTTGTGCATTGTTTCTAGATCTCCTGGAAACACGAATCGTCAACATTAACGTTAACGTCGTCATCATCATCATCATCATCATCATCATCATCATCATCATCATCATCATCATCATCACCTTCATCATTATCATCATCATCATCATAATCATCATCATCATCATCATCATCATCATCATCATCATCATCATCATCATCATCATCATCATCATCGATGAATAGGCTGGTTGGCCAATGCTTTAATAGATCTCGAAACACGAGAGTGTTAATCTCTTATAACGGCGGCACCACTCGAACATTACACAAGCTAAAGAAAAGAAAACAAACCTCACAATGGTAAGCCATTCAAATGTATTTGCAGAAATTCACACACAGGCGAAAAATACGCATTTTTAAAGTGTCAATTTTCTTGGCGATGCTGTGACTACCTTTACACTATTCTAAAGAAGTAAACGAACAACAGGGGTGACAAGCCACGATCTAAACTATCTGCACGTTTTAAAAACTTATCAAAATGGGATGTGGACAATTTGAGATATAGCGCAACACGTATTTAGAAAATGATGAAGCCCAATGACCTTGACCTATGAGAAAGTAAAGATAATAATGATTTAGCATGTTTTGCTGAAATAATGGTATCTCCAAAGTTATAATGATGAATGTCGGTTCGTTATTCTTGAGATAAGCCAAAAGATCTGTTTTGAAACCAAAAAATGTAAACATCAGAGGGACGGACCGACCGACTGGCAACAACCGGACTGCTACGTAACGATGGGAAATGATTTGAAGTACCTGTGTAGCAAAACCTCAACAAAATCGCTTCACCCGTTTTTGAGATATTGAGCAAAACGCGTTCAGCAACGAGTCGACTCCAATGACCTTGACCTTTGCTGTACAGCAAATATGATGGCACAGGAGGCAGACCATTAACCTAGGTAATGCTTCTATAAGTGTGGTCAAAATCCGCTCAGTGGTTCTTGAGATATGGCTTCCAACGGACCGACGGATAGACCGACCGACACGTGGCTCGTTCTGATTCCTCCCGACTATTTCAAAGAATTTCCAGATAAGTCTGGAAATATAAAATTTAAAAAAGTGGATCGTCTGCGGCAACTGTAACAAGTCATGATGAAATCATTTAGCTCCATGTCGCAGCAACAAAAATGGGAGCGGAGAGATATTATCAATGATCTGGCGTTTCTGTCAACAGCTCGACTGCGAAAACCAACACAGTTCCATTCCCTCCTCGGCATTATCGTCTTCCACAACAAAGGAATAAGTAGGCTAAATGAGTGGGGGCGGAAGAGTAGGGAGGGAGTTGGAGAGATAGAGAGAGACACAGACAGAGAGAGACACACAGACAGAGAGAGGGGAGAGAGAACGAGAGAGAAAGTGAGGGCGAGAGAGGGAGGACGAGAGAGAGAGGGGGGGAGGGGGAGATAGAGAGGGGAGGGGTAGACAGATATGAAAAGAACGGTGAATGGATAGTGGGGTAGGAGAGGATATAACAAGCTGCCAGATATGTTCGGGTCATTTGGGTAGATTGCGAAAATCAAACCGTGCCCATTTCGCTCTTAGCCTAATGACTTCCACAGCAACATATATACAGTAAACGGGGGAAGTGTGAAGTTGGGGCAGGGATGGAAATAGGGGTTGGAGAGAGAGAGAAAGAGAGAGAGAGAGAGAGAGAGAGAGAGAGAGAGGGAGGGAGATGGGAAGAGAGGGTGAAGGAAGAAGAGGTCACAACGGGAATGGGGATAATAATATGATATGAAAGTCTGGCATCTATAGTTACTACTGCTGTGGAAACAAATTCAGGCCCATTTCGCCTTTGCCCATATTGTCTATCTCACCTATCCCATCCTATCCCGTTACTCGAAGGTCTTACCACAGATAATCGTTTAAACCAGCGTACTCCCTTTCTCTGTCCTCAGCAACCCTCATGGCTTCGCTCAGTGTCAAGCCAGTCCATTCCCGAATGTTGTCCACCCACCTCTTTTCCGGTCTCCCTCTCCTTCGGCCTCCTTGCATCGTGCCTCGAAGGTTGATCTTTGCAAGGCCTGATGCTCTGGTGACGTGTCCATACCATCGGAGTTTCCGTTTCTTCACCAATGCGAGCATGTCATCGTGTTGTCCAATGGCTTGTGTGACGGTCTGTCGTACTTCGTTGTTGGTGATGTGCTGGGTATAGGAAATGCCCAGAAGTCTTCTGTAGCACATCATCTCCATGCTTTGTATTCTTCGTTGTAGATCTGCTGTGAGGGTCCATGTTTGGCAAGCGAATAGGAAGATGAAGATGACAAGGGAGCGCAGCATCCTTACCTTGGAATGTAGACTGATAATCCTGTATTTCCAAATGGGCTTCAACCTTGTCAGGGCAGCAGTTGTTTATGCGATCCTGGAGAGGACTTCCTTTCGGGACCCATTGTCTGATGCAATGGCTCCTAAATATTTGAAGCTATGCACTGTGTTGAGGGATTGGCCTTGAACTTTGGTGTCCATGTTGATGTCATTGGTGTTGTTGGTAATCATTTTGGTCTTCTCTGCACTCACACGATGAATGAAAATGAATCTCAACAACAAAAGTATCAGATATCGGTTACACGAACGTCGCGTAAACAGAACAACATTTTTTTACCCTGACGTCTAGTTTCAAAGACCACACAGAACGAGAAGAAGAAAAACAGTGACGAGAAGAATTTCTGCCTATCAATCTTTAATTCCTTATATACAACCTTTCAATCTTTAAAGAAGCAAAATCTTAATATAACCTAAAAAGAATCATTTCACAGTATCCAGAAGTCTATTTCGAAAGACCACAAAAAAAACTCCGTTCAATCTTTATTTTTCCAAAAAAAAAAAAAAAGAAACCTACTGCGACTAGCGAGAGGTGCAAAGGCACGGACAAGGCTACCCTATCTTGTTCAAATGTTGGCGGTTTATTTTCATTTTTTGTTGCAAGGTTATCGAGCACCAAGGTCGGCGTTTTTATCACTGCTCGGAAATCCTTAATCTTTATATAATCAGCTTCTTAATTTAACATAAAATTAACAATCCATAACCTCCAGTATCTCTTTCGAAGGAACACACAAAAAAGGGAAATGCCAGTCATTCATTATTAACTTCACACGTTGAATCTTTTTATAATCAAAAGCTCTATGTTAACCTAACACGAACAATTTAGGTGAAAGGTAAAATTTCATTCCATATTTATAACTTTAAAAATACAAAATCTTTATGCATAATCGCATCTCCCGCAAGGGGCGAACGTATTTGACTTAGGTACGGGACTATTGAGGTCACCGAGGGTTTTCTCCGGGCACTCCGGTTTCCTCCCTCCATTCAATAATGGTACAGGACGCAGTCAATATAAAAATATCAAAAATAAAAATTCGATTTTCTTTCCGTTTTCTAATAGCGATCTCCCTGCCTTTACACCACCTGTTGAGTGCTGGATGTGTATTTGGTGTGTGTGAGGGTGGATGAGACAGGTGAGCGTGTATGTTGGTATAGATCGCCGCGCTTTGAGCCTGATTGATTTGGGGAAAGGCGCGTATAAAGCATCCTGTATTATTATTATTATTATCTCAATTTAACCTAAAACAAACTAATTCACAGCATTCTGGAAATAAGACTTCTCTTCAATAGGCATTCCTTTTTAATCTTAATACAATTAACATCTGAATTTAGTTAAAACCTGAACCTAACTTGCAATCTGCATAGAATTCAAACAAACAAACAAAATAACAACACCAAATTGTTCGAAAATCCGAACGCGGGGATTTCATCCCCTTCCTCAGTTGTGAATAGAATCTATACAGAACTAAAATCCACAAAGAACGTAACTCTAACCCAATCGAAATTGAACAACAATCAAACCCTGCTGTGAAATGAACAAAATGGTTCATCGGGATTGTAAACCTATGAAATAACCGGTCCTCACACCAAATGGAAACCAAACAATTATTAGGCAAAACGGTTCTGCAATTGCATTGCGCATGTCCGCGCGGTTGCTACTTTGGGCACAGCATCACATAAGCTGGGCCCCAACATAGCGTATCCTCCTCGATAGCAAACAGCTTTACCAATAATTGCATAGAAGCAGTACTCTATAAACAGCTTTTGCTATCGAGGATCCACTTTCAGCATGGTAGGGCCCTCTCCTCTCTCCACCGGTGCTTTGGGTTATTTTAAGTAAAGAAGCTCACTAACACATTTTCGCGGTCGTAGTATAGAAAGAGGCGTTTGGGACCTCCCAAATCCCAGCTTCGTGGGGAAGGTGTCCATCTCTTCTTCCACCTCACTGCTTAAACTTCCCTTGTTCTAACCAGAGCCAGGTACACGTTGACAGCTGGGTAGACTGGGTACGGTGTACCGTTGAATTCTGTGTGCCATTCAGCAGGTTAGAAAAGTTCCTAGATTGACTTTCACTTGTTCAACATTTGTTTTCTTTAATTCCCCATCACTCCACAGGCAAGCCAATTCCCTTACGTCCGTTTTACTTCAAGTCAATGAAACATGTAATACAATTTTAGGCAAAAACAGCTTCCATGGAGATAAGCGATGCTTTTATTTACTCAGTTACAAGAGGGAAGCCGCATTTAAAACAGGGACACTTAAGAGTGATAAAGCGTTTCTCCCCGCGCAGAAAGACAGGCGCTACAATTCTGTTTCGTTTTGTTTCTCTTGCCGTGCCAAGAATGAGCTTGCAGGCCTGTACACAACTTCTTAGAACAATCGATTGCTCTTATAAAATTCCGTGAGTTCTGGAATTCCGTAACTTGTTGTGCAAACCAGGCCATGAACCCGAAAGTGAAACATATCTTATTGTATAGTAGCTATCTGTTTGCATATTGAGTTGAAGTGATGCCTAGTCTAGATATCTCGCCATTTTGTTAAAAAAAAATTTAATAAAAATTTTTACTTCTTGTTAGGCGATAGTTTAAATCAATGAAGTAAACTGTTCTATTCAACGCACAGTCGTCCCATCGCCGTAGCTTAAGTGGTGGAGCGATCGCCTGGCACACCTATGACCCCGGTTCAAATCCCGCGAAGGTCAAAATACAATTGGCAATTTTCACTTTTTATTTTGCCAGTATGATTGCTCTGGTTGTTCAATGTTGATTTAGGTGTCTGCCATAATACCAATGTTGGGTGGAGGCGTTAAAATTCAATGTTCATTCAACGCACAGTCACAGTCGATTGGAACCTTTTGCACGCAGGAAAAGCAATACTGACCAATTTCTCCCACTGTCACCTTAAAAGGGCTAACTGTGACCACGCTCCCTCGTCAGGTCCTTTTAACATTCACAGTGAGTGTTGCCACGCTGTTACACTCCGTTTGATGATGGTGTTTTTCTTTATCAGTATCCGATTCAGCCCCAATGCTGAATTCCTGATAAGGTGTAACTCAGATTCGTTTATTCACGCAGCCTGCTCAAGCAGCATACAAGTCACAAAGTCGACGTATGAAGTTTTCCACTTTTATTCAGCATACATCAACAACTGCTCAATCGCCTTTCCACTCTCAAGTTTACCTTCCAACTTACTATCAACAACAATCTCTCAACAACAGTGCGGCACACAATTTTATAACCTCTCTCTCTCTTTTCCCGAATAATTTAGATCACGGTAGACTAAAATGACGCACTACAGCCAATCAAATAAAAGATCGTCATCACTGACTTACGTCATACATATTTCTTCTCCTTCCGCCATACTTCGATAATTATCCCGAAACTTCGATCGATAGTAAACAAGCCGATCCAGAGAATTCTACAACAATATCGACTAACGAAAATTGTCAACGTTATACAAAGCCTCTCCTAACAACAATGCAAACTCAAATCAAAGGTAAATAAACTCCATTATTGAATACTTTGCAAACCGAAACCATTAGATCTATCGTGCGCGTTTCCGACGTACTACCATTCGCGTTTCAACGTAACACACGCTGAACAAAGCTTACAACGACCACCAAAAAACCTCTTTTGAAAGTATAGTTATCTTTAAATGAATAAATTCAGCAGTTTTTCTGCCTAATAATAGCAACAGCCGTTGGCCAACCAGCCAACATTCTGAAGCTAAAATAGCAGCTACCAAAGCTGAGCTTGTAAAAAACAATTGCTCGTAAAGGTTTTTCGTTTTAGGTGTATATAATACACCCTACCCACACTTCAGACACCAAAGACACACTCTTCAGCTTCGTTGTTCACTCACAAACAGGGTCTAAGGTCACAAAGCTATGGTAATCGATGTACCGTTAATCAAGGGCAAAAAACGCCCTGTCAGAACCGAAACTGAACATTCAAATTTTAGCGGTTGGTTCGAGCAGTGAAAGCACACTGTTACGTTGAAACGCGAATGGTAGTACGTCGAAAACGTGTACGATAGATCTAATCGTTTCGTTTTGCAAAGTATTCAATAATGGAGTTTATTTACCTTTGATTTGAGTTTGCATTGTTGTTAGGAGAGGCTTTGTATAACGTTGATGATTTGCGTTAGTCGATATTGTTGGAGAATTTTCGGGATCTGCATGTTTATTACTGTCGATAGAAATTTCCCGATGGATATCGAAGGTCGTGAATGTTCCCGGAAGTAGAGGAAATGTGTATGACGTAAGCCAGTGATGACGATATTTAGTTCGATTGGTGGCAGTGCGTCTTTTCTACCGTGTACCAAATTGTTCGAGAAGAGAGAGAGGTTATTTAATCGTGTGCCGAGTTGCTGTTGAGAGAGAGTAAAGTTGTTGATAGTGATTTGGAAAGTTGCTGTGAAAGTTGTTGAGTTGAATTGAGAATTGTATGCAGTTGTTGATGTGTGCTGAATAAAAGTGGAAAACTTCATACGTCGACTTTGTGACTTGTATGCTGCTTGAGCGGGCTGCGTGGATAAACGAATCTGAGTTACACCCTATCAGGAATTCAAGCATCGGGGCTGAATCAGATACTGATAGAAAACACCAACTTCAAACGGAGTGTAACATTTTGGGGGTCAAGCCGCGATTCACGCCATAGCCAAGGGTTCAACTGCTACAACAAGCGAGTCAACGTTACGAGAGGCAGTCATCGAGGGTAGCCGCCAACGAGTTGCGTCGAGAGGGGCCAACATACTGGGACTACATCACCGATAGGTTCGGGTTGACTGCAAGGGCGTGTAGTCGCTGAAAAGTTGCTTCGTGAGCGAACAACAGAGCGGGACTACGTGGCTGCCGCAGGACTACGTCGAGGGACAGTCTCGGAGCTACATCGCCAGTGTTACAGAGAGCGGCGAGCGGACGTCGCGTCTACTTCAGCACAGGAGCGTGCACATCAACACCAGCGTGGTGCAGCGTTGCATACGACGAGGACAGCGGGGCCTGCGTCAACAAAGGCGACTAGTGACAAGCATCAGCGCTACTGCAGAAAGCGTGCTGTTCTAGAACAGTCTAGAAAGGTACAGCACAGTCAAGAACTTTCCAGAAAAAAAAAGAACTCTACAGTCAAGAACTTTCTAGAAGAAGAACCTTCCAGAAAAGAACTTTCTTGAAAAGAACTTTCCAGAAGCATCAAGATGGCTGACTTCTGGCAGAAAGGGGTTGAACTGAATCTAAAAGGCAAGCAGCTGACGGAGTACGTCAAGTCTCAGGAGAGAATACGAGAAAGAGAATTGGAAGAGAAGGCTCTAGAAAAAGAAATAGAACTAGAACAGAAGCGTCTAGAAGTAGAAGAGCAGCGTCGCCGTGAAGAACGAGAATTAGAACAGAAGCGTCTAGAAATTGAACAGCAACGTCAAGAGAGAGAAGAGCAGCGTCGCCGTGAAGAAAGAGAGTTCGAGCTGAAGCGTCTTGAAGGTGAGCGTCAGTACCAGTTAGAGTTGGCGCGTATCCAAAACAATCAGCATGCGCCACAAGTCACCAACGACCATACGGCTCCTAAATTGCCAGCTTTCGTCGACGGGAAGGACCAGATCGACAGCTATCTGGCGAGATTCGAAAGGTTCGCCGAAAGCTCTAACTGGCAACCTCAAGACTGGGCAATTCGACTGAGTGCACTTCTGACGGGGCAAGCTCTCGAAGTTTACACCAGACTGTCGAACGATGACGCCAAAAACTACGACGTCTTGAAAGAGGCCCTGTTGCAGTGCTACAACTTTACAGAGAAGGGCTACCGTAAACGCTTCCGTGAATGCCGGCCTAAGTCAGACGAGACGCCAAAGCAGTTTGTGGAGCGCCTGTCGTCATATCTACACAAGTGGGTGGAGTTATCAGGCGAAACGAAGTCTTACGACAGTCTCCATGACCTGATCGTGAAGGAACAATTTCTCAATGCCTGTCACAAGGACCTAGCAACCCACTTAGAAGAACAAAAGCTGCAGACGCTTAAAGATGTGACTGAGGCTGCTGAAAGATATCTCATCGCTCATGGGAAAACCCTGGGGCCACCCAGCGCGACGAAACATTTTCAGAAGACTGGAAACCATGTGAACCAGATCCAGGGGAGCCAGACGAGCCAGAGACAGACGGACTCCACGCCACCTCCCAGGGAAGGGCATTCAAGAGGCTGTTTCACCTGCAACGCTACAGACCACAGAGCGGCTAACTGTCCTCAAAACAAAAGTAGCGGACAGCGGAGCAGTACGGACAACAGCGGGCGGGCAACCGGCAGAGGCGGTTCTCCAATCAACGGCAAACCAGTAGATCTGACCATCAAGTGTGCGGCGGGAGCGTCATTCTTCCGAGTGAGACCGAGCGCACAGCTACTCCTGCGGACGTGCAAGAGTGCATGACCGATGGCCAACTTCTCCTTGCCAACGGAAAATCCATCCCCGTCGTCGCCAGCGCAGCTGTGACCGTCCAGAACATGCCTGTTTCCAAGGGACGCGTCGGAAATCATGAAGTGACTGTCTTAAGAGACTCTGGCTGCAGTGGGGTCATCGTCAGAGAAGACCTAATCGCTAAAGAACAATTCACTGGCGATTCTAAATGGACACTTATGGCCGACAGCAAATGTGTGAAAGCGCCAGTTGCAGAAATTCATGTCAACACCCCTTTCTACATAGGCGAAGTCGAAGCGGTTTGCCTGAAGAAGCCGCTGTATGATTTGATGATCGGGAATATCGACGGCGCGAGACGACCCGACGACCCCGATCCAGAGTGGAGTCCTGCCTCAACCCAACACGTCGAAGTTGTGGAGGAGGATCCATTGCCATTTCCCGATGGAGACCTTACAGAGCTGCTACGGGACAATGTGGTTACTCCGGCTCAGCCCTGCCGACCAGAGATCGTCGGTGCTGTTACTACCAGGGCGCAGGCCAAGAGAGACAAGACGTCTACGCCACTGAAGGTCGCCGACAACTCCAAAGCTGCCATCGTGGACAGAGATAAGCTGATCCAGCTCCAGGAAGCTGATAGCACTTTAAACAAGTATAGGAACCGCCAAGACCACGTGACCAAGGGCAGTGGCACGGTCTATTTTGAGGTGAAGGCCAAGATCCTGTACATATCTTCCAGCACCCGAGGGTCAACGGAGGTAAACCACTACGTCAAGTACTGGTACCATTACCCTTAAGGCGCCAGGTGATGGAAGTAGCGCATGACTCAATCATGGGAGGTCACCTAGGCATCAAGAAGACGTCAGACAGAATCCAGGCGGTGTTCTACTGGCCAGGACTTCATGCGGACGTCAGCCGTTTCTGCCGATCATGTGACATTTGCCAGAAGACCATACCTCGAGGAAGGGTCCCGAAAGTGCCTATGCAGAGGATGCCTCTGATCGACCGACCTTTCAAGAGGGTGGCCTTAGACTTAATCGGCGAAATAAGACCTCCGAGTGAAGAAGGTCATCGATGGGTACTGACTTTAGTGGACTATGCGACTCGGTACCCAGAAGCAGTGCCACTGAAGAAGATTGACACTGAAACTGTAGCAGAGGCACTGGTGGACATGTTCAGTAGACTTGGAGTGCCTGAAGAAATTCTGACAGACCTCGGGACGCAGTTCGTCTCTGACTGCATGAAGGAGGTCAACAGACTGCTGAGCATCCGGCATTTGACTACGACACCCTACCATCCGATGTGCAACGGGCTTGTCGAAAAGTTCAATGCTACGCTGAAGTCCACCCTGAAGAAACTGTGCAGCGAGCAGCCCAGACAATGGCATCGCTATATCAACGCCTTACTTTTCGCCTACAGAGAAGTGCCGCAGGAGTCCACCGGCTTTTCTCCGTTCGAGCTGCTGTACGGAAGAACCATCCGAGGGCCGATGCACATCCTGAAAGAACTGTGGACGAAAGAAGTAGACACCCCAGAGGTGAAGAACAGCTACCAGTACGTGTTTGAGCTACGGGAGAAGCTGGAGCAGACTCTCGAGATAGCCAGAGAAAACCTGAAGAAGTCCCAGGACTGTGGAAAACACTACTATGACCGTAGGGCTGTGAACAGGAAGTTTAAACCTGGCAACAAAGTGCTGGTGCTGCTACCTACTGATCACAATAAGTTGCTGATGCAATGGAAAGGCCCGTACGAAGTGGAGACCGTGGTGGGAAATCAACGTCTACAAGGTGAAGGTCGGCCAGCATTCCAAGATATACCACGCCAACCTCCTTAAGCTGTACGTGGAAAGGCCATTAGAGTCTGTACATGCAGCAACAGCAGCTGAGATCGACAACAGCTTTGACAGCGAGGAACTGTTGGAACTGGGAGACTTCCACAGCAAAGAAGGCATCGATGATGTTAAGCTAGGACCAAGCTTGACGGAAGGTCAAAAGATGGAGCTCAAGGACCTTATGGGCGAGTTTCCCCATAGCTTCAGTGATGTCCCAGGCTCTACGACTTTGGTCGAACATGAAGTCCACGCCCAGACCTGGAAGGAGCATCTGCAGACCTTGAGGGAGCTGTTCCACCGTCCCACAGAAGCCAACCTGACCGTGAGACCCAGCAAATGCATCCTGGGAGCTGACAACGTCGACTGCGTCGGACATCCGATGGAAGAAGGAGACAACGGAGGACGCACTGATTCCAGGGAAGCCCACGTGATCATCGTCTTTGACCCTGGGCCAATGACGACCGCAACTGACGAGGGCGTCGATTCCTTGCGAACGAAAGAACATTGACTGTGTGGACGAACTAAGAATATTGGTAATGACAGACTTGAAAATGAAAAACGTTGATTGGGTAAATGAACTGTGAACATTGACAATATCCAGACAGATTTGAAGATGAAAACCATTGTCTCTGTGTGAATGAACTGAGAACGTTGATAGTGTTCAGACAGGCTGAAATAAGTCTTAATTCTGTACTTTGTTTGTGCATTACGTTTCAACGTTGTTGAAAGAAATTAGGTAAATTTCTTCTTGAGTGGGGGGTTATGTTACGTTGAAACGCGAATGGTAGTACGTCGAAAACGTGTACGATAGATCTAATCGTTTCGTTTTGCAAAGTATTCAATAATGGAGTTTATTTACCTTTGATTTGAGTTTGCATTGTTGTTAGGAGAGGCTTTGTATAACGTTGATGATTTGCGTTAGTCGATATTGTTGGAGAATTTTCGGGATCTGCATGTTTATTACTGTCGATAGAAATTTCCCGATGGATATCGAAGGTCGTGAATGTTCCCGGAAGTAGAGGAAATGTGTATGACGTAAGCCAGTGATGACGATATTTAGTTCGATTGGTGGCAGTGCGTCTTTTCTACCGTGTACCAAATTGTTCGAGAAGAGAGAGAGGTTATTTAATCGTGTGCCGAGTTGCTGTTGAGAGAGAGTAAAGTTGTTGATAGTGATTTGGAAAGTTGCTGTGAAAGTTGTTGAGTTGAATTGAGAATTGTATGCAGTTGTTGATGTGTGCTGAATAAAAGTGGAAAACTTCATACGTCGACTTTGTGACTTGTATGCTGCTTGAGCGGGCTGCGTGGATAAACGAATCTGAGTTACACCCTATCAGGAATTCAAGCATCGGGGCTGAATCAGATACTGATAGAAAACACCAACTTCAAACGGAGTGTAACACACACTTTATCATTGTGTGATATAATAACACTGCGCATTTTAGGCTAAACCCGTTCTTGCCAAAAAGTAAACAAAGCCTTCGAATTGGGGCCTTTTAAGCGGTGAAATCTGCTGCAGTGAACCGAGTTAAACAGGTGACACTGGCGCTAGCTGAATGTCTGAGATCTATCAAGCATAGACCGTGTGCAGTAAGCGTATGCCCCCAACAGCCTCTTCCTCTCAGAATGGGGTCAGCGTCGCTTTCTGGACGACTGCCAGTAAATACTTGAGTGTATAGGGGTTGGAATTGATGCTGAAGTCTCGCTATTTGTGTACACAGGTTTTACAGCCCTACACAAGTTTGCTATAATCATATAATCACAATGAGATATCGATCGTTCTCCAGCCCGGATTATATAGATTTCAGTACAGCACCGCGAAGCACGGAGAACGGTGCCGTTTCTGTGTAGTAGCGTAACGCAATCATATATATAAAAACCGCCCGTCTAAATAAAATAATATTAATAAAAAGCTTTTATATCGCGCAATTCCCTAATACAACTGAGCTTAAATGCATATCTCGCAGCCTCAAAGAAAAAGTTATTTTTTTTTCTGTTTAAATCAAATTAAAATGTTAGCCTTGATAATATGTAACAAGCAGACCAGTTTACCCCGCACTATTTGAGCTTTTGATTGTTTAGCAGTAGTAAACCTTAGAAGGTTACTATAGTCTATAGCAGACGATTAAGATATAACTGATTTGTACACACATTGCGAGCTGACGCGAGCCGTGTAGTGACATCATCGCAGCATAGGATGGTGTTTCGAATTTTATATCCACTTAGATGGTTCATCCAATCGGGACACAGGTAGAGTGGATAGAACCAGTTCTGGCCGATTCAGTCAAAGCCAGGTAGGAGGTCAGTCGAGTTTGAAAACGCAGAGCAGTAGTACACAGTACTCTCTGACAGAATGTCTCCACTGATAGACCAGTGCTTGTTGAATATTCGAATTCAATCAAGTAGCCACGGCCTCACATTGTCCAACAGACGAGCAGGCGGTATATCGTGAGCCCAACTCAGGAAACGACAACAACCACGTCAACGCGTACAGTTGGCTGCCGAGGCATCTACGGCATCGTGCGCAGATAGCCCCAAACTTCGTACCAAAAAGTCAAAGACTACACGACGACACAGCGTGTACCAGAAGCTACCTCAACGCAGCGCTTCAACCACTCAGTTAAGTGCTCTAGAAACAGTGCACTAACACTCTGTATAAACAGGACCACAGTAGTCCACTCTTCACGACTTCTGAACTGTTAAGCAGAAAGTAGACAGTGCCCGATAAAGAAAAAGTAGCTGCCTAGATTATCAGCGAGCGAACCATTCGCCTTGGCATTTGAACTTTTAAGTTAGTTTCGTACTTATCGTGTATAGAGTAGAGGAAATAAATGTGTGATTTTGACTGTTATCAAGTGGCTGGACTACATATGAATCATAGCCGTGTGAAAGCTAGTGTGACAGTGATCTTTTACCATTTTTCTATCTATCTCTGTACCCCAGCCTAAACACAGACCGAGCTAAACAAATAAATGTATTAAGGTAGTTCACCGGGTGATTCACTAGTGGTCCCCTTAGAATAAGACGAGAGGGTTACAGCATTCCATTGTGCAGAGCCCAGCAACAATAAAACCCACGTCACACTATATTTGCACAATAACAGACACCAAAAAAGAAAAGGGGAAATAAGAAATAACATATTGTAAATTCAATTTTCTATCTATCTATCTATCTATTTATCTATTTATCTATTTATCTATCTATCTATCTATCTTTCTATCTTTCTATCTATCTATCTATCTATCTATCTATCTATCTATCTATCTATCTATCGATATGCATCGGTGGGTGGTAAACAGGGATGGTTTAATACATCAGTGAACAGAAATTAAAAAAAATATCCACACCTTAGCGTTGGATTTCAACAACGACAGCCCATTGTGTCAACTTGTAATGTAATAACAAAGCTAATTTTTTAGGGTACACTCATTGTTCCCAACAAAGCAATAAAACACATTCTTCGAACTGGGCCACTTTAACACGACGTTATTATGAACAACACTGTAATTTACGCAGCCATAGGACATAAAAAAGACAAGTGCTTCATTGTTCAGACTCCTAGCAATCTTTCTGACATCGGTGGTTTCGCCCCGGACTCTCAAAACACAGTTTTCTACAGATGCCAATTCCAGACATGCGAAAAGACAGTCAAGCACGTCCAGAAATGCGCGCACATGCGGTGTGGGCAAGCTTGATCAAAAGAAAAGAAGAGAGAACGAGAGGATGGGAGTGAGGGGGGGGGGGGGTGAGGTGGCATGCTGCTGATCTGTGTATACCGTGGACCCAGTAAATATTCAAGGGACACTACTGTAACGTGGGGTTTATTTGTTGCTGGGCTCTGCACAATGGAATGCTGTAACCCTCACGTCTATTCTATGGAAACCGCTAGTGAGTCACCCTGTGAATTACTTTAATACATTTATTTGTTTAGCTCGGTCTGTGTTAAGGCTGGGGTACAGAGATAGATAGAAAAATGGTAGAAGATTACTGTCACACTAGCTTTCACACGGCTATGAATCATATGTAGTCCAGCCACTTGATAACAGTCAAAATCACACATTTATTTCTTCTACTCTATACACGATCTTCAAAGTACGAATCTAACTTAAAAGTTCAATTGTCAATGTGAATGGTTCGCTCGCTGATAGTCTAGGCAGCTATGTTTTTTTTCATACGGCACTGGCTACTAGCGTTCATGAAGAGTGGACTACTGTGGTCCTTTTGCTACAGTTTTAGTGCACTGTTTCCTGGGCACTTAACTGATCAATGGATGCGTGGGTGAAGTGCTGCGTTGAGGTAGCTTCTGGTACATGCTGGGTCGTCGTGTAATCTTTGACTTTTGATACGACGTTTGAGTCTATCTGTGCACGATGCTGTAGATGCCTCGGCAGCCAACTCGAATAGTAGATTAGTTTCTGCTCTTCTGTTGAGTTGGGCTCACGATATCCTGCCTGCTCATCTGTAACATATGAGACGAAATTTTGCACAACCCTGAATAATAGGTCTGTGCAGAGCATCTCACTGAAACCCAAAGTAGCCCTCAGTGATAGCTCCACATCTCTATACATAAGCGACGAACATTCTGCTAGGTCCGTGTTCCACTGGAATCTCCACTCTAATTTCCTATACATACATAAATATAAATCGTGGCTAACTATACACATAAAGAATTAATAATATTATAAACATTCAGTGGTACAGCCACTGGTCTACAAGCATACATATAGGTTAAACAATAGTGGTTCCGTCAGGTATACAACATGGCGTCAAAGTCGGACTAACAATTTAAATCTATGCATAGCAAATTCCACAAACATAATTTCAACAATAATATAAATACATCACGATGAAACAGAAGTATGTTCATTTACCTGTTTGACAATGTTAGGCCCGTGGCTACTTGATTGAATTCAAAAATTCAACAAGCACTGCTTCCCTGTTCTATCAGTGGAGAGATTTTTGCTAGGAAGTAGCTGTGTACTGTCCTAAGCTTTCCACACAACTGACCTATACTTGGTTTGGACTGAATCAGCCAGAACTGGTTCTGACCCTCTACCTGTGTCCCGATTGGCTCAAATAATGTAAGTGGCTATAAAGTTCAAAACTCGATCGTATGCCGCGATGAGGTCACTAAACGGCTCGCGTCAGCTCGCAGTGTGTGTGTACACATCAGTTATACCTTAATCGTCTGCTATAGACTACAGTAACCTTCTAAGTTTTACTACTGCTAGACAAGCAAAAGCTCAAATAGTGAGGGGTAAACGGGTCTGCTTGTGACAACTACTCCGCTCAATGCGCAAGAGGTGAATGCCTATACCGGGCGCACTTAGTAATTTACGAAAGGAGCCGGAGGTAAACCATCAGAGTCAAGGTAGGTAATCGCAAATGCGGGATCTGGGGTTAGACCGCATTTTTACCTTACCTGCGACCACATGCACAATCAACTTCCGCCGAATGGAGCAACATGGGTAAATTGTTCACCTTGACGACCATGCACTATACTGTTGAAATAAAGTGATTTAACTAAATGTTTAAAGGTATCTGTGAATGCAAGTTTTGTCTTTATAATCAATACGAACGCAGTGTAGTTCTTAGGATAATCTAAACAATCATCACCATTAATCATCATCGTCGTCGTCAAGTCGTTGCATTCTCATTCTTTCTGCTTACTCAACCCCATCCTAACCCACCTCAAATCACCTCCCCTATCCCTCTTTTTGCTTTTCCTTTTTCCTCCTTCTTTTCTTGTTCTTCATTGTCTTCTGCTTTTTCCTCTTTTTTGAAATTCTTCTTTTCATTCTTCTCCTTCTTCTTTTTCTTCTTCAGGAACACTTAACTACGGCAACCAGCCTCGTGCAGTTCTTTGAGAACATATGTTCTGTATATAGGAACAATTCCGAACAATACGTCAACCCTTACATTTAAAGGAATAATTCATTGAAACAACAACAAAAACAACAACAACAACAAATATATATATGTGTGTGTATGTATGTGTATGCTTGTGAGTAAAAAAGCAATCCCTATTCTATTTCCGTCTCTAATCTGCAGTTTCTAATGATATCTTTATATCCGAGATATTCTTGGGCTCGTCGAAAACTGTAGAGGAAAACCATCGCACAAGAACCTGCAAAACAACTGAATACAATGGAGAGACAAGAAATAAAAAAGCTTTTCGATTTCCGTTTGAATTACATTCGTGATGGTTTTTATCTTTCCCCATTGGAAGCTGAAGAAGCGAGGGTTCTTTTTTCTTTCTTTTTTTTTAAATCACATAAAGAAAGACGTTAGTGGGTATTTCAATGGGACAATCTAAGCGTTAAAGGCGCAAAATACAGCCACAAGAACTTAACTTCTAATTGAAAATGTATAAAGAATTGAACATAAAATAAAACCTGAGACAGCTTCAGTTCAGTTGTTTCGCACTGCGCTGCACTGGGAGCACCTTGGTTTCGCTGAGAAAGATAAAAATGATAAGGAATGGACAGCGGGTGAGGTGGGGAGGTGGGGAAGGGGAGGCAGAGACAGTCCAACTAACAGAACGTAATACAAAATGATATAAAAAGAGTAATTATGAACTCCAATAAATGTTATCCTATTCTATCCTATCCCGTAACTCGAAAGTCGTAGGGGCACCACAGATGACCGTTTAACCAGCGTACTCCATCTTTCTCTGTCCTCAGCTACTCTCATGGCTTCGCTCATAGTCAAGCCAGTCATAAATATTATGCAAATAACAACAAAAGAAAGAGCGGAAAGTGGGGGCTGGAGGAGAGTGGATGTGTGGTCGAGGGAGTGATAGGGGCGAGAACAATCCAATTAACCCTCCGACAGTCACCAGACTGTATCGTTACACACCATACAACACCGGCACGGTCATTTTATATAGAGAAAAGACCCAATATTAAAGAACAAAGCATTGCTTCTTTCAATGCTGCCGATGCATAAAATGTGAATTCTTTTTCTTCTTCACTAGTGATGATCGCTTCCATCAGCGAAGACGGCAGCACTATAATCAAGAATAGTCAGCACACCATCGTCGTCATCCTCTGATTGCTTTGCATAATTGTACAGAGAACAAAGTTGACTAAAGGTTTCCACGGGATCATGAAGAAGAAGAAGAAGAAGATGATGAAGAAGAAGATGATGATGATGCTGTTGATGATGATGATGCTGTTGATGATGATGATGATGATGTTGAAGATGATGATGATGATGATGATGATTCCCAGCGTTTAGGAAAAGGATACTGCATTTAAAGAGAAAAAAGTTTGAGTGAGTGAGTGAGAGAGAGAGGAGGAGGAGGAGGAAGAGTAGGAGGAGGGGGAGGAGGAGGAAGGGGAAGAAGGATAGGGGCACTCTGATACCACTATTGGAGAAGGCAACTGAAGGAAGGAAGACAAAAGAAAATATTATGGAAGAATGTAAAACCAAACAGGGAGAGAAAAGGAAAGAAGCAATTTTGGGGGATAGCATCACAAACGATGGCCAGAATCAGGCTAATCGTCACAGTAGTCTGATGGGTGACAATAAATTCGGCAAACAGCGGAGACACAGGAGCAAAAACAACAATTTAGCGTCTCATTTCTGCCCCTTCCTCCCGTCATCCATTATCGTTCAGCTTCCTAATCCCGCTATCCCTTTGCTGCAAGCCTGCAAGCCATGCACACATACATTATATGTAATAAACTACGCCTGTCGCCCTGACGTTCTTTCTTCTCATTGTTCTTCTTCTTCCTCCCCAATTCCCTCCGTAGCCTTCTGCTGCTTCTCCTTCTTCTAGACTTATCTGAAAATACTTTGATTTAGTCGGGAATCAGAACGAGCACAAATGTAGGTGGGTCTATCTGCGGGGCTGTCGGTCTCTCCGTCAGTTCGTGTCTCAAGAACCATTGAAAGGTTTCCTTCAAACGTTATGGAATATTATTACCAGGGTTATTAGTGGCCCCCGAACCTGCAGTACTATTCACACTTTTCTGCTATCCTGTGCACCAACGGGAATCCCCTCAATGAAACATACTTCCGGTTTTTTTCTCCGCGTGTTTTAGTGAGTTAATTCCAAATATTCAAGAATAATAACCTGTGTCACTGGCCACCTGTATCGTACCCTCACATATTTTTATTTTTTTTTGCTGCAGTTTATTATCCCTTTCTATCGCCAGTGGCGCGCTTAAACCCTACCTACCTAACATTATTTGTGAATTTTTGAAAAATATTCGGGAAAACATAACGCCCAGATGCTGGCTCGAACCCACACCTGTCAGGCGCCATTGGTTTCTGGCTTGTGGACAAGGCAAGTTAGTCCCGCCTTAGCCCACTTGGCAACAACGCTCGCCTAAAATAGTCAGTTACTTCGTGTTTTGTGAAGGTTGCGACGGCGAAGCTATGGAAAACTACAAGTCTTCAGGTCCTGTTTCACTTTCTGTCGATGATCGACGCACCTCCGAAGTCGCCACAAATACAGGCCTCTACGATTGTTTTTTGCATCCTTTCACTGAGCATGTACTTCCTCCACCGTTTTTATACTTATCCCACTCGTTTTCTGGCTCTAACAATCGTCGTTTTTGGCAATTTGCCATAGTTAAAAGTCACGCATCAAGCTTTGATAAAAGCAAAACAAGCTAGACCGGAACTTGGTTTCATGCTAACCTCGTTTTAATTTATAATGGCGATAC
Organism: Oncomelania hupensis; assembly: GCA_036898135.1. Classification (NCBI taxonomy): domain Eukaryota; kingdom Metazoa; phylum Mollusca; class Gastropoda; order Littorinimorpha; family Pomatiopsidae; genus Oncomelania; species Oncomelania hupensis. The sequence goes on from CM072513.1 coordinate 35,922,795, forward strand.
CCACGAGTTTTTATGAGAGGTGCCGGAAAGTTGTGAATAGATACTTATCGGAGAAAAGGATTTGAATTATTTGGGAAGACTCAATGAACGCGGTTAGTCTGTCTGCCGTTTGGTTGGTTAGTAGCTTGCTATATGTTAAGAACAACCACTGAATAAATGTTGTCTTATCTTCATAGGAACATTACCTGGGTGCGTGGTCAACCTCTCGCGCACGGACACACACACAGAAACACACACAAACACACCCCCTCACACACACGCACACACACACACACACACACACACACCCACACCCACAAACACACACTACTTCAAGATTTTATTCTCCCAGAACCGCATGAATGTTTGCATTTAGAGAAGTGAGGACATCAAATAGTAAATAATAATATTCAAGCTTGATTATGATTGTTCGAAGGCCTTATTGCAGACATTGGGGTGCCGGGGCTTTTAGTATAAATAATATCCCCACTTTCTGGAAATTTAGTGCTTTAAATTCCCACTGTCGCTGTCTTTCTCATTTGTTCTTTCTCATTCCTGCTTTGTTCTATCAATCTGCTATACTATCTTCTTCTTCGCTAGACCAGTCACCTAACTTTTTTCTTGAAAACCCTTCCGGGACAAGACTCCTTATTTGTGTTTGAGGTCTGTTGGGTCAGCTTGGGAATATTGGACGCTTTTTGCCAGGTGGTCACTAGGGCTTCCTATGATGTTATTATTTAGCATTGTAGGCATTTCATATGTATGTGTGTTGTTGATAATTTATAATGATGTTTGTATCCTATTTTGTTTTTGTAAACGGGGGTTCAATAAATTAGAGTATAGCCTCAGCGTCCCCTGCGTGGGATGTCTTTATTGTAAAGTGACTGGCTGGTGGAGAGCTTTCAGTTTTACCACTACGGCACTAGGGTTGTTTCAGCAGATCTTTTATGCGGATCAGGGGTTGTCCGGTCCTGATTTGGCTCGGAAGAGTCCGCTGGACCTAAAGCAATAATCATGTAATGTACTGTAACCTCATCATTCGCTCTCCTCTTTCTTTCTTTCAGCACACGCACATGGTAGATTTCAAATAATAGTAACGTCCGAAAATTTCCATTCACAGATTGTATTCAGTTCCGCTTGCAGTCCATGCACGCACCATTCTCTCTTTACCGCCTCCCCTTCTCACCTCCCCGTCCCACACCCACACACACACACACATACTTACGTTGACATATCCCTCGAGTTGTTCAGTACATTAAAAAATGTAATTATGTTCTTTGCCCTACTAGGTAAAAGTTTCTTATTGAAAGTTCTCATCGCTTACGAGAAACGTCAGTACGTTTAACAAGAAAAGTTCACAAAAAGTGTGCAAACTCTCTGCATGCCCTTTACATTATACTAGAATACTTCTTCCCTCACCCCCCCCCCTATCCATCCCCACCTCTCTCTCTATCTCTCTCTCTCTTTATCTTCCTCCCTCGTCTTCATTTTTTTCTCTTCCCTTCTTTCAGACCCAGCTGCTCCGCAGTCAGTCCTACAGCATTCTATGCTACTTGAGACTAAATCTAACAATTATGCGACATTTTCTTTGGTTTCATTTAGTTATTATAGGTTGTTTGGGTAATTTGGATTTTATTTGTTTTGACGTTGGATCACTGCTGTATTCGATTTCAAGAACATAATAACATTGTAACCCCCTCCCTCCCCTTCTCATCCCCCCCCCCGACTCGTCCCCGTCCCCACGAAAAAAAAATCTATTCCATGCATGACTAGCTTTTACATATGCGGCTCAATGTGTCATCATCTAAACTGATGACTAAAGGGATGTGACCTCCACCCGCCATCCCCCACCCCCGTGACATTCTTGGGGATGGTGGGGTTACCATGAAGAATGTCTTATCTCCCATGCCTGATCGCCCACGAGTGTTTTCAGTTATGTGGGACGTTAGACAATACGTTTAAAGCTAGCAAGTTGGGGCCTTGAGCGGCATGCGTTATATCATGTGTCGGCCAGCGCCTTGAGCAGCTCTTGAGGCAGAAAAACGCTATATAAGTACAACAATTACCGATAATAATTTTCGAGAGCGAAATTCGCGCAGCATCTGAATAGTACGAAGTAGCTAGAAATGCGTGAGTTGTCGAGCGCTGTATTGTTCCACTGCAGGGACTCAAGTCATGGTCACACAGCCATTTACGGCTGAATCACGGCCAAAGCGCGTCCAAAATTTGTTACCCGTGGAGTGGACGTTGTTGTTCGCGTTGATGTCGAGGTTAAGACGAGCTACGGTCGAGGTATAGACGTGGCAGGACGCGGGGAGAAATCTGAACGCGGCAAAGATCTTGCCTCGGTCACACAGCACTCCACGTCTTAATCACGTACAAAAAGTTCGGAAAATCTGGTGGACGTGGTCGTACGTGGTAATTTTCGGTCAATTTTGGTTTGGCCGTGCTTTGGACGGGGTATGGCCGTCGGCGGCTGTTCCACTGCTGAAGCACTGCAACCACGTCCAGCCACGTGTAAGCCTAAAAATAAATGTGCACATGTTCACGAGAGGGAAAAAGGCGACACTGCACGTGCCGAGGTCTAAGAAAATCAGAAGTGATACAGAAGTGATTAGGCAGTGATCAGGACGTCTTTCGAACGTGTTCGAGACGTCGTTAGGTAGTGCTATGTACGTGGAAAAATTCCATTTGTCAGTGATAAGCCGCTAAACACACGCTATTTCCCGTGATTCCAACGCGGTACATGCGTCCAATGACCGTGCTCTGGCCGTGACTGAACGCTAAACTTTCGCGTCTTACCGCGTCTCCCCAAGTTTTAATCACTGCCGTAACACGGATTACCACGCGTGTTTCACGTGTGTTGCACGTCTTTACCGCGTGTGTTACCCGTGGTTGTGCGCGGGCTAAAATTTTGAGCAGTTCAAAACTTTTTGCCGCGTCCGATGGCCGTTCAGATTTCTCCCCGCGTCCTGCCACGTCTATACCTCGACCGTAGCTCGTCTTAACCTCGACATCAACGCGAACAACAACGTCCACTCCACGGGTAACAAATTTTGGACGCGCTTTGGCCGTGATTCAGCCGCCCAAAGCACGGCCAAACCAAAATTGACTGAAAATTACCACGCACGACCACGTCCACCAGATTTTCCGAACTTTTTGTACGTGATTAAGACGTGGAGTGCTGTGTGACCATGGCTTTATATAGCCTCAGTACTGGCGAATAGCAGATACATGTACAGCACACAATGTCTTCGTCCAAAGATGTTAACTCTTCGCTTTACGGACTCCGCATCCGTTTCCATAAACGCATCAAAAATGCGATGAAAATGCGCGTCCAACGGTGTATGACGCGTTAATTGTGGGTATTGAACAACTATATAATAATTCGATCCTATTTTCCATATCGATGAACTTAAACTACTGTTCACTGCCCACGGCCTGTTACTATTGAATCGAGAACGATAATGACCAATAATGTGTTTTTGAAACAAAGCGTACCTTTGATTTTTGTATATGCTGTTGCCAAAAAAGCTTGGCATAAAGCCCGTTTTCGCCGGTCTTTATTGTTGTGGCAACGTTGAGAACTTTCTAGACTTGCTTGTTCACCACTGAAAGAAGATTCGAGATCTATCGTGCCAACTCTTGGAAGTTCGTGGAACATTCTATGACATAAAACGGTGCATATGTCCGGCTACGAGTGTTATTTTGTCTGATTATATATTGATTGCGTCATTCTAGAATTTCCTACGTCTTTTATAATAATACTAATAATACTAATAATAATACTAATAATAATAATAATAATAATAATAATAATAATAATAATAATAATAATAATAATAATAATAATAATAATAATAATAATAATAATAATAATAATAATAATAAAAATTTATATAGCGCCCTTTCTAATGAAAAAAGCTCAGAGCGCTTTACATTCACATAAAACACTTCTAAGAACTAAAGTGGCTAAATAATAACAATATAAAACCTGGTAAACAAAACATACAAAATTTCATTAGATAATAAGAAAACGCACACACACACACACACACACACACATACACACACTTATACAGAGTTCAACACAAATTTACATTGTTGTGTCATCAAAGGAAAGGCAGCAGATGTTTGGGAAGAATGGAGAGACATGGGAAGGTAGTTCCAGACGGTGGGAGCAGAAAATGAAAATGAGCGTTCACCAAAGGATTTGTTCACTCGTGGAATGCAGAGATTTTTGGGCAGAAGAAGATCGAAGGGTTCTAGAGGGTATGTAGGGGTTTACCATGGTTTTGAGATAAGAAGGGCCGGATGAAGAGAGAGCATTGAAGCAGAGGCAAGCAATTTTGTACGCAATTCTTCGTTCGATGGGAAGCCAGTGTAGGGATTTAAGATGAGGAGTTATATGGGCAGATCTTGGAATGCGAAGAATGAGACGGGCGGCATTATTTTGAATCTTTTTGAAGTCTTTGCAATAGATAGTCCGGGCAACCACAGAAGAGAGAGTTACAATAGTCAAGCCGTGAGAGAATGAAAGCTGAGACAAGAGTTTGAGTGGCTTTGGCAGACAGAAAGTGACGGATGCTGTTGATTCGACGGAGTTCAAAATGTAGGGTTCGGATTAGAGTTTGAATGTGAGCTTGCATAGTCAGGTGAGAGTCCAAAATCATGCCCAAGTTCTTGACAGAATCAGAAAATTGGACAACAGAGTTACCAACAACAAAGGAAAATGGAAGCTGAGATGTTGTTATGCGAGGAGATGAAATAATTATGGCTTGTCTTTTCGTCATTAAGTTTCAATTTGTTGAACGTCATCCAGGACTTGACATCACAGATGCACTCTTGCATCAAATTTATTGTAATGCCAAGATCCTGGGGGTCAGAAGGTTTATGAAGTTGTGTATCGTCCGCAAAGGAATGATGATTGACAGAGTGAGAATCAATGATGTCAGAAAGAGGGGATGTGTAGAGAACAAAGAGGACGGGACCCAACACCGATTCTTGCGGCACACCACAGAGGATCGGAGCAGGATCAGAGCGGACATTGTCAACGTAAACAGTTTGTCGTCTGTCAGTGATGTATATGTTCTGCGCTTTTTTGGAATCTGGGCAATTCTAGAATTGGCCTGCGCAATGCTAGAATTGGCCTGCCCATTTTTGGAATTCCAAAATGGGTTTGGGTTCGGGTTAGGGTTAGGGTTTGGGAAAGGGTTAGGGTTACTAACCCTAACCCTAACCCTGGCGGCCAATGTTGGTAACCAAAAACTATTATAGCCCCTTCTATAATACTACAAATTCCAAAAAAAACGCAGATTCCAAAAAAGCGCAGAACATATACATCGCAGAGAAGGAGTTTTGGAGATAATGTTTGAATTGCAGTTTCTGATGCTGTTTGCGTCTTTGATGAAAATAAAGTGGGAAAACTTTATAACGGCGACTCCTATTATTATTGCCTTATTATTAAGTGAACGGGCTGCGTTGATACAAATTCAAGTTACAAAGATTCAAGCATCGAGTCTGAATCGACTTTTGCTGTACAACACAACCACAATGTCACGAATTGGCTAGTTTTAACTCTGCTTGTTGACTATTTAGCCATGTGTAGTCTTTGTAACTTTAGAAGTTAGACTATTACACAGCAGCAATTAAATTACACAGTAAACCACACACCGCGAGCCCGACCCACGCTAGCGCAGTGAGTCAGCACTTGAGCTTTGAATCGGACCGTTTTAACCAATCAGAGCAGGCTCAGTGGGTAGAGCAGTTTTGACTGTGTCAAAACCTAGCACAGCTTGGTCAGTCGTGTGTGAGAAGAGGAAGAAGTAACATCTACTTAGCTAGCAGAGAACTATCTTCACTCATAGACCAGGAAGCAGGACTTAGAAATCTTAGAATTCTCTCAAGTCATCACGGGCCTGAACTTGTCAAACAGGTAAATGACACCCTTCTGTTTCATCGTGATATATTTGTATTATTGTTGAAATTATGTTTGTGGAATTTGCTATGCATAAATGTGAATTGGTAATCCGAATTTGCCGTACCACGTGGAAGAGCCGAGCACGAGGCGAAACACGACCGGTTGCGCCGCCATGTTGTATCCCGTACGGAACCACTGTTGTTTAACTTATATGTATGTTTGCAGACCAGTGGCTGTACCACTGAATGTTTATATTATTATTAATTCTGTCTGTGTATAGTTAGACACGATTTATATTTATGTATGTATAGGAATTAGAGTGAGATTCCAGTGGAACCCGGAAGTAGCAGAATGTTCGTCGCTTATGTATAGAGATGTGGAGCTATCACTGAGGGCTACTTGGCTTTCAGTGAGACGCTCTGCACAAACCGATTATTCAGGGTTGTGCAGAATTTCGTCTCTTATATTACAGACGAGCAGGCGAGCTATCCTGTGTGCCCCACTCCACAGAAACGACCAGTTTGGTCGAGGAGACTCTACCGCACAAGACGGAAAGAGATACCCGAAGAAACACCCTGTCAGACCCCACAGCGTGGCAAGGGAACCCAACTACACAACGACACAGGTGGACCAGAAGCTACCTCACAGAAGGACTTCGAACACCCCACACATGAGTTAAGTGCATAAGGCGAAGGTGCACTTAAACTGATCATAACAGGACCACAGTAGTCCAACTCTTCAGAAACTGTAAAACGGACCACAGTAGTCCAAATCTACATGAGATATAATAGAAAGTGCCCGAGGAAGATATAACAGCTGCCTAGACTATCAGCGATCGAACTATTTGCATTGAAAGAGACGTTTTAAAGTAGATTAGTACTTAGAGAATTTTGTATAGAGTAGAAGAAATAAATGTGTGATTTTAACTGTTATCAAGTGGCTGGACTACATATGATTCATAGCCGTGTGAAAGCTAGTGTGACAGTATTCTTTTACCATTTTTCTATCTATTTCTGTACCCCAACCGTACCACAGAACGAGCTAAACAAATAAATTTATTAAAGTAATTCATAGGGTAACCTACTAGCAGTTCCCACCGAATAAACGTGAGGGTCCATAATTCCATTGTGCAGAGCCCATAAACCCCACGTGACACACAACACATAACTCAATGCTATGATTGGTTGAATATGTCAATCCTAGAGGTACAACGAATTTCAAGTCAGATCACGTTCCTTCCACGCATGTAATAGCGTTGAGATTTGTGAGGGAAGACAATGGTTGTATGAACGATGAAATGCGATGAAACGAGTAACTAGGCCTTTAAAGCGCTAATCCACGTACGTCAGGTACACCTGCAGCAGTGATTAACCTTTCTTAACCCCTTCAACTCCAGCCCTGGACATGGTCAGTATCACAACTATGGATGGATCCCTAGTCCACACAGAGAAGAAGAAGAAGAAGAAGAAGAAGAAGAATGGGGGGGAAGAGAGAGAGAGAGAGAGAGAGAGAGAGAGAGAGAGAGAGAGAGAGAGAGAGAGAGAGAGAGAGAGAGAGAGAGAGTTTACGAATATTGGACACAACATTGATTCACGTTTTACTACTTTCTCCTCTCAATTACTCTCAACAGTCTCATTCTTCATATTCTTTCACTGTCCCCTACTCCTCTACACTCAAACACACACGCTCACACACACCCACACCCACACAAACACCCACATGGGGGTAATGTGTATATCGTTGATATTCACGCTAATGTTAAAACAAGTACATGTACAAAGCGCCTTTCTCATGTTGCTTTTATTTTTATAAATGAGCGTCGAACAGTAACAATGTTAGCTTTTAAAGCTCTATTTCCAAGCGCTGTTTGGAGTATTGTGAATCTACGTTATTTGGTATAGCTCCCATTTTGCTAGAATGACTGACTTCTAAAGTGTCATTAAAGCGACATGTTGGGGGAATAATAATAATAATAATAATAATAATAATAATAATAATAATAATAATAATAATAATAATAATAATAATAATAATTATTATTATTATTATTATTATTATTATTATTATTATTATTATTATTATTATTATTTATTTTGTACAGCGCACATATCAGACAACATATCTGCTCAAAGCGCATAAAATATCAAGACACACATGCACAACAACGCAAAACCTACATAATACCATTAATAACACATAATAACAGTAATAATGAACGAATTAAAACATAGAACACTTCACACAGGTGAAAATAAAATACTTTACATTGAGGAATAATACATAATGATGAAGCAGATATAGCAGCAAAACAGTGAGCAAAAAATATTAATGCTATAAAAATTTATATTAGATTATCAGTTAAAGAAATGTACTGTATAATTAATAATATTACTAAAAAAGAAATTTCAGATTCCTGTTTAATTAGTATATCAGGAGTCCCTAGACATATTTCTAGTTTAGCATTTAGATTATATTTAAATTCTTGGAAAACAAAATTTTGTAAAAATATTACTTGCATTTGTAATGAAAATATAACCATCCCACACTTAATATTACATTGTAAAGATATAAAGAAATATTTACGTAGCAGTTTTGATAAATTAAATAGCACTCAAGACTTAGACTTAAAATCATATGTAAATATATCTAAAGCACTAATATATTCTCCAAGTGGTCAATTCTTATAATAAAATAATAATAATAATAATAATAATAATAATAATAATAATAATAATAATAATAATAATAATAATAATAATGGAATCATGCGCCTATCATCACCAAACGCTTAAAAGGCATGATTGTCAATTGTATGCAAAGTATGAGGTAAAAAAAAATTTGATTACAAAGGACAACTTATACGTCAATCAAAAAAAGGCATAAGTTATAATGAAGATGTCATTTTCAAGATGGTAATCATTCACATGTTTTCCATTTATCATTGAAATTAAATTTATAAAATATACTGATTATTTAAAACGATCCACAGAGTTCAAATTTAAGTTTTAACAGAGGTTTCATCAAAAAAGTTTATGCTCAAAGAATTAGGTTAAATAGTTATATTTTTCATTACTTATGTTTTATTCATAGATTAATCTGTAAGTATTTCGCAATTAATATATTTTAAAATGCATCCTCCGCGAAGATTGCAATAAGCATATATTTTGTCATATTGCTTTCTTATTCATTCGTACATCATAAACAAGCAATAACAATAGATTTCTTTTATATAATTATGTCGTTATATTAATTGTTGTTCATATTAACTTCTTTATTTTAATTTTAAGTTAATCTGTTTCTAATTTAATATGTTGTCTAATATCACAGATGTGAATAGACGTTAAATTAAATAAATAAATAAAAATAGAAAATAAAATAAAAATGAAAATAATTATAATAATAAGGAATGAGATAAAACATACAGAACAATCCACTCAGGTAAAATAAAGTAAGCTTATAAACACTTAAAACAAAATATGTGAAGTAAACCATGGCAAATAGAATACACCCCCCCCCCCCACACACACACACACACACACAAATCATAAGCAAAAAGATAAAAGCAATCATCCGAACAGTTAAAATGCATAAAATAAATAAATGCATACTTTAAGAAAATACAATTTTTAAATACATTAAAAATAAACCAACAGCAACTGTTTATAAGAATAGAAAAGGTTAATAAATAATAGAAATAATCATGTTTATATTCCGAACAAAGCACAAGACATCTTCGCATCTTCCTCACTAGACCCGACAGAAAGTCGACTCATGTGGCAAACAAACGTGTGTCTCTGCAACTTCCATGAATTCGAACTACGGACTATCCGCACACTGGGCGAGCTTCTGACCTCAGAGCTACCCTAAAAGAAATCATCGGCCTGATGTATGGCGCGGTCCTTATATATACATTGTCCTAGACAATAACTGTTGCGTTATCTCAGTTCAAAACGCTTTATAAAAAAGGGTGTTGTGTTCCAGGCTTAAGGGGCCGGGTAGCTCAGTTGGTAAGAGCGTCTTGCTAGTAACCGAAAGGTCGCTGGTTCGAATCCCGGATTGGTCAACGTGTGATCATATTATTTTCCCCTTTACCAACAACTGGCCCGCTGGTGTCAGTATAAATCGGTCCAGTAGTCACCTATATGCGAAAGTGTCGTGTGACTATAATCTACAAACAACAACAACAACAACAATCCAGGCTTAGTCCCAGCCTTGTGGTTGTCTCAACCTATCGCAGTACCACCAAACCTTTACAGGCGTTGGTATCCCCACATCGACGATTTCAATTTTATGCCTCGAAATACATACCACATTCAGCCGCGACCGATGATTCCAATCGCGTGTCAGTGCTTACGGCTTTACACAAATGTGTCTGCTCAAGAAACGGAACCCTTTCAAGCCTAGGAAATGTCAATCTGTATGCTGTTGTTACCCAAACACCCATTGGTAAACAGGGCATAAACTGGAATAAAACTAGTTCCTTGAAAAAAGTTGTGATGTTTCCAAACGGCTTGAAGAAAGAAGATAAAACCTGGTATTTAGAGAAAACTCATTCAGTGGACTAAGATATTGTTTTTTATTGTATCACATTTTATTCATCAGATTAACGTAAGTTGTACTGATGTAACATAAACAATTTACAAAAAATCTACCATGCGAACATCATAGATATTTTCCGAATTATTAATTAATTAATCAAACCATAACAATCATCATACCACTGACATATAAATACACTTTTCACAACATACATTCTCTTATAACAATTAATTCACATTAAGAAAAAAAAGACAAAAAATGAACTTTTCAACTTCACCTGTGAAGAACGAAGTACTTATAAACGTCATTTTGCGTCTTACAGAAAGTTGAAGTTAGGCCCCCAGGCCCCTTTCCCCTCCACCCTTCTCCATTCCCCATTTAAAAAAAATAAAAGAAAAATGATAACATAAAAAATAAAAATGAAAACAAATTAATAAATAATTCCTTCGACTCCCTCCCCTCCCATCCCAAAATTTAAAAAAAATAATTAAGAAATATTTATTGAAACTAATAATGTTTAATTAAATAAATTATGGACAAAAAGTAAAAAACAATTGCTTTGCTAGATTAATTGTTAGAAGTTAAAACAACAAACAAAAAAATTTAAAGAAATTGAATAATTCATGACTTCTAATTAAATCTATGAGCATTAAGCTCAATCAATGACCAATCAGAATTTCTTCTGAATATACAATACTTGATATTGACATAGGTAGCTTTAATTTATTTAATCTAATGAGTAAAGGCTGAAAATGGTTATAATTTTGTTGACATTCAAATATTAAGTGATTTACATTCAAAATGCTACCACAATTACAAAGTACTGAAGGATTTATGAAACGAGCACGCCAAGCTTGTAGCCTTATTCTGTGAAATAAACTGTTCATATGAAAAGATGTTGAAATAAATGTTGACAAGTAAAAGGTTTACAGCGCATAAACTCTTGCCGAATAAGACTGTTTGTAGACGTAGTCCGAATATCCATCGATTCATCTTTTAATCTATCCATCTATATAGCATCTATATCATCCATCCATCCAAAATATCATCATTGTTGTCCACTTGTATTGCATGCTTCGGCTTCATGTTGCAAAAAACATTCTGGCAGTAGGAGTGATATACTCTAATGTTGCTTGTTGCGCAAACTATTTATCAAATGAGGTCTATAATAGATTGCAACCTTATAGACTACCCCGTTTTAGTCAAAAGCATAATATTAAACAATGCAACAAAATAAATGAGAAAAGGTACTCCGTGATTGATTTGATGCAAATAGAATATTATCTCGTCTGGAAAATTGGATATTCAGTAAGAAATATTCATCTGGAACTCTCAAGTACAAATCACTCCGATTGTCCACGGAACCGTAAAAGGTACGATACTACTCAGTCTTCGATCGGCTTAATTGTCGTAACCACATCCTCCGAAAACTATTAACCGCTTCTAAAATCTTATGTAAGTTTTCTACGATACGATACAAAACTATCCAATTCAAAAGTTTCATGCTAATATAATAGATTCAGTGTGTGCAAGTCATTTCGACCACGACCATCATGTTTCATCCATGGACAATCGCCCATCTAAAGCGAGTTTTCAATATTTGATGATCTGACTGTACATATAGAAGGATATCCGATCGATTTACAAGGAGAGGAAAAAAACCATTTTGATTATCTAAAGACCACATATCTAGCCCCAATCATTTGAAACATAGGATTGGTCAATATTGCCTTATCGATTACGCGCTGTGCAGCAATCAGCTTAATTAATCAGAGATATCTTATGCCGAGTGAAAAGGGTGGAGGAGGAAAAGGAATGGGAGGAGAAGTGGAGGAGGAGCATAATAAATGGAAAGATGCGGAAAAAAAAGAACTATAAGGCGAGAACGCAGTAAGTCCCTTCTCCCCATCCCCGGTCGCCAGGGGGAGAGAGAGAGAGAGAGAGAGAGAGAGAGGGAGGGAGATAGAGACAGAGATAGAGAGAGGGCGAGTCAGGAGAGACGATCACGAGAGAGAGAGAGAGAGAGAGAGATGATTACGAGAGAGGGAGATAGAGACAGAGATAGAGAGAGGGCGAGTCAGGAGAGACGATCACGAGAAAGAGAGAGAGAGAGAGAGAGAGAGAGAGAGAGAGAGAGAGAGAGAGAGAGAGAGAGAGCAGTTTCTTACTCCACAAAGAGGAGAAGGAATGGGAGGAGAAGAGAAGGAGGAAGAGCATAAACATAAAAAGAGGCGGGGAAAAGAACTACAAAGCGAGAACGCACTAGGTCTCTTCTCTCCATCCCCGGTAGCCCAGGATTGTGCTCACGCAATCTGGCCTGGCCTATACCGCAACCTCTTTTCTATTTTCTTCTCTCTTTCTCTTTATTTGTTTACTCCATCCATTCCCAGTTTGCAGCCAGGCGAACTGGCGGGCTGCTCCTGCCACTTGCAGTTCTCAAGCAGTCTTAAAGTTAATGAGTAGAGGAATGGAAAACGCAGTCTAGACTAACGACTGACACCATAACAACCACCATACACCACCCCACCCAGCCATACCCCCCCCCCTCTCTCTCTCTCGCTCTCTCACTTCCTCCCCTTCGTTCTTCCATTTCTTCTTCTTCTTCTTCTTCTTCTTCTTCTTCTTCTTCTTCTTCTTCTTCTTCTTCTTCTTCTTCTTCTTCTTCTCATTCTCCTTCTTCTTCTTCTTCTTCTTCTTTTTCTTCTTCTTCTTCTTCTGTTAAAAAAATCTTATCTTCTTCCTCCCCTTTAAAAAAAAAAAATTTTAATTTTGTTTTTGGCTACATTTGGTCGGTCCGCGGCGCGCAATAAATCAGAACGTACTTGACCATACTTCATAAGAATTTTACCTATTTTAGTGGCCAACCTCACGTGTTAACATGCTTGCTCTAACTCAAAGATAAAGGTCGCTGGATTCATTTTGTTGCTCAACACATTTGCTCACTATATATAAAAAAACCTGTTTAACCCATTTTGTTGATCTTTGATATGCTGCTTCTTCAACATCTTCCAGTCATTCAGTGGCAGTCCGGTGGGTCAGTCCGTCCCTCCAAACTTCGCTTTTTAGTTCAAAGATCGTTTTCCTTATCACATGCAAGAATGACTGGACCGACTTTGGTCACTTTGCAATGCCGATATTTTAATAACTAACCACTCAGATCAGCTTTTTGTGCCCTTGACCTCTTCTCTTTCTGAAAGGTCGGGGTCGTTGAGGCCAATTATATGATAAGTACGTTTTGCGTTTAATTTTAAAACTGGCAGCACCGATCTTGATAATTGTTTTGCGTAAAGATAGTTCAGATAATGGCCCGTACTTCATTGCTTTCATTTTGCTTCTTTAGGGTAAAGCTCAGTCACAATATCGCCACGACGACTGAGTAACACAATTGAACAGGCTGGTTGTAACCTGTATGTGTGCGAGTATTTGGCAATATATCTGAATTGTTTGCCATTTTGTTTTGTACTTTCTTTTTTTTCCTGCACTCCTTTTCCTCCTCCTCCTTATTCGTTTTCTTCTTCTTCTCTTTTTTAAATTTTCTCAAATCTGCCTGCTGTTGTCATTGTTGCTGCTATTTTCCTTAACTCCTCCTTATTATGTTCCTCTCTTGCTTTATTTCGTGAAATATAGCATCCATTCTACACCTCCCAATGAATAGCAAAGAAGACAATGAAACAAATACAGTCCGGCAATTACAGCGTTCTTAAGCGAGCAATTGACTCCATATATAAGCAAATAACTAGGGGAGGAGTGGGGGGGGGAGGAAGAGAGAGAGGTGAGTCCATTACGAGAGAGGGAAAGACAGAAGGCGAGTCAGGAGAGAGGAATACCAGAGAGAGCGAGAGAGAGAGAGAGAGAGAGAGAGAGAGAGAGAGAGAGAGAGAGAGAGAGAGAGAGAGAGAGAGAGAGCACTTTCCTACTCCACAAATTGAATTTCAGTAACACCACAGTGAAAAATCAGGAACACTGCACAATTATCAGGAACAATTATCATCGCACGAAGAGCATATTAAAACAACAAGTTAAAACTACTTTCATACTACACTACAGCAGACACTAGTATAACACTTACAAACCTTTCCTACAAAAATCATTGATCTGGACGAAACTTGCAAACAAGCATACTATACCCTCAAAAAGTGTTAACAATGACAGGGTTCTGAAAAGAGAAGCACCGGCAGTGTTTGATTCGTGCAGCCCAATCATGAACGTTTAAATCCTTAAACTCCTGAAGGGACTGTAGTATGCACTGTTCAGTTGTTTGCAGTCTTTCTAATGCATTTCCTGACCTTGATTTGTTCACCAGCAGTGCTTCAAGTGTCTTTGAAAAGACTGTTTCAGAAGTCATGTCAGGCAGTTGATTTCTTTAAAGGAGTTTTGCAAACATCATTCACGTCGCTGATAACAAATTGTCCGTCATCCGTTCTCTACAAAAAGCGCCATTTACCCCACAGCCAATCAGAGATCTGTTCCACAGCACCACTGATCGTGATGTTTAGGTGTTAGGTGTTGTCACGAAGAAAGGGATTTGGGGGAAGGGGGTAAGCTCTTAATCTCTAGCGCTGTGTTGTCTCCTTTGATAGACTAACGTGCGATGACATTCCAGAGATTAAAGCAAGGCCAAATTAATAAGTGATAAATAGAGTAAAGACGAGAAGGAAAAGTAAATGTACTAGTTAAGAAATTCACAGTCAAAGGCCAGTCAAGGAAATTGCGATTTCTGTAACTATCTACTTTTAATAATTGAAAAGGGAGAGTCTAGGTCAAATTGTTCTATAGTGATTCATTGGCGTGGCGTCTCTAGTACTGAGTAGTCCGGTGATATTCGGGAAAGTCAATCTTATGGGTACTAGAGCTATCGTAGACTGATCACATCACAGGGTGAGAGAGTATCTGTATGGGGGCCAGAGTTTCTGTGATAATCTGGCGAGTGGGGGGTCTCTCAGGCTTAGGCACTTAGCTGCGGACTGCAGTGCGGCGATTTGTCCAGGATCCTCTGGATGGCTTGCCAGTGATGGTGCAAGCGTGGTTGGCGAGATGCAGGTCAGTGGTCACGCGGGGATGACTCACGGATCACGAGTGCTAGTGGTGTTGTTGTGTTGTGGTACAGGCGTTGAACTTGGCTTACGTGGCTAGCCGGTTCAGAAATTGCGAAGTCCCAAATCACGCGTCTCATTGACCTCCCGGGTTGTTGGGGGCCTGCAGCGGGTCAGCGATTGGGAGATGATACCAGTCCGGGGCAATGCGTCCGGCACAGGAACCCGTCTGCAACGTGTACAGACGCTGTATCAGCTGGGGATAGGGATAATGCGAATTCCGGGCCTGTTGTACAGTCACCCTTCTCAGAATTCAAATTGGTGTGACCGGTCAAGAGTTGAATCAGTGCACATACCAACAGTCAAACAATGCTACTAGATTTACTGGGCCAAAGTGGGGGTTACTGGCAGCCACTAGTAAAAGTACATTCGGCGCATTTAGGATGGGGATGGCAACAGGGCAAATATTTATACATCGGGAGGCAGGGGGAAAGCAATAATAGGGGTACAGGACAAATGGGTTGTAGGTCTGGGCCGTACTTGGGATTCTAATCTATAGGGAGGGGGTAGCATGGCATGGGATATTTATACATGGTGCAACGGAGTATACAAGCATAAATTCAAACACGTCATGAGTTATGTACAAGGTAGAAAGTATGTGCAAGGGAGAAAACACAAGTCATAGCAATACATCAAAGCAAAATTATAAACATGGACATACATACTGACAGGACGCATGAACATGATGGCGAACGGCAGGGGATGGGGTTGCTATATGACAACGAGTAAATTCCCTCTCTTACCTTGGTTTAAGACGGGTGGAAGCACAAGGATACTGACGAAACTCAGAGGTCGCTCGGTGATGGCGGCGTGGATTCGAACAGGTTGTGACTTCGAGGCAGGGAAGTTAGCATCTGACCCTAAGCCTTGGTCAGTAGCCGACTTTAAGGCGATCCTGGGGGCGGGGCTTAAGAGACTGTGCGAGCCTGCTAGGTAGTGATGGCTGGTCAAGAGGAATGATGGCTGGTTTGAAGCGATCGTCGCTGGCTGTGCGGGGTGGTCGAATGGTTGCAGCCGGGCCTCAGGGGTGCAATTGTCCGCCTCGTCACAGGTGTAATCAGAGGCGAACGCTTTTGCAATAGGACTTGCAGCCGAATTTATTTTGAAACCGATTACCGGAGTTTTCCGAAACAAACTCTCATTATCCGTATTTTGCGGAACATATGTACAACGGGGCTGTTTTCAGGAACAAAAAACGGAAAAACGGGACAAAAGAAAACCCTGCCTCTCTCTGAGAGAGATAGAGACAAAGAGAGAGTCAGGAGAGACAGACAGACAGACAGACCGGCAGAGAAAGAGATGTGGTGGGGGTAAAGAGAGTGGAGAAGGTGAGGGACAGTGGGGAAAGAGCAGAGAACCATGGCGAGCGGTACGTTGTGTGGAAAACAAGCAAGAGTTGTAGTGTTACCAACTGTCACTTTTGATCTTCAAACAGCCCAAAACAAGTCTCCAAATTAATGTCAACCTAAAAACTTCATTGAACTTGTAAGAAAAATAAAGCGAAATGTAAACTGAGCTGTAACTTGGCAACGACAACAACAAACAAAACAGAGAGAAAGAGAAAAACACAGACAGGGGCATAAACTATTGAAAAAAAGGTGTTAATGGGATGGAGAGGAAGAGAGAGAGAGAGGGGGGGGAGAAAGAAAGAAACAAAGAGAGAATTGGGGAAAGAGAGGGGAAGTGAGGAATGGAGAAGAAGATAAATGGAGAGTCTGCCACCTTGAAGCTCTGCGGTGTCGTTCACCGCCTGTCCTCTTTGTCTCCGGGCGCTGCGTCCTTCATTTTTGGGGACTTCAACCTGATGCGTGTGAACCAAGCTTTGCCAACGTGTAAGCAGTACGATACTTGCAGTACCTGTGGCAACAATACTGTCGACCTCTACTATGGCAATATCAAAGACGCTTTCAAGTCATATGCACTCCCCAACCTTGGCCGCTCCATCAATGGCATGGTCCAGCTCCTCCCCACTTACAAGCAGAAGCTGAAGTGACTTAACCCAGAAACCCGCTCCGTCATGGTTTGCAGTTCAGATTCGGTGGCAGCTCTAAACGGCTGTTTTGAGTGCTCCGACTGGGACTTGCTATTTCACGAAAGCTGCT